>PVJL010000135.1:0-531243 GCA_004026885.1 Lyroderma lyra | reverse complement strand
CTTGTTTCTTAAGATAGGCCTGTAATGTTATAAATTTCCCTCTGATTACTGCTTTCACAATAATTTTAATATGTTGTATTTTCATTGTCGTTTGTTTCTATGTATATTTAATCTCCTTTTATTTCTTCTTTAATCCACTTATTTTTAAAAATAACATGTTATTTAGTCTCCATCTATATGTGATTCTTTTTCTGCTTCTTTATTTTTGCAGTTGATCTTCAATTTCAAAGCTTTGTGGTCTGAGAATACACTTGGTATGATTTTAATCTTCTTGAATTTGTTGAGGCTAGTTTTGTGTCCCAGTATGTGGTCTATCCTTGGGAATGTTCCATGTGCACTAGAAAAGAAGGTACAGTTTTGTGTTGTAGGATGATGTGTCCTGTAAATGTCAATTATGTCCAATTGCTGTAATGTATCATTTAAAACTGGTATTTCCTTATTTATTTTCTGTTTGGATAATTTATCTATGGCTGTTAAGGAGGTGTTCAAATCCTCTACTATAATTGTGTTTTTGTCAGTTTGTCCTTTTAGTTCTGTAAGCAACACACTTGCTTTGCAATTTTTGGTATTTCCTGATTGGGGGTATATATATTAATGAGTGTCATGTCTTCTCATTGTTTTGTCCCTTTTATCATTATGAAATGCCTGTCTTTGTCTGTTACCTTTTTTATCCTGAAGTCTGTTTCATCAGATATCAGTATGGCAACTCCTGATTTCCTCTGGATGCCAAATACTTAGAGTGTTATTTTCCATCCTTTCACTCTGAGTCTGTGTTTGTACTTGTGCCTGAGGTGTGTGTGTCTCTTGGAGACAACATATGGATGGGTTTTGTTTTTTAATCCAGTCCACTTCTCTGTCTTCTGGTTGGTGAGTTCAGTCCATTGACATTTAGGGTGATGATTGATAAATGAGAATTTCTATGGCCATTACTTCCTCCCTTTTTATTTTTTTGTGGTCCCAACTCTTCCCCATTTATTTTGATTTTTTTGTTTCAGGTCAAATAGCCTCCTTCAGTATTTCTTGAAAGGCCAGCCTTATTTTGTAGAATTTCCTCAGCTTTCATATGTCTGAGAAAATCCTAACTACTCCTTCATGTCTAAAGTATAACTTTGCTGGATAAATTATTCTTGGCTGGTAGTTTCTATCTTTTAATATTTTGAAGATTTGATTCCACTCCCTCCTGGCTTATAGAGTTTCTGCTGAGAAGTCTGATGATAGGCTGATGGGCTTTGCATTAAAAGTTACAGTTTTCTTTTTTATTCTGGCTGCCTTAACAATTTATTCTTTGTCTTTGATTTTTGACATCTTCAGTATAATGTGCCTTGGAGAAGATCTACTAAAGTCCAGGTAGTAGGGTTCCTGTTCTCTTTTTTGGATTTCGTGTTCCAGATTTTTTTCATAGGTTTGGGTAGTTCTCATCTACTATTTGTTTGAGTAAGCTCTCTGTAGATTTCCATTCTGCCCCTTTTGGTATTCCTATTATTCTAATGTTTTTTCTAATGGAGTCATATAGTTCCTGTAGAATTATTTCATTTATTTTGACTCTCAAATTTCTTTCCTTCATTCTGTGATTTTTCCATGTTTCAATCTTCAATATCACTAATTCTTTTCTACATCTTGTTGGCCCTGTTTCCTATGATAGTTCATTTGTTTCTCAATTCTTTTATTGCATTGTTTATCTCTAGAATTTGTTTGATTCTTTTTTATAGTTTTAATTTCTTTGTTAAAATATATCTTTTGTTCATAGATTTTCTTTCTGAGATCATTGACCTGCATTTGGGTACTCTGATAACATTCTTTAAGCTCTCTGAGTGTCTTAAGAACTGCAGTCTTGAATTCTGTGTCACTTAGATCATATGTCTCCAAATCTCTAAGTTCCTTGTCTGGAGATTTTTCATTTTCTTTCTGAGTGGCTTTGAATCTTAAGGTACTCATTATATTTGATGTGTTTCTTTTCCTGGGCATGAGGACTTCTTTCCTGGTAAATATGAACAGGTCTTTCTATCACTTCCCAGTTGGTGTTGCTGTAACATCTTAAAATATTTTCTCTTGATTATTCAGTTTTCTACCTCTGGAAGATTTCCTGTAAGATGGGTTTCTCTACTTTGACCCAGTGACTTTGGTCTTGATATGCCTCCTCTTTGAGAAAACGTGGTGGGTGATGGTGTGCAATACTTGTAAAATCAGTGCAGGAAAAAGTTGCTGCAGTTTCCCTGAGCATTCCCGCTGGTTTCTGTGGGGGTGGGGTTTGCTGGAAGGAGAACAGTTTTGTTTGCTGACAGGGTAATGGCAGCTTGCCCTTTTCAGCTAGTTGTAAAGCAGGCACTAGGTGAAATTGGAGGGGTGAGCTTCGGGAGGGAGTTTGGTGAGGCAGCCAGGCTCTGTGTCTATTATTTCTGCTTGGGCATTGGGGTGGTGTGGATTGTAGTTGCTTTGTGTCCTGGGTTCCCTCCCCTGGGTGCTGGTTCTACAGTGACACAAACCATTTTGTCAGGGGTGCCCAGGTGGGCCAGGAACATGCTGTCAGCTCTGCCTTTGTTTTTTGTCCTGAACCTACTTTTCACCCAGGACCATGTTTTATTCTGGTCAGCGTTTCCACGTCTGTCAGCTTTTAGTTTCAAACTTACCCAGAGCTGATTTGTGGGATTTGTGGTTGAGCCAGTGCTGCTGCTCCTGTGCCACATTGCAGTTGGAACCCTATTCTTGATCAGGACAGTTTAGAGCCTTTGTTCAGCCTCTAACCTGCCCAGGGTGTGACACTCCAGTCAGGGCCCTGGTGCGCTGCCACTTGGTTCAGTTTTTAACTCACCCACAGTCTCACAGGGTTTCAGCTGCCCATGCCTCCTCTCTTGTCATTTCTCTGCCTCTAACCTGCCCAGGATCTGCTGCTCTTCAGTCCATGTCCTCAGGCCTCCACCTCACTCCTTCTTCTGCCAGCCCCAGGTTGGGTTTCTCAGCCCCCTCTCTGCTCTGCTCCCTTTCCTCGTCTCCCATTTGCCCCCCTTTCTATGACCTTCAGGTGTTTTCTTGAGACGTGTGGATCTCTCAGTTGATGTTGTACCACTCAGGGTTCCCCGCCCTTGGATCTCAGCTGTTCAATTGCATTTTCCAGGAGAGGTTTCACAGATCTCTTCTCTCACCACCATCTTAGGTACCTCCCTCAGGTTTAAATTTTTTGATGAAATGAACATTTTACCTGAGGAAAGATTTACCAGGGTATATTTATCCTCAAAGTAAGTATTTTGCCCAACATTCTTTGAGGCCAAATTTACCCTGCTATATTGTTTGATTATGTTTTCTGTATTATGCCTCTTCCATATTCATAAAAAGAAGTTTACCAGGGTGGGTGCTACCTCTTCAGCCCAAGCCCCAGACCGAATACATGCAGAATAAATCTAAGTAGGCTGACCAGGTGTACCATTTTAAATAGGACAGAAAAAAATAGTACTGTCTCATTTCAAAGAGTAGGTATAGTCAGCCTAGTCACACTAGGCTAAATTCAAGGTGTCAGTAGGCTAACAATATGTATCATTTGAAATGGAACAGAACCATTGCTTTCTGTCCCATTTAAAAATGGTGCATCTGGTCAACCTAGATCTAAGATCAGCTCAGAGCAAAACATGAAACCCAGCTAGACCTATAGCTAGACCTACCCACCAGAACCTGGCCTAGATAGCCACCCTAAGTGACAGGAGAGGAATATGTGGTTCTAGTGTATGTTGCTGAAATTGTGTGAATATCTGTTACATATCTGACTGATACAATTGCTTAGAAGATTTTGAGAAGAAGGAGTAAGTAGATTTTTGCAAAGCATTTCCTAAATACTCCCTATTTACACTTTTGATTACTGGCTTTACTTAAGCACACACTAGAGAAAGTACTGAGGGAAATAGATATAAACATCTGAGGGGAAAAGTACTCTGACTATGACAAATATCAAAAGAGGGATAAATGAATTCAGAAAAATCAGCAAAAGAAAAATCACCATGGACAAATAGACATGGTCTCATCATACCTCATTGGTAGCTATGATTATGATGTTGATAATAAAAATAGTCAATTATATTTATATTACCCTTTACCAAAGGTTTTTCTCATATGTAGCAGTTTTTGTCGTTTGACCTCCACAATATGTAAATTAAAAAAATAGAGAAGGTACTTTTATTTTCATTTTAGAAATTAGACAAAGCTCAGAAACTTACAATGCCTCACCTATTGTTACCCAGTGCAAAGATTTGACTCTAAGTCTTTTGTCTGTTAGGCTTGACTCTTTCCACAATGATGCTTTTCATCTCATTTTTATTAGGAAAAGAAGAAATGAAGGTTTTATTTCAACCTGTAATTCAATATAGCATCTTGCCTGAGAACCATAAAATGCTACAAAACATTAGCAATGCTTATCTAAAGACATTGTCTGTATGCTGCTTTGGGTTCATTTGGTTTTGTCTGTGGTACAGATGTGTCTTTTGGATCAATCACTCACTCTCCTTAGTGGTTAGCCTCGTATCTAATGTTACTAACTGAAGCTGAGTCCCAGCAATGCATGAAGTCAGAAATTGAAAAAAAACGGCATGATGTTGGCTCCTATGTAATGGATTAAGCAGGAGCAAAATGCCAATAGTAATTAAAAATATATCTTGGACCTAAGTTGATATTTAGCATCTTGTCCATTAGCTTACTGGCTTGAGGGTTCACAGCCTTTGTGGTCACACCATTTGAGGGTTTTGATTTGGGCATTGCAGTAAACTCCAAATATTTGTCAGCACTCACTGGGGCTATTAATAGAAAAATGTACAAAGTTATATTGTATTAGATTTTTGTTTTGTTTTGTTTTTGGTATATTTTTCCATGGGAGTAAGAGAATTGCCTTTCTAATTAAAAAAAAAAAAACTATATTGATGCTCCATTTGCCAATCATATACTGTATTTTGCCATGTATAGTGAACACCCATGTTTTTGGCTCAAACTTTCAGAAAAAAAATCAATTTATTTTTTTAATTCAAATTTTTATTTGTTTATATATAGGTACTTGTTTTTGTATCAAACATTTATATAGATATAGAATTAGTACTACCCATGTAAAATGCATATTCTTATTTTTCCCTCACAAATTTTGGCAAAAAATGTATACAATGTACATGGCAAAATACAGTAATAAATTGCTTAGCTAGATTTAGCACTAGGGTGCTCTCTAAATGAAAGTCAGGCATTTAATGCTACAAACAAATATCACCTACTATGTGTCAGGTATTATGGCACAAAATTGAATAATACAAAAAGGATATTAGGAAAAGCCATATGGATGAGACACATTGGGCAAAGTATGTGGGAAGGAGCTTGGAGCTTCAGTGCTCTCTCCAGGTGTGTCACCCTCCCAGCACTACCACATGTCCACCTACCACATTTTCCTGAGTTCTATGAGTCATTCTAGCAAATTATTTAACATGAGGACAGGATCATAGGAACCCTGATTTATAGCTTGTCAATCAGTGTTACTGATGACAATTTAAGACTTGCGACTGGCATTTGAAGTGGGAGCAGTCTTATAGGACAGAGCCCTGAATTTGTAGGATCTGATGTTAACTACGTGGAGATAGTGTCAGAACTGTTTTGAATTGTAAGACACAGCGTTCATGTGAGAAAATTGGTCAGTGTCAGGGGGGAAAAATGCCCACATATCTGATCTCTTATCCCTCTAGTCCAGAGCCACATTGTCCAAGATAGTAGCCACACATGGTTATTGAGTGCTCGAACTGTGGCTGGTCCAAATTGAGATGTGCTCTCTAAGTACCAGGGGGACAGCAAATAACCCCAGAATTTATTCATAAAAAACTTGTGTATTTATTCTTACATGTTTAAACTTCTGTCACCTTCAAAGTGCTCTTTGTTTGATGCACTACACCTATTGAGACTTTTTCCACTGCTTGAAATGGTTTTTGAACTTGTTGATTTTGATGCCTTTTAGTGCTTTTGCCGTTTTTTGTTTTATCTCTTCTGCATCAGCAAAACGTTTCTCTTTGAGGACTTCTTTCATCTGGGGAAACAAAAAAAAAAGTTGCTTGGGACAAGATCCGGTGAATAGGGAGGATGGAACATGGGTATCATGCCATTTTGGGCCCCAAACTGCTAAACACTCAGCTGCACATCGTTCACGTAAATCACTCATCGTGAAATGTACAAACATTTTGAAAAAATCAACAAAAATCCACTGAAGCAGAACGTAGACTCTCACAACTATGCCAGCTCGGACCCTAATGCAGATGGGTTCCAAGGATACTCCCCTAGCAGGGGAAGCCTGTGCTACAAGGGGCCTCCCCTGCAGAAGATAATTCCAGTTTTTGGGGGGATCTCACCTTCATATAAGACACACATATCTCAAAGATTTAGTATAAAAATAAATGTAAAACATTTTTAAAATAATTTTATATTGATTACATGTTGAAATGAGAATACTTTGGGTACTATTGGGTTGGTTAAATAAATTATTAAAATTTATTTCATCTCTTTCCTATTATTGTTTTAATTGATCACTAAGTAAACTGACCAGGCATCCCATTTTAAAGGGTACAGAAAACAACGGTACTGTCGCATTTCAAATTATATGTGTGGTCAGCCTAGTCTCACTGGGCTAAATTTAAGTTGTCAGTAGGCTGACCATACATATTATTTGAAATGGGACAGTTCCATTGTTTTCTGTCCCATGTAAAATGGTACGTCTGATCAGCCCAGCACTGAAGAAATTAAATATGACATGTGTGGCTTGCATTAAAATTCTGTTGAACTCACTACTTTAGGATTTCAGATCAACACCCTGGGGGTAGCTGGTTGAATATATATATCCTCTTTTGTTTTTTTCTTTCTCTTGTTTTTGTCCCAGGCACTGGTGTTCCAACACTCTCCTCCACTAACTCCATGCAAAAATCTAGTTCGTGCATGCATATCAAAGAATTAAAACAGGTATCTGGGGGTAGGTCCCTCACTCACATCTTTATACCTTCAAAGTTAATTAAGATTTAAGCAGATCATCCTGTCAGACCTGGTAGAGGTAACATACTGCATTAGCTTTCTATTGCTTCCATTACTAATGGCTGTAAAGTTAGTGGTTCAAACAAAACAACTGATCTTCCAGTTCTTTAGTTCAGAAAACTGATCTGGATCTCATCAGGCAAAACCCACTGCATTGGCAGGGCTGTGTCCCTTTCTGTAGGCTCTGGGTGGTTCTGTTTCCTTGCCTTTTCCAGCTTCTAGAAGCCATCTGCATTCTTTGGCTCATAGCTTCTTACTCCGTTTTTAAAGGCAGCAACAGCAGGTCAAGTCTTTCTCACATTACTTTGCTCTGACCGCTTCTGCTGCCCCTCTCTTTCTCTTTTAAGTGTTCTTCTGATTACATTGTCCACCCCCCACCCCCACCCCAAAAAATCCGGGATTTCTCCATCTCAAAGTCTTTACTTAGTTAACACCATCAAAGTCCCTTTTGCTACAGGTTCCCAGGATTAGACACAGGAATTTTGAGAGGGTAGGAAGTATTATTCTGCCTACCACCCATACTAAGCTTCCTTTAATCAACCTAAAATGAATGCATGCATTAAGTTTTTTGTATTTTTATGGAAAGGGTGTCTGCAAGGGAATAGAAGAGCCTTGGGCATCTGATCAGCAGAAAGTGTCATCTTAGCGTATGTGGTGAGGATGATCTTATAAACTGGTACAAAATCAAACATAAGCTTGAAGGATGGGATTTCTGGAACCCTCATTACAGTAACTTCTCCAGATGATTTATAAAAAATATTTCTATATATGTGAGGGTGCATGTTTGTTTGTTTGATTTTAAACAGGGTTGATTATCATTCCCAGAAGATTTATTAGTCAGGGCATCATTGTCTGGCTAAGAAATTTGAGAGTAGACATGCAAAAAAAAAAAAATCTAAAAATTCAAATAGGTTCAAAAGTTTATGTGGTTCTCATCCTGGCCTTTTCACCTTCTTGTCTTGCAATACCTCTTTTAATGCTACCAGTACCTTTAGACCGGGGCTTGTCAACTTTGGCACTATTGATATTTGGATGAAATAATTCTTGGTTATGTATGGGAGGGAGACTTCCTTGTGCATTGCAGGAAGTTTAACAGTATTCCTGGCCTCCATTCAGTACATGCCAGTGACATCCCATTGCCCAAGTTAGGACAACCAGAAATTTTAGACATTTTCAAGTATATCCTGTGTAGGGAATAAAATCACACCCTGTTGAGAACCATTGTTCTGGATAAAGACAGTATGAGCACACTCTAATTGAAATGGAATCTGATTTAACTACATCATTTCTTCATAAATTCTCAAAGACTGAAAAGTCTAAAATCTTATGTCTTTCAGAATGATTATGTGTCTAAATTACCCTTGCCCCAAACAAACCAACAAAGTTTCTCTCTTGTATACATAAGAAAACAAATCACAATTTAGTAAAAAGCAGAAGCTTTGGAGTCATTGTGAACCGATTGACATTTCTGAACTTTAATTCCCTCATGAATGAATGTGGGTAATATACCTTCTTCATAAAATTGTCTAACACAGTACTCACTGGTACTCAATAGTTATTGCTTCCTTCTTCTGGATATCTACAATCCCACAAAAATCTGCTAAAATAAGAAAACTCAAAACTCCTGTAAGACCACAAACCATATCACACATTCACACATGTATGTACACACACACACACAAACACACACACACACACAACACGAAATCTCCAAATTCAGACTGTTTCGCTCTGCTTAAACAGCCTGGGGGTTCTGAGCCAAGTTTGATATTCTAACTGGACTGTGATGGCAAATGTTTTGAGACACATCTACTCTGAAGGCAAGACAAATGGCTGTTTTGGTTTATCCAGGAGTCCCGGAAGTAGTATCACAGAATCCTGGAATTTCAGAACTGGAATCATGCTTGGAGATCTAGTGCATCTGCTGTCGAATCGTGTGTCCTGGAGTCCTTCCCAGTCTGTTCTGGGTAAGAGATCAGGAGCTGGATCAATCTCTGTAATTCCCAACCTTACTTCCACCAGAGGTAACACCACTGGGGCCTGTCTTACATACACGGCTTCCATGTAAAATTTGCTTGATGACTAGGTTCTGTTGAAATGTATTTTTAGTTTTCAAACTGTTGATATAGTTTAACGTCCTCGTTTTACAAAAATGAAAGTGACTTGACCTGTGTTACTCAGTGAATTAGCAGTACCCTTTCCACTTCAGCTTGCTGCCTTACTAGGAGTCACCATGGTGAGAACAGAGATTGTTCATGATCATTGTCAGACACAGCATCAACTGCTCTGCAATCAGCCAAGGGCATTGTGCTGAGAAGCCATCAATTATCCTCAGTAGTCAATGAGAGTTTGCTGTTGTAAAGGGACTCAATTGAAGATAATCCATAAAAATCAATTACATTATTATTTCTTAATTAGGGCACTTGACAATATAGCTTTCCTCAGCAAAGCCATCAGTGAATAAGCACATAAA
Organism: Lyroderma lyra; assembly: GCA_004026885.1. Lineage (NCBI taxonomy): Eukaryota > Metazoa > Chordata > Mammalia > Chiroptera > Megadermatidae > Lyroderma > Lyroderma lyra. The sequence goes on along the minus strand of PVJL010000135.1, from coordinate 521,744 downwards.
TACACATAAATAAATGCCACTTCCATCCCACTGAGCTCCTCGGTAAGTTCACAGTGACCTTTATCACCAAACATTTTTCCAAATAAGAGCATTTTTGCATGTTTAAGAAAATTTCCAGGCTGTTTTTCTCTTTTGGATGGAAAAATGAGTCCATCACAAATGCTAATAATAATAATGATATATTTGTAGATTATTAAAATATCATGTAGCATTTGTGCAATGCTTTCCAATTTACAAAGTGCTGTCACACACAGTTCCTTTTCTCTCTTGAGGCAGTGGAGGGCTCAACTGTACTTCAAAGTATGCCAAAATGCCTCTGCACCGATCACCAACAAGGAGGTACCTTATCATATGGGACTGTTCTCAGTGACCTTTCTTCATCCATCCCATACTTGGTATCCTATTGCATTTGAACTTGTCCCCAGCTTCTGAGCCATGGCTTCATCTCTCATTTATAGCCTTGAAAATGTCCTCTGAAATTAGTGTTGTATTGGATTATTGGTTCATTCAACAACTATTTGCTGAAGGTCTGACATGCCACAGATCTTAAAGAAATGAAGTTTCTTAACTTAACAGTTTCTACTCCAACGGGTAAGAGACTAGAAGGCAGTGTAAACACTGAAGCTCGGAGAGCACTGAACAGAGTGCCTTACCCTACTTAGGATAAAGCAGAAGGCTTTCTAAATGGAGTACCAGCTAAACTGAGACTGAGATAATGAATAGAAGTTAACAAGACCAAGAAGGAATTAAATATCATGCTCAAAGGCCCAGGAATAAAAGAGACAATGGCATGATCCCAGATCTAAAAGTAGAACAAAATGACTAGAGCTCAAAATGAGACTGGAAAGTTTGATTAGAGCCCCAAGTAGGAGTAGGGATAGAAGGAGAAGGTAAGCAGTCTCAGAGGAAGAGGAAAGCAGGAACTGAGGAAGTTGGCTGTGGATGGTACCATGTGAAAGATAATGTTGAACAATGAGGATAGAATCAGAGTAAGGTCATGGTACCATGACCTTACTGTATTAGGAAGGGTTCTCCAGAGAAACAGATCCAATGGGAGATTATGTATATTAGAAATTGGTTCACACAGCCATCTATTAGTTGGAAAACCAGGAAAGCTAGTGGTATAATTCAGCCTTAGTCCAAAGGCCTGAGATGGGGTGGCAAGCAGTGAGGATTGTGTGTTAAGTCCCAGAGTCCAAATTCTCAAGAATCAGAAACTCTGATGTCCAAGGGCAGACAGAAAGAGAAAGAGAGAGACACCCACTCATGCTGGTGAGTTTGGAAGAGAGAGACCCACCCATGTTGGTGAGGGTGGATTTTCTTTACTCTGTTTACTGATTCATATGCTAATCTCTTCGGGAAGCATCTTCACAGATACACCCCACATAGTATTTCACCAGCTATCTGGGCAGTCAAGTTGACACATAAAATTAACCATCACAAAAAGCAAATCTCATTTTCTTTTTTTTTTTTTTTCTAAACCAGGATAATCCATCCTCCACACAGCAATTAGAGTGTTCTTTTTAAAACATCCATCCATAGCCTATGTTCCTATCTATCTTAAAACACTCCAATGGCTTTCTGTGACACTTGGAATAAAATCTAAATTCCTCACTATGGCCTAGAAGGCTTGTCTCAAACTTGTCCAATTTGTGGCCCATGGGCCGCATACGGCCAAGGACAGCTTTGAATGTGGCCCAACGTAATTTGTAAACTTCCTTAAAACATTATGAAAATTATGCACGGACCTTTATTTATTTATTTATTTTAGCTCATCAGCTATCATTAGTGTTAGTGTATTTTATGTGTGGCCCAAGATAGTTCTTCTTTCAATGTGGCCCAAGGAATTATAAAGATCAGACACCCCTGCATGTGATCTCACCTCTGCTGACTTCTCTGACCTCATCTCAAAACTGTCTTTCCCTTGTTCATGTTGCCCCAGTCATGTGAGTCTTCTATCTATTTCATTAGCGTGTTGAACCACTTCCTGCCCCAGAAACTTTGCACTGGCTATTCCTACTGCCTGAAAAGTTCTTCCCCAGATCATAACATGCCTGGACTTAGCATAAACATTACTAGTGCAACTGTCACCCCAGAGAGGTTTTCCTCTCTCACTTATTCTCAGGTTGCTCTCAGCTCAACCACCTTTGTTCTCCAGCCATCATTCTATTTTCTGTAGAGTTGTATTGCTGTATTAGGTAGGGAAGGCTGGCTGGCACATCCCCACCCCACTCTCTAATGTAGAATGGCTCAAAGACAATAGAGGTGTATTTCTTACATATCAGAGTCTAAAGTGGGTTATTCCTGACAGAAGAGTGAACCTTCTACCTACAGTGATGTCAAGACCCAGGATAGTGCCCTATGGTGGCTCTGCTCTTGCATAAGGCTTCCATCCGGCTATTGGGAGGGAAGGAGACTTAGCCTGTTTCTCTTACATTCCACTGGGGGTGAGTGAGTCCCATGACCATACAACCAGCTACAAGGGCAGTATGCAAAGGAAAAACAGGTTTTACTGAACAGCCGCCTCTGCCACAATAGCATAACCACTATTTAAAATGACCCTGGTTATTTATCAATTTACTTATGAGTTGTTGAATTATTGGTTTATTCTGTCATCAGAAATTAGGCTGAGCTCCATGATGCCAGAAATTTTTTCTATTGTGGATATCCCTATAGTTTCATTTCTTGGAAAAGAGCCCGAGAGTAAATGATCAATGGTTCGTTGTCTAAAAAATATGTTTAAACAAAAGCAATGCTGGGATTAATCTTGGTCTTTGTATTAAATCCCATGCTTTTCCCCCCCATGATCATTTTCAGCTCTCTTAAAGTGAGAAGCCGGAGACCTGACAGGGGTACCCATGAAGAAGTACAGGTAAGCGTTAGAATCAGTGGCTTCTGAAGTTCCATCCAGCTCTGAGGTTCTGGGTACCCCTGATTTCCTCTGCAATGTGAAGAGTAGGAAGCTTGCTCCTGAGAAGACAGGGAGCCTTGCATTAAACAGAACCATGGTTTGGCTTAGGCCTGGGGCACATTTTCAAAGCTGAAACTGGTCTTAGTACAAGCTCTGATACTCTTACCCTTGTAATCAGTTCTGCAGGGTGAGTTACCCCGCATCTCCTGGGGAAGGCAAGCAAACAGGGGAGAAATGTGCTTTGAACCAATGAAGGCCTTTCTGTTATTTAAGTGTAGCTAACACACAATATCCTTAATTGCTAAAGTGATCGTACTAATTTCCTTGATGTCACAAAAATTACAAGCTAGTGTCTGGTATATAGAAAGGGTTCAATAAATATGTGTTGAATATATACATATTAGAGTTGAAATATCAATGACAATTAGAATATTTAAATATGTAAAAATGAAAACGCCAACCAGAGGAGTTCCTTAATAAGCTGATAGCTCACCAGTTCTCTATCTTTTAAAGATGCCTATGTTACTCAGGATTTCGTCACCTTGTTTGCATCTACAGAACAGCAGGATCTCAACAAGACCCTTTGCAAGGAGCAACTTCCTCGGGAGTGTTTGGAGAAAAGAGGCATTTTGTTATTCCTGAAGGAGTGTCTTTACTACTTCCGACTTCTGAGTGCTAATAAATAAATCAATCTTTATCCCTACCACTACTATTCCTTCCCTCTCTTGTTGTCTATCAAAAAATGACCTCTCTTTCTCTCTCTTTTATTTCCCCAAACATACCACAGTTGTGCTGTGTGTATCCAACTTTTACCCATGATAAGACAAGGTAGCACTCCATAAGATCCAACCTAACGATCAACTCTAAACATTTCAAAATTCTCCTAGCCCAAGCAACAGGGGCAGTCAGTTTTTTCAGTTGACTTGCTTTCACCTTATCAGGACCCAGTATCTTTTCTACTTACTTGTAGAAAACCTCGTTTGTACTCCGCCACCCTAAGTCTTACTAACGTAGCCTTGTGAGGTGCCAGTGCTGGCTCGGTCCTCACCGGGCACAATCTGAAAGGCAGAATCAAGCCCCTCCGGAGTAGCCATCAACCAGGATAAAAATGCCCAGCTCCTTTCCATTCATGGGGATAACATGCCCGTGATGCTCTGGAGCGAGCTCACACAAGCACACAGGGGCTCACACTATGTTTTCAGAAATGTTGCTGAGCCAGTGTTTAAATGGTCATTACTGAAAATTTAAATATATATTTCAGTTAAGCGAATTATATGGACACAAAGTTAATAAATACTCAATTGATCACTTCCTAATTATTTTATTAGCTTTTACTATTATCTGTGCTCTCAGGGTGGTAGTAGATGGTGGAAATCCTATGCCATGGAGTGCTACTGTGTATTTTTCTCAACTCCATGTTTGGTGATGTCATCTTGGAGCTTGAAAAAGGCCATGGTAGGGTTATTTACACCAAAAAAATTGGCAAACACTAATTGTTAAACCTTTACCAGTACACCCCTGGATACCACCACTAGGTTGCATATTCAATGCTGACTCCCAGGGTTTCCCAGTGCGATTCAGCTCCAGTTACCCACATATATTAGGTACCTTCATGTCCCTGTCTCAATTGCTTGCTTTGCCTCCTGGGGTTTCCCGAGGTCACTTCCAGAATAAATCTAAGTCTCAGAGCCAGCTTGTGCACGAACCCAAACCAAGACACTACTGGACATTTCCCTGCAGATTCATTTAGACTTCAGTCAGGCCTCTGGACTATGACTGTATATCTAAAATATCCACCTACCCCGCTAAATACCATATTTTGCAGTGTATAATGCACAAGTTTTTTTGCCCGAATTTGTGAGGGAAAAATAGGATGCATGTTATACATGGGTAGTACTAATTCCATGTCTATATAAACATGTTTAATTATTTCATTTATGCTTATGAGTTAAAGTGTAACTCTATAATTAATAATGATATCCACAGGCAAAAATAAAAATTTGATTCTTTTCCCTGAAAGTCTGGGCCAAAAATGTGGGTGCACATTATACATGGGAGCACATTATACATGGCAAAATACCATAACTTAGGCAGAGAAGTGACAGAAATTCTGAGATTATTTTCTCAAAGAAGCTTTTCTTGATCACCTTATCTAAAATAACATCTGTCAGCCACCATCACTGCTTTATTTTTATTTGTGGTACTTATCACCACCTTGCATATAATACTGCATATTTATTTGTTCACTAATTTATCTGTATACTGTGCTAGAATGTAAATTCCATGAAGACTAGCTCTTTATTTGCTTCAAATATCTGCATTTTTTAATGCCATTTAAACCCTATCCTCTGTTTCATTTAGTCTAAATATCAACCAACCCATCAAACAAAATTGAATCAGACATAGAAGATGGAAGGAAAAATATGATGTGCCCTTGCCCTGGAGAGGTTAAGAGGCTAATGAGGGGAGACATATCAAATAATGACAATGCACTGGGTTGAAAGATGTTATCAATGGCTTGTCTGTCTCTATGCATCTGTTTTCTTAACATCTAGCATTTGTACTATTGTTTCTTCACTCCAATCACCACTGTCTCAGCTCAGGCTCTCCTCAGTTACATTCCTTGTAAATGAATGCTTTCTCCAGGAATGTGAACCTTCCACAGATCCTATCAGAGTAAGCGTATAATACTGCAGCTATGATCCCATTTCCTCCCTTGTAAAAGACTTTGAGTTGTTTAGTATCACCTACAGAATAAATGTAAAATCTTCAACATGCTCTGGACACTTCATCAAGTTTATTCTATCCCCTTTTACTTTTCTAGTCATAGTCTTTACAGCTGAATGTCTTACAATTCACAAAATACAGAAAGCTCTTTTATCTTGCTGTTTTTTCCTCTCTAACTGGGTGGTCCACACTTTCCCCACATTTCCACACATACCACGACCACCATCACATGGCTATTGGATGCCAGTTCTCTATAGATCTCTTTCATTTCTGCATGCCTTACAAGTGAGGTACTGAGCTTTTGTTCTGGACTGTCCTTTCAAGCCTTAGAAGAGGGACTGTGTCCCCCTGGAGTAAAGGGCATTTACTTACTGCTCATTGTAAAAGACTTGGGTTCCCTAAATTCAGGACATTTATCCTGGAGTATACTCTGCTGTCATCAGGTATCATCAGGTCCTCTTCATTTCTCTCTATAGGAACTGAGGCTCAAGGAAGGAGAGGAAAAATATGATGATATGCTAGCTACTTCTATTGCTATGAGTATTAAGCTGTCACTTGTCTCTGATCCAGGTATCTCATGTTTTCTACCATCATCCATGCAATTTTGGAAGAATAATGTTAGCTTGCCAGAATGGTAAAATCTTAAGACTATACAGTCCTGATAATGGTGAACCCTTGTTTAATTTTAACACTGAGGTGAAGGATTATAGCGTCAAAAGAAAACAGAGAAAGATGCATTTAGAACTGGCAGGAAAATACATACTTGCAAAGAGTGCAAAGGAATCTATGGTAGTTTACAAAGATGGCCACCATCTCGTTCTTTCCTGACTTACTTACATTCTGCTCCTCACATCAAGAGATTGAGTTTAATTCTTGTTCCCTTGAATTTGAGCTGGTCTTAGTATGGCAATCATTATGTTCTGGGATTTCTAACATAAATTATTAGACGTCTTTGAGCTTCTACTTGGGTTTAATAGAATGCTTGCATTTGGGACAGCCCCTTTTTGTCATTCACCCACTGCAATGTGAGAAATCTAAGCCACGTGGAGAGGCCATGCATAGGAGCAATGATCAATACCACCCACTGAGCTCTCAGCAAGCAACCAGCATCAACTATCATCCTTATGAGTGAGTCATCTTGGACATCTAGCCCAGTCAAACTTCCAATTGACATTAGTCTCAACCATTCCTTGAGTGTAGCTACATGAGAAACCTCAAGTGAGAACCACCCAGCTCAGCCTGGTCAACTCACAGTACCATCAGAGATAATAATAAATCGTTTAAACTGATAAGTTTGGGGTTGGTTTATCATGAAACAATAGATAAATGGAGCAGAATCACACTTCAGAAGGCCTGGCTCACCAAAATAAAATACATAACAAATATCTTAAAACTTACACACTCAAAATCACCAATGTAAAAAAATTTATATTATTCCTTTTATGGTGGAAAAAACAGCAACTTTCTCAGATGCTAATCATGTTCAGGAAGGTTAACACATCTTCAGACATCAGCTTAGCCAAAATCAGAGATCAAATGATTTCTTTTTTTAGAGAGTCCAGAACAATGGGAAACAGTAAAGGCTTTCTTTGTTCCATTGGGGATCTGCTACTACCAGTCAGGGTGATCTCGTTAGTCTTAATTTGTCTCAAGGTGTAATGCTTTTTTTTTTTCCCTGACTGGAATGTGAAATAAAAGTAGAACAAAATTCCAGTTCTTGTTTTTCAACATACGTGAGGCTTTTCTGATCACTTTGTTGTGACATGCATTCACATGTTGTTTAATACAAGATCACTTTCATTAGAACATTAGTTATCCTTAGAGATGTAAGTAAAGTCTGCATGTTATAGGGAAGTGATTCTCAAACTTCAGCAGAAAACAGAATCACCTGGCAGCCTTGTTAAAATTCTAGATTATGAGTTCCAATGAAGATTTTCTGATTCAGTGAGTCTGAGGTGGGGGTCTAAAAAAGTCTGCATTTAATTGCCTTTTTTATAGTTATGGGGTTCAAAATAAGATGATTTTATTGTTGTTTTTTCCTTTTATAAAAATTTTTCTAGCATTATTGAGCTATAATTGACATATAACATGGTGCGTGTTTAAGGTATACAAACTGATGAATTGATATATGTGTGTATTGCAAAGTGGTTACGGCAATAAGCTTAGTTAATTCATTTATCATCTCAAATTGTTGCAATTGTGTGTGTTGAGAACTTTTTACATTTACCCTCTTAGCAACCTTCAATTATGTAATATAGTATTATTAACTATAGCCATTATACTGTACATTATATCTCTAGAACTTATTCGTCTTATAACTGCACATTTGTACCCTTAGACCACCTTCACCAGTCCTCTCCTCACCTCTAGTAACTATCAATCCACTCTGTTTCTATGAGCTCAGTTTTTTAGATTTCAAGTATAAGTGAGATTGTATAGTATTTGTCTTTCTCTGTCTGACTTATTTCACTTAACATAATATCCTCAGGATTCATCCGTGTTGTCAAAAATGGCAGGATTTTTTTAAATGACTAAGTAATATTTCATTGTGTGTGTGTGTGTGTGTGTGTGTGTGTGTGTGTGTATAAAATATTACATGGTATTATATAACGGGGTGCCAAAAATGTATACACATTTAAAGAGATGTTATCTATGTATTACTTTTAGAAGTTAAAGTCAATGTGTAGTATGATGTTCACTCAAAAGATGTCATTAATCAATAAATGCTAGCATCACCATGTGACAGGATAGCTAAAACAAAATGGTGGTAGCACGGTTGTCATTAGAGGACTGCAAGACCATTTTGAAGTGGTATTTGAAATTCAAGAATGTTGTTTGAGTTTCCCCCACATTCTCCTGACTTAACACCCCTTAAAGGATGTGGTGTACCATAGAAAACTGGCTAAATGGCAGTACTTCAGAAAGTAATCAAAACGGCATGTGCATTGATACAAGTGGACACTTGGGTCAACGTTGCTCAAGCAGTAGTTTACTGCAATCAGAAGTGTCTGGACACTGATGGTAACCACTTTGAACATGTCTTGCAATTGCAGAAGTCAAATGTGACTTGTATTCATCTTTTGTTATCAATATATATTGAGTATTACAGTTTTAATATAGTTTTTTTCTTTCTTAAAACGTGTATACATTTTTTGGCACTATCTGTATATACCTATATGAGGTTGGATGATTAATTTTGCAAACTCATCCTAGAAAAAGTGCTACAAACCTCATTGCTGAATATCACTATGGTCACCATCAAAGTACTCCCCTTGGGAAGCCTGTGCACCGCCACATGTGCCTAGTCCATGCTTCATAGCAATTTTGGAACTCTTTTTCTGGAATGGCCATCAGAAGTGTCGTCATACCCAAAAGCTGACAATTAAGTTTGTCATTCAATTTCTTTACTCATTATCAGTCTTTGAGATTTTCTATTTCTCCATGATTCTGTTTTTGTAGGCTTTATATTTCTAGAAATGTATTCATTTCTTCTAGGTTTTTCAGGTTATTGGCATAAATTGTTCATGGTAGTCTCTTATGACCCTTTGTATTTCTGTGATTTTAGTTGCAATGTCTCCGCTTTCATTTATAATTTTATTTGTTTGGTTCCTCTCTTATTTTCTTGGTTAGTTTACTAAAAGGTTTGTCAATTTTGTTCATTTTTTTGAAGAACCAATTCTTAATTTTGTTAACCATTTCTTTTGTTTTTCAATTTTGTTTTATTTATTTAATCTTTTATTATTTATTTCTTTTTTTTTTTAACTTCAGGATTAATTTGTTCTTCTTTTTCTAGTTCCTTGAGGTGTAATGCTAGGTTGTTTATTTGAACTTTTTCTTGATGCATGCATTTATTGCTATAAAATCAGATCTTAGATCTGCTTTTACTGCATTCCATAAGTTTGTGTTTTGTGTTTCCATTATTGTTTGTCTCAAGACATTCTTAAAAATTTCCCTTTTGATTTCTTCTTTGTCCTTTTTATTGTTCATGTGTATGCTTTTATATGACCACGTATTTGTGAATTTTGAGGATTCCTTTTGTTACAAAATCTGCATTTCTAATAAGTTTCCAAGCAGGGCTGCTCCTGTTGTTCCAGGACTCGCGCTTTGAGAAAACACTGCCTTACACTGTCGTGAGAGTGGTGCTCCTGCTGCCACTGCAGACCACCAGGGTTTGAATCCTGGATCTGCCACGCACTCTTTTTTTGTCATTGTGCCTCTACTTCTTCATAGTAAAATAGGGATAGTAAGAATAATCTATATTGTGGAATGGTTGAGAATATCAAACAAGAAAACACATGTGGGACCTGTGGAACAAATCCTGGCAAATAATAAGCACTCCATAAGTGCATTTGTACTTACTGACAAACAGATGACTCAAAACTAAGCTTTAACAGACATTATCTGTTAATAAAAATCAATGTCAACATATATAAACTTGTGCCATTTTCCTCTATAGGAGTTAAAAAACTTCTTTTCATGCTTTTTTATGTCTTTTTATTCTTGGTCTTCCTTTCAGACTGTATCACATAGTTAAAATATATTCAAGATGCATCAGTTCAGTAATTAGCTTGCTCTCATTGACTGTTTTATTTCAAAAACAACAAATCCTGTAGAGCTGTGATCGATCATCTATTTAAAGGACGCTACCTAATTTTCCACTTCTACACTGCAGTATACTTGCTTATTACATATTAAAGTCTCTACCAGCTACTTTTTTCTAAAAGAAACACAAGGACAAAGGTTTTTTAAAAATAATTTTATAAACTCAATGTTTACCTGTTATTGTCTGAAAGATGAAGTGTTGTCAAGAGAAAATGTCAGCAGTACCAAGAAGTGTTTATATAGTGGAAATGACTCCTAGAATTCATACAACTTCAGAGAAGATTTTATTTTGGCTGACAAGACAACCCAGTATTTTCCAAATGTTCTTATTTCTTACCCTGAGCGTTGTCAGTGCTGATCTACTTATACAGTTTGTAACATTTGCCCTCAAAATTAGATTTCTGTTTAGATATATTTGTGTTACCCCTTTGCAAACTTTAATTTTTCTGTAGAGATTCTACCTAAAAAATACCCAATTTTAGTATAAATCATAAAGATTATTTAAAATTCAACCTCCTTTGCTTATCTTACCAAGCCATTCACAATATCACCTTATTTAACTTTTCAGACTAACCTTGTCAAAATTGCCACATCTAACAAGTTGTGTGTTGATAAATGTTTCACAATCAGCTCTAAAGGAAAATAACAACAATACAATAACAACAAACACTGGTTTGTAGTATTTCCAAGTGGAAATATTCCCACAAGGGCCCATGTCAAGCTACTGATGTGATATCAGTAAATGCAAAGACAGGAAGAGAGTGGACATTTGGTTTTCACAGGTGAGCTTGTGTTAGCTGACCCCAGCACACCACTACCTCTAACACATGTGCACACATCAGTGCTATAGCCTTAGCAGAGTATCTGTGATTTGATAAATACCATAGCACTGTCAAGCCTTTCTGCTTTTGCTTATGCTGTTACTACTACCCAGTATTCCCATCCATGTATGTGTCTGGCAAATTCCTACTTAATCTAGGAGGTCCAGGAAACATGTTCCATCAAGCACGTCCAACCTGTGGCCCAGGATGGCTTTGGATGTGGCTCAACACAAATTCTTAAAACATTAGGAGATTTTTTTGGTGACCTTTTCTTTTAGCTTATCAGCTATGGTTACTCTTAGTGTATTTTATGTGTGGCCCAAGACAATTCTTCTAATATGGCCCAGGGAAGCCAAAAGGTTGGAAACTACTGTGTTAAATCTTTATAGTTTGGCTATTTTCCTCTAAGGGAAGAAGTAATTACACTCTCTTTTTTTAAATAGCTTTATTGAAATATCTTTTATATATATATGTGTATATATATACATATAAAATTGTGTGTGTGTGTATATATATATATATATATATATAGTGTACTACTTGATGTTTTGATATATTAATATGTGTACATTGTGAGAAGATCACCATAATTAAGCTAACAAACATCTTGTCCCTTCTACATTGTTACCATTGTGTATATTAGTATATAGTGAGAAGATTGAAGCTATGTCCTCTGAGCAAATTTCAAGTACACAATATAGTATTAAGCATCATCACCATGCTGTACAATAACTCTTCAGAACTCATTCATTTGCATAACAGAAACTTTGTACTCTTTGACCAATATCTCCTCTTTCCCCCTTCTCACCCCCTGTGCCTGGCAATCACCATTCTGCCTTCTGCTTCTACAAGTTTGACTATTTTAGAGTTCATATATAAGTAAGGTCATGCAATATTTGTGTTTCTGTGCCTGATTTAATTCTCCTTTTTTTGTGTGTTCACTTAGCAATTTAGGAACACTTTAAGTAAATACCATCACATTGCCTATGTGTGTATGTATTGGTGTATGCCTAGCACAGTTCCTGGCACATAGTAAGTAATCAGTACATTTATATTACATTAGCCAGAAAGAAGGCTCTGAATAAACAAAGACTCAGAGCTTTAGAAACTAGAATAAAATATATTTTTCAAATAATGAAGTCAGTGAAAATAGTTCTAAACCTATTAAAAATTATATTACAGCCCTTTTAAAGGTAGAATATTCAAATACGGGCATCAATCACATAGCATTTTTGTTTTCAGAATACAATATTTACATAGTGTATTTACATTTAAATATTTACATATTTTAAAAAAATATATATAGTTAATTCTTACTACATTTCAGAAAGGTTAAAAAACTAAAATTCACAGAGGTAAAGCAACCTCCTCTGAATCAGCAACCTAATTATTAATGAAGTCAAGACTCAAATTTTTTCAGTCTGCCTATTCTATTGAAATATGAAGCCAGTCTAATCTATACCCAAAAGCACTATAAGCTTCCTACAGCACTGTACACTCAACAGTGACTGAATAAATATTACTGACTTTTCCTAGCTCAAGTCTGGGAAAAAGTAATTCAGTACTACACATTTAATTCATTTTAGTCTTTCAAGTTTTGATGAACTAATGTAGAAATAGGACTTGAAGAACATGTTAAAATTGTAAAGTGTATAATTTTCTAATTCAACAATACAATACTGATTCAGTCCTTCATCATATATGTATTGAGTACCAACTATGAAATAGCTAACATTTATTGTCTCCTTAATATGTGCCAGGCAGTATGCTGAACACTTTACATACATTATCTCTTTCATTCTTACAACTATTTGAGGCAGGTAGTATTATTATATGCATTTTTCAGATAAAGCTTAGCAAGTTGAAATAACATGACCAAGGTCACACAGCTATTGCATAGCAGAGTTGCAGTACAAACCCAAGTCTTACCTCTGCATTTTTAACTACCATGAAATACTGCTTCCTTTTTGTTGTAGAAATAAAGTTGTTGAAGATTCCTAGCACCAAAAGTAACAAATACTCTTTCAGATATTGGGGATTTATAAGTCAGAGAACCAGTTCCTGACTTTAAAAGAGTTTAAGGTCTACTCAGGAAGACAGACAATGACATAACACACATTTAGATAAAGATACTTTTGTGCTTAGAAATGTTTCAGAAACTCAGAAAAGATTGGCACTTATTGGCAACTGCAGCAGACAAACAAATGTCAAATTTTGAGGTGAGCACCACAGAATGAATAGGAGAAAATAACAGGAAGAATGTATTCCAAAGAAGTAAAAGTATCATGTTTGGAGGCAGGAATGCAAGATAATGATGTGTCACTCAATGATTACAGGTCACCGTAACATGGAAGTTTATAGAGTAAGGTTAGAACTGAGTAGGAGAGAGTCCTGTATATAAGGGGAAGAATAGTGTATCTCATTCTTTAACCATTGCTATGGAGGAGAGAAGAACTGGCAAAAGAAAAAAAAAGACTTTTCAACAAAATTTCTCTGTCACCAGTTTGTTGGACGGATCAGTGGGTGGGAGGGAAGCAATAGTCTAGATCTATTTGTTGAAGATTGGAGATGGGATGATGGAGAAATAAAGTGAAAGAATCCACTAAAAAAGTCATTATGAAGGATGACTCACAATGATTTTGTGGGTATAAATGGAGGGACTCCAAAGTTTGTAAGTGCTGATATGGTAGGAAGATTACCAAGTATAAATGACCAGTAGGCAGCCAAAGATTTCTGTGGAGATAGAATTTAGGAGCATTTTCTAGACCAGTAGTCAGCAACATTTATCTGGAGATAATAATGTCTTGATGAAAGAATAAATCTTGACCAAATACAATTACAGAAAATTAAGATCTAAACTTTGAGTATATTGACATTTAGGGGATGGGAAGACAAAGTGCAACCAGTAAAGGAGAGATGAAGAAAAATCAGCAACCACCGAGGATGCCAAAGTGAGAAAAGATGCCAAGGACTCTGTGGCCAGATGTGCTGAGTGCTAAAAAGAGGCCAAGTAAGACAAGGTCTGAAAAAAAAGACTACTGTTTTTCACAACTAAAGGACACTTGGAGAGTTCGAATGCAAAGTGATGTACAGAAATTGCACAGCTTTGAGTTGAAGACAATAAAGAGATGGAGACAGAAAATATAAGCATATTTTAGAAGGAGCTACAAGAACAGGCAGGAAGATATTTTGTGTTTTGTCTGGTTTGGTTTTTTTCGTTTTTATTTTAATTATTGTTAAATTTATTGGAGTGACATTAGTTAGCTAAAATTACATAGGTTCCTAGTGCCCAATTCCACAATGTTGCATCATGTTTTGTCTTGTTTTGTTTGTCAAGGAGAAGGAAACTTAGGTACGTAAGAGAAGGAAGACCCAAGGTGGGGGAAAAGACAGATAGAAAAAATCCTTAAGAAAGTAGGAGAAGATGATAAGGTCAAAGGGACAGTTGGAGGAGCCAACATTACACTGAAGATAATCACCTTCTTTCTTCCTATGAGGCCCTGGAGAAAAAAGCCAGGGGCAGAGAAAATATTTTGCAGAGCAGGAGAGGGTATAACTATTAGGAAAAAATATTTTTGACAATCTACTTGCATCCAAACTCAGTCTGCCTGCCAAGTCATCACAATCATTGTTTAATGGAAAGTCTTCCCCTAAAGGGAGCAGGTGTGATTGGAAGCAGTTCAAGTGTGAAGGAGTTGACGATTCCTTTGGCAGTCTCCCACATTTCTTCTCACTCTTTTTTCTACCACATCCTGCAGGTGCCCAGTGGCCTCCCCTCATCCAGGTCTGCTCCCTGGGGACAATTCTTAAGACTGCACTTATTGAACATTTAGATCATTGTTTTCTGACTTTCGATCAAGAAAATTATTATAAAATTTGAGTGTCCTTGGAGCTGAATTATTCTTGTTCCCTTCCCACTTTATCTCCTCCAAAGAATTCTTTATTACAAATTCTTTGTCCAAAGGAATGAGTAGAGTGTCTGGTACTGAAGCCATCCACTTGGGGATATTCTGGGGTAGTATATCCTAATAAGGATCCCTTCAAATTAATATTGTCTGGTTGGAATTGATGTTGCCTTGATCTACTACCAGACCACAGAGAGGCAGTTAAATTGAGGTAGGCATTAGAATTTAGGAATAATTAATTACTTGTCTGGTCCTTACTGGTGCTGACTAGCTGGTAGCCAGTATTATTTATAATAACAAGTGTTATAAATTATTGCCATCAGTGTTTTTCTCTCAAGCCTGCTTTGTGAGAGAAAAATAAGATGGGTGAGACCTTTCAAGTAGGAGTGAGGCCTGTATCAGTAGTCAGGGTTTTCCAGAGAAACCAAAGCCATAAGATAAATAGGTAGGTAGGTAGGTAGATAGATAGATAGATAGACAGATAAATAGATAGATTATTTGATAAATAGATAATTTATTTGAAAGAATTAGTAATACAATTGTGGGATAGTGTTGGTAGTCAAGTTAGACTCTAGGGCACGAGCTGATGTTGAAGTCTTAGGTGAGTATTTCTTCTTCCTCAGGGAAACCTTAGTTTTACTTTTAAGACATTTCAACTGAGTGGATGAGATCCACTCACTTTATTGAGGAAAAATCTCCTTTACTTAAAATCAATGGATTAGAGTTGTTAACCGTATCAGGAAAATAGATTCACAGTAACACCTAGTACTTGATTGAATAACTGGCAAGTTGACATGTATAACTAACCATCATAAGTACAAGTCATGACTTATCAGAATCAAGTAGTATTGGGCATAGTTTGAAGTTGATGGTTGTGTTGTACTATCACCACACATTGATACATCTGCTTTGCATAAGTGATGCTTTAGAGATAGCCAGGACAAGAAGTTGTGTGAAATCTAGGTAGAGAGAATAGACCAATCACTGGGGGAGAAATGTGAAAGATTTGGAGAATTCAGTAGAAACAGGAAATAATAGTAACAGTTATTTAGGAGAAACAATTAGAGCCCAAGCCTCTCAACAGGGGGTGTGAGTAATCATGGGGTGAATTAAAAACATTTTTATTTAAATATCCAAGAAAGAGTAATCCTACAATACCAGAAGATTTGGCGATATTCAGACAAGTGACACTTAAGTTACCCAAAAAGAAATAAATTTGATGAACGAAATAATGTTTTTTTAATCTGTTACATTTCATTCTTTTGTGTTCTTTCATATATGAATTATATATGAATCTAGGATGTAAAATCATGTATCACCACATCAATAACTGATCAAAACCAGCATCAATTTTCCTATTAATTTATTAAACTTTGCAGCCCTGAATAAGACATGTGGCTTATTAAGAGGAGGAGAAGGAGCTAACGTTTTTGTGCACTTACTACATGCCAAGCTGCCTTACTAATTTCTCACTCTCATTTTCTCCTCAGGGGTGCTCTTAAAGTTCGGTATAATGGTTTTGGTTTTACATATAAGGAAGCAGGATTAAAGAGTTAGAGACAGCACCACTGATGAATGAAAGACTTCAAAATGAATCGAGGTCTGAAAATAGGACCTCCAAAGTCCAGGCTCTTGACCAATATGCTGAAGTGCAATTCCAAAGCAGCAAGACCATTGTTTCTGGAGGAGTTCTCAAATTATGTCCCTTAATTCATTAGCATGCCACCAAATTGCCTAAGAACAACCTGGGAAGAATCAGATTTTGAAGTTGGAGAGGTAAGCTTGGAACCCCACATCAGCTAGATCAAGTTCCATGCTTATCAACTACATACGGCCTTCTAGCACTCAAAAAATTAGATAAAAACAGTGTTTTGCATCATTCCCTTTTGGTACCTGTTAGACAACCTAGTAACAGCAATTTTTCTTGAATTAGCACTTATGACCGAAAGGACTTGATGTAGTTTATAGTTTGGTGATGAGGTTCAATCACAGTGCAGAGGACTCCGCTCTAAGATGATCACCTCATTAACAGGGCTACTTTGGATCTAAGTTAGATAAATATTCTCTGAATAAGTAGCCTGAGGCAAACTGAACTAATTTTTAGATTTTATTTTATCTCAGGCTGCTATAGAGATGCAGACATAAATCAGAGCCTATCTTTACTGGAGGTATTTTTTAAATGTAGATAAAAAGGACACCAGCATCAGCTCTCACTGTATTAGGTAGTATAATCCAGAAGTCAAAACATAAAGAGTCTCCAAGTGTTATTAGATCTATTAAGTCCAAAATAATTCATTGATGACCAATTTCCAAGTGCTTAAATGGTGCAACTGCATCTAAGCTCATGTGAAAATCAATGCAAAAGCATGAATCACCAGAGAGTATGCTGGAGCCTTCGAAGACAGTTTGTAATTAGCAAACCATCGATCCAAATAGACAGGACCCTGAAAGCTACAGCAACCAGGCAGGTGAAAAGCCATAGTCCTTGTCCTTTACAATTAATCCTCACTGCTCTGCTCCCTGTAGTCTTGGCATTTCTGTTGGTTTAGGGGTGATAACTCAACTCTGGCATTAAAAAGAAATATATATGATATTAAAGGGAGCTCATTACACAACTTATATATGCTCCATTATAAGGCCAGCACTATTATCATTAATATTTCCTAGTATCTTTTTTTTTCCCACCACACTATAGTCTGGTCAATGTTATATAAATCCAAGTGAAGATTATAATTCATAGAATCACAGAATCTTGGAACTGAAAGGAAGCTAAGCGATCATTTCATCTAACCACTTCATATAGAGAGGTGATGAGACAATTTGTCTAAAGTTAGAGTGGTAGATAGAAGGCTACAGTCATGGTCTCATTCCCATATGGTGCACTTCCCACCGCATCTTATAGACTAATGGCACAAGAGGTTTACCCTGGTGGTCTAAATCGTGTATCTTAAAGTGATTGATCTAACCATTCATTACACCATTTTCCAAAAAGAGATCTGACCTACTCTAAAAGAAGAATTTAGTCAGGCCTGGATTCAAGCCATGAAGCTGACATGCATTTGTAGTTTGTAGACTAATCTTCTTTCCTTCCATATCGAACCTGTTGTATAGATGCCACCTGAGGTTGACCTTTTGACTATTTACTGACATAAAATTTTCCTCATGGGAAGTTGTGCTTCATTATCCCTTTGAAAATAGACAAGGTCATTACTACTTTCTGGTCAGTCAGGGGACTTGTTGATTATAGTGACACATGTCACATTTGTGCAAACTCTCTTAACGGCTGGTGTGAGACGCAGGACATTGTCCTTTCCCCGTCTTTCTAATCCAGAGCACACACATCAAAATAGACTGTTCATCAGCATGGACCCTGAGTGACTGACTCTAATGAGCAGAGCTGACCAATGCTGGGCATGTAGTGTGAGCCACTGAAATTTTGGGGGCCATGTGTAACTGCAAAATACCAGGCCTATCCTGACTAATACGATGATATTTGATCAAATCAAGCTTCTCTTGATTTGTTATGGGATTTGAAAACACATACACATTCACCATTTAGCTAGACAAAGAAATGTGTTGAATGAAGCATACTCCAGAAAGATACCAGTTTAATATTTCTTTTCCTTTGTGTGCATAATGTGAAAGCACATTCAAATTTATTTATTCATGTAATAATTTTATTGCATACTTTCAGAAATTGGACTTGACTGTAATTATCTGGATTGTAGTTACTATATAACATGGGTCATTAACATTTGATTTTGCTTATAAGTATGATATTTCTTTAAGAATCAGTTTAAGTAGTGTTGAGAGTAAAAGTAATTGGGGGTCGGGGGGAGCTGAGTGTGGAGCCAGCAATTCCACAATAGTTACCTGAGAACACTACCGGGATAATTATTATTGAGTCAGTCAAATGTTCCAGCAGCCTGGTCACAGCAGGAATCAATGCACACCTCTGTTTTCAATATCAAGGGATCATCTCAAAATCATCAACATTGGTGAGGTGTATAAATGCAGTGTGGCCTGTGTTTAACTCTTCAGGGTCCGGGGTAGGATTCCCTCATTACTCCTGTTTAAAACATTATCTTTCTCTTAGAAGCAAAGGAAGAAATTTTTAAAACTTTATTTTAGTATGAAATTTAAATATAGCTAAACAGTTTTGTGCCCCACCATTTCTCTCTCTCTCTCTCTCTCTCTCTCCTTCTCTCCCTCTATCTCTATCTCTATTTCACCTGTTCTCCACCTCTAATAATGGTACCCCTTGTTACACTGGACAGATCCAGTCATTGGGGAACAATAGGAGGTGCCAAATGGGTGTATTTTTTAAATCACATTTCTTTGGCTTTAAACCTAATAATCATTAAGCCATTTATGAAACATTGGGCTAACCCAAGCAACTTCCACTACCTCACCTTTAACAATGAATGGTCAGTAATTCCAGAGATTCCAGGACATTTCCAAGCAGAGCCAAAACTTCCCTAAGAACTAACTCTGAAGCTTCTAGAGTGCACTTCTCGTAGTGCAACTCAATGTGTGGTCCCTGTACCTGCAGCATGAACATCTCCTGGGGCTTTGTTAGAAATCCAAAGGCTCAGGCCCCACTCCAAACCTACTAATTCAGAATTCCTAGAGAAGGGCCCAGGGATATGTATTTTAACTAGTTCTCCAACTAAAGTTTAAGAATAACGTGTGTAGAGTTTTTAATCAGACTCCAAGCATTTCTGTGCATTTCCACTTTCATCTGGAACGCAGACAGTGGGCATCTCTGGGCCCAGCAGATATCTGAGTGTACATTATTCAGCTGTTCTGAAGCCTCTGTCCGATTAGACACTGTTGATGGCAGTACTGCTGGTGGCTCCGGCTTTGTGTGCTGAGGAAGTGCCAAGCAATTGCCTTTTCTTAGACAATTCCAAGATTAACGGGCTCATATCACTCAGATTAGCAGTGCTGCCCACCCTGCAGCCAGCTAGAGAGGGAACACACTGTCCTCTCTGTGGGCCAAGGGACTCATTTCCCAGACATCAGTTTGGGCAAGAGCGATGTTGATCAACATAAGTCACTGCCTGTTCCCAGATTGTCACCATTACCCGACCAGTGAGATAGTCCATCCTAGTGCTCAAGCAATGCTCTGCTGGTTTGCCTGGCTTGTGCTGTGGTTGGGCAACTCCATCATCAATTGCAAAGGGCATTCTGCTCAAAAGGCAGCAAGCACATGGGGACGATTCTGCCCACCTGATTTTGGGAGGAAATGTCCATACAGTAAAATGGTCATCTATAGAGAGCAAGTGTGAGATGTACAAGAACCTTCTTATGCAT
The DNA here is from genome assembly GCA_004026885.1 of Lyroderma lyra. NCBI lineage: Eukaryota > Metazoa > Chordata > Mammalia > Chiroptera > Megadermatidae > Lyroderma > Lyroderma lyra. The sequence continues at coordinate 501,462 of PVJL010000135.1, read as the reverse complement.
CCCAAGGAAGCCAGCTGGACTTTGAAGTACTTCATGTGTTTCCCAGCGGAAGTCACCATGTTGGCGCTTGGCCTCATGGGAAGAGGGAGAATGGGGGGAGAGGCTTCTGTCATTCCTTTTGGGCATTTCACTTTTAAAATGTCTGAATTTTTGCTTTATATAATTTGGAGCTAGTATCGGTGTGTAACAGGAAGCCTGTAAATTGAAACAGGTAAATATATTGAAGTAATAGCTGCCCTCAGTAGCAAAAAATGCCTTCCACAGTAACAATGGATTCTGCTCCAAAATCTACCAAAGGCAACATTACAGGTAAATAGAGGGTCTCCCCCTCTCAAAGAAAAAACATAAAGACATTTTTACACAATAGTTCTTTGGAAAGAATGCTGCTCATTTTAAAGCTTATGGCCATAAGATAAAGTAGAATCGAAGTTCTCAAATATGCAAACATAACCCCCCCTAAAATACCCAATTCTGCCTAGTTTTGTTAAAATAGCTTAATTCTGTCCAACCCCATCATGTGAGACTCAGAATGGATGTACTAGAAACAATAGAAAGAAATGTTTTACGACAGAAGTAGCAATGGCAAAAGTCTGGTTCCCTCTCCAGCCCCTCAAAAAAGAAAAAAATGATCCCGGCTGCCCATTATAACACCTGCTGCTCACAATGGAAGCCCAAGCCAAGCAACTTATGCCCTTCCATCCAAATATCCAATCTACCCGCAGAGAATTCAAGCTGCCCAGCCACACGCCAGCTGCTTGCTTAGTCACTGCAGGATGCTCGATCCCCACTGTCTCTCCTCATGGTCGTTCTCCTGCTTTCCCTCCCCTCTGTCTCTCCCACGAAACAGGGGCCATGAACACCTCATGGAATTGGGACACTTCATGGAAGCTGTGGCCCAACTTCACTAATCTACTTTCATTTTATTTTCCAACTATAAGATGAAGGGATGTCTCTCATGATCTCAAAAATGTCTGATTAGGAAATTTCGATTTGTTTTCTGTTGTTGTGTGTTTTTTTTTGTCATTTTGCTTTCTCAAATGCTTGATCCACAAAAATAGTTTTCTGTCTTTGCCTTGACTTGAGCAATGACTTGTCTTATCTTGTAGATGCATTTAAAAAAAAGACACATAGAAATCTTAAAGAAGCAAATTTTATTTTCTCGTGAATGTACATTTTTATTTCAAAGGCTCTTTGACTTTATCAGTGATTGATTATTAGGCAGTGATTCCTAACATTTAACATTAAACGTATCCTACTCGAGCAGTGACACATACTAGTCTAGCAAATGCACATTTTTACAGTTCCCTCAGGTTTATTTTTTATAATAGAATGAATGGTTTTGTGATATAAATAACCACTCCTAGTTGATCATGGTTGCAAGCCATGGTGGCCTTCTGATAGTTTTAATAACTTGTCATCAGACTTCCCTATCTGAGCTCCCATCTGAAACAGCACAACCAGCTCCTGTTTTTCTGGCCAAGTCAGATAGCCTAGGGGAAGGGCATCCCTTGAAATGTGGCGCTTGAGAAAAGGAGGTCTTTTTACAGTTCACACAGAGATTCTGAGTGCTGGCTGAGACCCTTAGGCCTGAAACACCCTTTCTCTAGCCTTCAGCAATCATGTTTCCTTTCCAGCTTTCAGATCTCACCTCTCCAAGAAACCCACCTTGACCATATTATTTAAACCAATTTTCCTCACCCCAAACACACATACTTCCCACTATACTTTCTCAGCCCACTATTTAATTCTGAGCACAAAACAAAGCACTGATCAAGTTGGTGGCAGATTTTATTGCTGACTCCAGTTTTTTGCTCTTCCTTGTGTCCATGCTTTTCCATGTACCTTTCCAGCCTCTTCTCACTCAGCTTTTATACTTTGCTTTGGCCAATAGAATGAGGCGGAAGTATCACAAATGTACATTTCAGCTGCCATTTTCATCAGTTTAATAACATCCCATTGGCCAAAGCAAGTTATGTGGCCAATCCTGAAGTCAAGAGGAGGGGAAGTGGGAGGAAATGCAAAATTACTTGGCAAAGGGCAACGATATAGGATGGGATGAACAATTTGAGCCAATCATTCAAACACACAGCATTGGCCAATTTCTACCAATAGCCAGTGACCTCCTGGAACCGTGTTGAGAAGCATTCCAAAGTTTCAAGTGGGCTCATTGTAAAGTGGGTCGTAATCAATTTGTCCCACCTCTCATAATCTAGGTGGTATATCTGATCACATAACAGAAAGCTGTAGAGAAAGAATTAGAATCAGATCAGGAGAATCAAGAAAGTAAATATTTGTCAACAATGTCAGAGCTTAGGAAACATCACTGGTCAGTAGCTTAGTCATAGATTTTGTGTTCTATGACTTACTCATTTTCTTTTTTCTTTTCCAAAATCAGTGTTTAGGAGATCACAGGCACTATTTCCTGCATCCAGGTGCTTATGTTTCCCTTGTCTCGGAACTCAGAGCACTGAGGAGGATAGAAAGGTGGCAGATCATTGTGGGGGAGCTAACTGCAAAAGTTGGATTGATAAGAGCTTAATTTTTTGCAAGACTAACTCTGGAATTGGTTTCAAAAAGTCCGTTGTTTTCCCCCTATAATTTGTGTTTATCAAAAGATTTTTCCTACGTGGGCTTCTATTAAGGTTTGCTGATAATTTGCTTAAAAGCCTAAGAAAATGACTGGCATAGAAGTGTTGGTTTACACATTTTTTCCAATTGCACCATTATTTGAATATCCACATGAAATCTATTGTTTACTCTCCCCAAATTCACCTAAGCCTTTAAGTGCTATCAAGTTGTTTGTTTTTATTTAATATCTGTCATTAATAAAAAACTTTGAATAATTGGCGAATGCTGAGTTTCTGGTCTGGAGCAGCTACTGACTCTCTACTCACCATCGTAGCGGCTTTTGTATATGCTGATGGTAGCAGGTCTTCCATATTTTTGCTTTCCAGGAAAGTCTGACAATGTATTTGACCAAGTGTAGTGGTAGAGTTGCTATTACAGAGGTAAAGAGCAGGAGAATATAACTCAAGAAAGACCTGGAACACAAAGTTTAGAAACTACTGACCTGATAAAGGGATAACGTCCTTTGCTTTCCAAACTTGCGTCTCTTCCTTTATTTCTCACCTCAGTGAATTTTGCCATTCTGTGCCCAGTTTCCCTGAAAAAACCCAAGAATCATTCTTAATGGTGCTTCTTCCTCAACGCTCAGGTCCAATCTGTCAAACCAATTCCATTTTCTAAAAACAGTCTCATATTTTTTTTTCTCTCTCTCTCTCCATTCCCATCCTCCTAGAGGAGGCCATCCCACCTTCCACCTATGTCATTGCCTAACCTCCTAATTTCTCAATTCCCAGTCATGACTCTAATCCATTTTCAAAAAAAAACCCAAAGCAATTTTTCTAAGGAACAGTTCTGATCAAGACACTTACATGAATGTTTAATCCCCATCCCCATTCTTATGAAGACTGAGTTCTATAATTTGGCTCCCAAGATTACCTACCCCACCTCTTTTCTGGCCACAGTCTGTTACACAATTCAAAATTTTTTTAGTTCTTTGAACCCATCAAGCTCTCTTTAGGACTTTATTCACACTGTTTCCTCTCCCTAAAATACTTCTCAATCTCCCTTCTTAAGCACCCATTACTTGGCTAATTCTTACCAAGCCATGGCAATGGCTCCACTTTATCCTGGAAGCTTCTCCTGAAGCCATAAGATGAGTTGGGTGACACTGCTGCATGCCTCCTTTCAGTTTCCCCTCTAGAGCTCCTAGCACACTGGAATGCTAATTTCAGTCTATGTGATATGTGCACCCCACTAAGCAGTAAGCTCGAGGATGGGAGAGTCCTTGCCTGGCCTGGTCATGAGTATATCTACTCATCATCTACCGAAGTGTTTGGCACATATTAGTCAATAAATGTCTGTTGAACTGAATACACATGGAAGGCTGGAAGGCCATATCAACTTACCTCACATCCAAGGTACACACCCATAAAATGATTGTCAGTTCAACAAAGTGATAGAGCACAAACTTGGTACCAGAATGCCTGGACGTGAAGCCTATTTGCACCACATATTCTAGTGCAGTGGTTCTCAACCTTCCTAATGCCACAATACAGTTCCTCATGTTGTGCTGAACCCCAACCATAAAGTTATTGGTAGCTGCTCTCTACACATGTGTGACTGGTCCTCATAAGTACATGTCTGCATAAATACGTGTTTTTCGATGGTTTGCGGTGACCCCTGTGAAAGGGTCATTCGACACCCAAAGGGGTCATGACCCACAGGTTGAGAACCGCTGCTCTAGTGTAACGTTGGGCAAGTCACTTAGTTATCCTAAATCTCAAGTTCTGCATCTTAAAATGGGAATAATAATGCTTAGAGGGCTGTGATAGATTAGGCCTCCTTAAAAGGCACCAAGTCTAGCTTAATAGGTGCTAAATAAATAATAGTCTTATTGTTATCAGAAATGGGATAGCCAGTGGGATCAAATTTGGGTAGTGTGAAAAGTGTTAGAATTTAAAAGAAAGAAGAGAAAAAAATCTTAAGAAGCTGGAAGGAATGGGAGGATATAGGAATCACATTGTTGATATAGCTTTTAGTCTTGTACTAAGCTTTGCAAGCAACATAGGTTCCATTTGGCTTTATTCCGTGCTCACTTTCAGTTTCAGACATGTACGTGTATATCTGTTATAACACTACAAACAAGGGGTTATTAAAAAAAAATACAGTGACAGTGAACGCTGCTGTGAGTGCCAGCCAATGGAAAGGCAGAATCTTCGATATAGGAAGTGATGCATTGAACCTTAGCAACAGTGTGTGACAGGTTTCAGCTTGTTGGTGCAGTCAGTCGGTTGTAAGCTACAGTTGAGATATGTGCTGTAAAGTGTGCTGTAAATCATGGATCACGAACAACACATTAATATAAATTTCTGTCAAATAAAAACATTATAGTGTGTCCTCATCCACCTTATTCACCAGATCTGGCATTGTGTGACTTCCAGCTCATTCCAAAGCCAAAATGACGATGAAAGGTAAACGCTTTGAATCGATTCAGGACATCGAGGCAGCCATGACAGTGCAACCAGACACACTCATGAAAGAGGACTTCCAAAACTGCTTCAGAAAGTGACAAGAACTATAGGATAAGTGTGTTCAAAGTGAGAAGGAGTGTTTTGAGAGGGATTAATGGCAATGTGTCTTCTACTGCAATAAATTTTTTTATTTAAACATTCACTGTATTTTTTTAAATCACACCTTGTACTTCAGTTTGGACTTCTTTGGCTGGTGACAAAATTACAACTCACACAGCTTAAGCTATAAAATGAATTTACTCTTTCATGTAACTCCAGCATACGGATAACACTGGCTTTAAGAAAAGCTTGACCTGTGGCTCTAAAATGCCAGCAAGAGCCCAGTTACCTCCATATCTAACTCCCAAAATGACTGCCAGAGGCTCCGTTTGCCTGTAAGAAAGAGGAAGTCTTTATCTGAGCATTCAAGCCAAAGTCCTCACATACACTCAGATAGACCCAGGAAAAGGTACAGGACTCAGATCGTCCCAGTGAGAGTTGATACTGGGACATTTAAGTGTCCTTTAATCAATTCTGACACTGGAATTAGGGTCAATCTCATTAAACTAGATTGTCAAAAATAAGGGAGGCAAGGTTTTCCGAAGACTTTAGGAATGATAACAGGGAGGGAATGGATACCTGCCAGCAACTAATGGTGCTTGAAGGATCAGGAAACATCCTTGGGAAAGACCTCATCTTCAAGGATGTGAGAAATCAGGTTTAGGAGCTTCATCCAAAGACCATATCTAATGAAGGGGAGGGTGGAGACTAAGGAGGGTGTCATCTTGGAGGAAAATTAGAATTTGTCCTTTAAATCATATGAAGAAGAAAACCAAAGTCATCCCAAAAGTCCTCCAAGTTGCCCTGAAAAGATCCGTTTAGGATTCAAATCCAAAAATTCTGACTCCAAAATCAGGCGACCTTGCAGTCACATAAATGGAGGTCCTGGTTGAAATAAACTTCACCACCATCATAAAACTGTTAAAACAATAGGCCCAAAAGTAAATGAATAGATTTATCTAAAAAACGTATGTATAATATGTGCAACTATATTCAGTGTCTTCTAATCAATTATATCCATGGGATCAAAGACAATAGTGAGATAGTATGAATCTATAAGCCTCAAAACTGTTTTTTCATTTAAATGTGTAACTCTCTCTCTCTCTCTCTCTCTCTCTCTTTTGGTAGCATATGAACTTCTTATATTTATTTTTAGGCACTCTGCACTGAGCTGCTTGCATCGTGTCAATGTTTGCTGTGCTAACTTTGCATCTAAAGGTTATTCAACACACTGAAATATGAAAAACACTCACATTTTTACCTCAAAGAAACTGTACTTGGATTCTGCTGTATGTTCTAATGGTGTTAAATGTCAAAAATACTGGAATATAAGTATTGGGAAATGCACTGCAACTGCTGCCCTAGATTGTGTGTGCAGCTCAGGGATATGATGATGTCGTGCCACTTCAGTTCAGGCTTGGCATTCTGGTGTCAGTCTGTCAGATTTCAAAGAGGCATACAAATGGGAAGGTAGGAAAATAAGTCAGTGATTGTTTATCATGCCTGTAATTCACCTAGCACTAGTCATAAACAAAAGAATGGAATGAAGAATTGAGCAAACACATGAGTAACAAAATTGCTCTGGGTTGAGTGTACCAAGCATGTTTGGGTATTTCATCTCATTTAAAGCTCAGGTCAGCCCTACAAAGTGGGCATAGTATCTTACTTCTGCAATTGAAGAATTTGGCAATTGGATAGATCAAATAATTGGCTACAAGGCAGCTTGTGCCATTCTCAAACTGGTGACACAAGGAAACTCTTAATGGCTTATTTTTGAGTGAACTTTCAACTCTAGCCTGTGGGTCAGCAATGACCTCCAGTGTCTTCTCTGGATTTCTCCAACGCTTCACAGCTTAGGGATGATCCTATTATAACTGCTGTTTTAGTAATAGAATGAACTGTTCATAAATCAGGAGAGAGACAAACCCACTCTTGGTTTGCCTAATTTAGACTTTGGGAAAGCAATAGCAAGTTGGGGAAACATACAGCTAGAGCCATGCAAATTGAAAATGATCTTTTAAATTCCGTCTGTTTAGAAATCTTACTGACTTACTTTTTATGTTTCTACTTAAGAGGAGATGATTATATTTCAATGTCTCCAAAAAGAAAAGGGTAAATTGTTATTTATTTCTAATGATAACAGTTAAGTTTTAGTAGCATATCATAGTGAAAGTCAGTTTTTACATTACAATTGCCTTATAATTGAATAATAATATCATATGAGATGATAAATATCATTGTTACACAGTAAGCCATATTCTGCATCTGGATTGCCAGTTTGTGACCATATACAGACATGAGACTTCGGTGCATGTGTTTGTTTTCCTGTTTAAAATCACTAAGTTACCAGGCAATCATTGAGATTGGGGTCTGCAGACTACAACCTACCAGTCAAAGCCACATAAGTGTTTCTTTGTTTTGTTGTGTCCATGCTACAGTGGCAGAGTTGGGTAGTGGTGACAACAACTGTATTGTCTAATAATGTAAAAATATTTTCTATATGACTGTTTACAGAAAATGTTGTCTGCCTCTGACCTAGATAATGTAACAATGTTTATTTATTAATTTATATATTGACTGGCATGCCTGGCAATAATTAGATTGGCATATTATAATATAAAACTGATACAATCATGCTATATCCATTATTTTACTATATTTGAAATAATCTAGTAAAAGGGACATTCTGTTTCCCTTTACTCATTCTGTTTCCCTTTACTTGGTTTAATTTAAGTGACATTTATGAAACACCTACTGTGTTCCAAATACAAGAAGTCTTACTCTCAGATCCTAACACTCCTTGTGAGGAAGGAGCACGTGTCAGCTATGGTTGGGTAAAAGAAAATGATAAATTCTTCAAAGCTCTTTGAAAAACCAGACCAATCAGATCAGATGAAATGATAAATTAATGTTTTCTTTCTTTTGCTACCCAGATTAATTAGGAGCAAAAACGCAGAGTATCATTTGACATTAAATGATGATAACCAACGTGCCCGTCAGTGTCACTGATACATTCTTTTAACATGCCAACAGTACATTGTTACCTTACAACAATACCAAATAATTTTCGCTCCCCTTTCACAAAGACTCCAATTATAATCCAATTCCTTTCAGATTAAGTACACTTTGATAACAATTCCCTTATACCAAAAAATATAGCCCAAGATAATGGGCTGTGAGTATAGTTTTGATGCAAATAAGAGGCAGTTTAACAGCCTCGAGAAGCTCATTCTGACTCCATTTTCATTGCAGTGATAAACAGCATATAATGCCCCTCAATTATAGCTTTAATGTAAAAAAATGAAGTTATAAGACAATTTATCCCAACTAAATTGTAATTTCATTTCTGAGATGTTGCCCTTTTAATAAATAAAAATTCCACTTACCCATTCCATTGTTCTCAAGTTGGGTTTTGACAGTGAGATCGATTACAGGAAAAAAAAGAATTACAGATGAAATCAATGCTAGCACTATGAGTAAATTAGTGAGAGTTTGTTCAAGCCACCAAGCTTGAAGCACTTCTCTTTCCTTTACTCTCAGGGAGCACTAGAAAATAAAATGTTATTGATGATTCCAACTTTAAATGGAATCGTGGATTCCAGTCTTCTATGAGCAACAAAACAAAGAAATACTTTAGAGAAACTCTTGAATGATATGCTAGAGTTCATTATTTTGGACTTGATTGAAGTGTTTATACATTTAAAAAAGTTCACCTCTCACAAGTGTGCAGCTCTATGAATTTTCACTGACAGACCAATGAAACCATCACCAACATCAAATAACAAAACATTAGCAGCTCCCTACAAGGCAGTGATGAGCTCTCTTCAAGGATAACTACTATCTAGACTTCTGACCACATCAGTTAATTTTGTTAGTTTTTACTTTATGTAAATGAAATCACATTTTTGTGATTGGCTTCATTCACTCAGCACTATGTATGCAAGAGTCATCCATATTGTTGTGATGTGTATTTCATTTTATAGGGTGTGTCTCAAAATGTTGTTTCTGTGCATGAACTTTTTTTTTATAATTAAGGATTTATCTATTTTGAGTTAGACAAAAGTACACAAGAACACTAAACCTATGATTTCAAGGAAGCTTAGAATAAAAGTAACTTCAAGAAGACAGTTGCAATCCTGTACGCAAAATGTTCATGGCAACTTGATTGGTAATAGCAAAATACTGAAAACAACTTGTCTTAGTCAATTTGGGATAATTACACACATGACCTCTTCTGAACCAAAGATGCCACCACCAAATACATCACACTGTGGGTTAGGGCTTAAACATATGATTTTGGGGACGACATAAACATTCAGTCCATAACACTACTGAGATCCTTAGATGACCAAATGTTTGGACAAACTGTGGCATATCCACCCAATGAAACAATATAAAGGAATGAATGGCTGATACATACAACAACCTGGATAGACTTAAAGGGCATTGTGCTTCGTAAAAAATACTAATCGTAGAAGGTTATACAATGTAAACATTGTCTCTTTGGGGGGATATCATTTCCCTTGCATCTTTTTTCCCCCCACCCTTTGTACACGACCAGTCTGGTTGTGAGTCAGGTGACTTCTTTCATTCTTACCTGCTCCTAGTACTCTCCAGCTTTGAACATCAGGTTACACTACAAACCACTCTTTCTTTCTCTAAGTAATTATGGACTAACAGGGCACGTTCTTCCAATATATATATATATATATCTATATTTGGTGGTTCCCTGGCTGGGGATTGAACCCAGGCTGCAGCGCTGAGAGCGCTGAGGCCTAGCCCCTAGCCACTACACCACCAGGGAACCCCCTCTTCCAATATTTTTAAAGATTTTATTATAGCTCCTGACACAGTGTCATTACTGAAAAAATTACCCCTATCATAATCCTTAGTAACTTTAGTATCTATGCAGGTAATAATTTCAAAATGCTGTTTTGTAATTTCCTTGAACTCTTTCCACTATTTCAGTGGTCACAGTTATGCATGATCTAGACATCATAGTGGTCAAAATTTGTAACTTTTTAAAAATTCAGCCTTCTCTGTTCACCATCTTCAATTTTTCTAGCTTATGCCCTCTAATATTCCTGGCCAGCACAGGCAACTACGATCCTTTGATCCTACCTTTGAAACAGCCTCTTACTATTTTAGACCCTCACTTATTTCACTTCTTACCCAGGTAAAATTCTGCAGCAAATCATTAGTATCATTTCTTTGCATGCCCTCACCTTCTTCACCTTCTTTGCGGTCTCTCTCTCTCTCCCCCACTACTTGAAAAATGCAACTCCAGTCAAATTCAACTCTCCTTTTATGCTCACCTGTACCCGTGAAACTAAATGAAGCTAGAAATAAACACAGGACTGCTGACTTGCCTCACTTTAAACTCCTGCTCGCTCTCCACAGAGAGCCTTTAATGTGGCTGGACAATCACACTGCGTTTCCCCAGTCCATTCACTCTTCTGCTTTCCTAGTGACTGTTTTGTATTTTTCATACTCTCCTCAAATAACTAACAGATCCTTCTTTGTTCTCACCCTTATTCTATTGAGGAAATAGAGGCAATCAGATGAGATGTTCCCCAAGTTCTCACACCCACACCCACCATCCACCTGCATCTGGGTCATGGAGCCCTGACTTCTTCCCTGCTACTCATGAGCATCCCCTCCTCCAGAAAAAGCCAATGCCTTCCCTTGTGTGCCGGAACCAATCTGCTTTTGCCTACTCAAGAAAATTGCCCTAGAAATTTCCTAATACCCCACCTCTCTCCTATAATAACAACTTCTGTCTCATCAGCATATAAATATCTAAAAAAGGAAACCATCTCTTAACCCACTCCCCATTCCAGCCAGTACCTTATTTCTCTCCTTTCTACAGCAAAACAATTATGTACACTCATTATCTTCAATTCCTCTCCTCATAGTGTCTTTGAACTCTTTTAGCCAGGTTTCATTCTCACTGATGGAAACACAACCCTTATCAAGGTCATGAATGACCTCCATGTTCTAAATCCAATGGTCAAATCTCAATTCTTATGTTATTGGACCTTTTTGGCAACAGTTATATTTGATTACTGCCTTCTTCTTGAATCCTTTCCTTTCCTTTCCTTCCACATGGTTTATCTTCTACCTCAGTTGGATACTTATTCTTCATCTCCTTTGGTAAGTCTTCCTCATCTATGCAACCTTGGAATGTTGGAATGCCTCAAAATTTAGCCTTTGGGGAGTTCCCTGATGGTGTAGTGGCTTAAGGCTTCAGCGTTGGTGCTGTCAGTGCTGCGGCCTGGGTTCGATTCCCAGTCAGGGAGCTACCCACATACCAAAAAAAAAAGCAAAAAAAAAAAATTTAGCCTTTGGAGGTCTTCTCTCATTGCCTTAAGGATCTCACCTAACCAGGACCTTATAACTAATGAATTTCTATCTTCAGCCAGACCTCTCCACTGAAATTTAGACTCATTATATCCCAGGACCTTCTCAAATTTCTACTTGAATACCTAATAATCATTCAAATTTAACATATCAAAAATTTAGATCCTGATTAGACCATCACACCCTCTTTAAAAATTTGTGCCTCCCACACTTCCGTTTGCTAAGGCACAAAGTCTCAGAGTCAGCCTTGATTCTTCCCCTCTCTACCCTATAAGCAAATCTTGTTGACTCTACTTTCAGAATATACATATAACCCAATCAGTTTCCATTATTTTTTATTGCTACCAATCTCATCTAATGAGTCTACCTGTGTCCACTCTTGTCACCTACATTCTATTTTCAATCAAGTACCTAGAATTGAGATTATAAAAAAAGTAGACCTGTGTATGTCAATCCTCTTCTCAAATGCTTTTAGCCTCACACAAAGAAAAAGTTGAAGTCCTCACAATGGCCTGTGAACACTATGAAGTCTGCCTTCCCCAATCCCTCACTGATGTCATCTCCTATTAATTCTCTACCACCACTACCACTGCCATCACCTCAATCTACACCAGCCACATTGGTCTTCTTGGACTTCTAACCTGCCAACCACACTCCTGCCTCAGGGCTCTTGAACTTGTAATATCTTATGCCTGAAATTTTCTTCCCCTAGATATTCATTAACTCCCTTGCCTCCTTTTGATATTTTCTCAAATACCTACCCTGACTCCCTCATTTAAATGGTTACTGAATCCTGCTATACTTCCCACCCTCCTTACCATCATTTAATATATCATGGGCTTTAGTTTTCCCCTTAGCACTTACCATCATTTAATACACCACGCATTTAACTTACACAGTATTTCATTTACTGTTTACTTCCTGCCCAGGGTTTTTGTCTGTTCTTTCAACTTATCACCCACTGATGAATCTGTAAACCCTCAAAGAGAGACTATTGTTGCTAATCAATATCCATGTTATCATTTTTCTTCAGAAAGTAAGAAGACATTTCCCAGAGCCCCCTGGCAGTTAGATTGGAATCATGTGAGTGAATGCATTGCTCTCAGAATTCTTATAAGCCATCTGCAGGCCTGGTCTGTAAAAGCTTTCATGTGTGATACTTCCTTCTTTTCCTGTTTAGCAAACTTGGAGGCCATTTGCTACAGATGGTAGCACCTTAAGGTAGAAGGGACTTTGTCCTGTCTCAGAATAACCAGCACTGGCCTGTGACAGAAATAGTAAATAAATGTTTACATTGGGCTATTGATATTTTTAAATTGTTTAAGAAATTAATATATCTTGAATAATACAGCACTCAATATATATTTATGAATGAATGAATAAATAAAAATGTTTATATTATTTTTAATCAAACTCTTCTTAAAAAAATAACACTGTTGCCTAACATAGTAAACAAAATATAATGAGTACGATAAAATCATGAGTATCAAATGTTGTTCTATACTACACAACCAGACCTACAAAACTGTTTCCAATATATACTATTGTGTGCTCTTTATATGTTTCAAGAACAATGTTTCACATCGTAGTTTCTTTTCTCTCCTTGTTTTTTCTGGTGTTAATTTTATTTATTTATTTATTTATTTATTTATTTAGCTCACTATTGCATTGACTTCTTGGTGCTTCATTGTTAGTACTCATATCTAATCTTGTCTAAATTCTACTCATTTTTGTTTTTTCCTTCTCATTTTCCCCTCACTTTCTGTTGTATAGTCTTTGCTTTTTAGCTGATAATAGCAAGGCTTGGATTTTTCAGCTGTCACCATTGAATAAGAGCATTTTCTTGTTTGTAAACCATCTATCACACAATATCTTCTTTGTGGACTCTTGGCTTGTCTCCGCTCTTGTCATGAATACTCACATACTCACAATAAAAAGCCTTTTCAAATACTTTTGGAATTTGAGTCTGTCAGATATATCATCACCAAATAAAGGTAATAGAATAATAGAAACATATTTTAGGTAAAAAAAATTTCCCCCACATTTCTGTGGATTTACTTTATCTAGTGTTGCTATGTATAAGAATTAGTTTTCTTATTTCAAATTTACTGGGGGACTAAAACAATCCTTTGAAGACTAGAGGAAATGATATCCCTTGTGGAAACACTCAAGATTATTTTCAAACACAACCTTTTTAAAACAATTTTAATCTAATCAAAACGTAGTTATACCCTGGAATTAAAATATGCAAGAAGTGGGTTTCTTAATGGATTATTTCAATGGGATGTGAAGTTGGAATTGTTAAGAAATGCAGAATGCTAATTGACTCGAGTTAGAGAGCTTGAGATGAGACCAAATATCCTGACATGAACTCTTTATTAACCTTCCTTATTAAAGTTTTGTAGAGGCCAGTTGACCCAACAATACTGTGAGGTCGTGGTCCCTCAGACGCCCCAGGGTTGTTCTACTTAGTTACTCCACCGACCAGCAGGGGGAGACACAGAATGTTCCTCCTAACCCCAGGTACAACTTCTTGTACTTTTTGGACCTCATGAGTCCTTTCTGTGTCCATAACAGGTAAAACAAGTTGATCCAGTCTGACAAAGCTCACCCCTTATTGTTTTTGGTTTCTTGAATTACAGTTGATTTTGCATCCAAGTGACTCAGTAGGAAGGACTTGTGTATATTGGTTGGTTTTGCAGATACTAGATTATATCAGTTTTTTAATATAAGTCATTTTAGACTATGGCTCCAAAAAAATGAAGAATCTAATTGAAATTCAGGCATTTAAAAAATTAAACACCTCTTTATCTCCTAATCACTGCCTTCAATCATCTTAGCCCAACAGTCAACTTAATAGGAGCTAACAAAAACAACTCTGGTAGACTTAACAACAAACTATACAAAAATTTTAAAATGTCTTGGCAGGTTGGATGGCCTATGCTTTGTGTTTGATCTCCCAGGAACCAGATAATTTTGCTTTTATCTATTCACCACTTCGGTTCAACCTACATCAGGGGTAGAAAGACCTACCAAAGGAAGTATATGCCAGCTCCTAAGTTAAGTATTAAGGAGAAAGGCAGCTCATGGCACTTGCCCTTCATATAGCTGGACATTTAACAAATAATTGCTGGACAGTATGATTCATGCAACACAAGAAACATAAATGAGATGCTGAAATAGCTTAGAGGAAAAAGTAATTAACTTTGTATGAAGAAAGGTACTGAGGCAGGCTTTATAAAGAGAAATAATGTCTAAGCATGGTTTCAAAGAATAAGCAAAGAGAGAATGAATTTTGGTAAAAAGGGAGCAGGATGTGAAAAGGCATAAAATCAAACAATTTGGTGAGTAAGTCTTTTTTGTCTGTGTTGTTGGACAGTAACATGAAAGGGGGACCACGCAAGATAAAGCTGGGGAGGCAGGCACAGGACTGGAAGGAGAGAAGAATGGACAAAGGCGTGGACCGGGCTAAGCGTGAACCCAGAGTACAGTGCTCTCAGTTGACCAAGTGACTTTTCAAAAGTAGGTGGTTATTCAGACTCTATCAACCTGCTGACAAGTGTAAACGAGACTGAAAAAATAATGAAAATATAGATGAAAACCCACAACCTCATTCTTTCAGGAAGTTCATTTTCATTATATTAGCAGAACATATGAATTATTCGGCAGTACAGGTTCTCAAAAATTAAATGTCATATTCAAAGATAATTTTAACTTCAAATTTATCTTGATACTCAACAACAAATTTTCCTTCCTCAGGCTTTAATTTTGAAGATTAAATATCGGCTCATAGAAAGACCTCAAAAGAGTTCCTTGACAGGCGTATCTCTGAGTTCTTTAGATAACAACAAAAGACAAAACAACTCTGAGCAAATACCTATTTTACTTTCCCATTTTGATTTCTTTGACTAATAATTTTATCTAATCTTCTACTAATTTAATAGAACATTGGATAGTGATGATGACTTTGAAGAGCTGAATTGCTGCTTGTGTTACATAAAAAGTGTGTGGGTTGTTGCTTTTTAATGTCATTTGGAAACATAAAGATTGGATGTGCCAAAATCCCCACCCAAATCTCACTTAACACTGCTTTCTAAAAGGAGAATAAAACCCTTTAATGTTTATACAACATCTAATTACAAGTTTGCAGGCATTTTAGGTAGTTGAAAATGCATGGGCTTAATTGGAAAGTAGTATGAGAAGTAAATATGCCATTTCTAGCAAATAAAACGAAGGGCAACAACTTCTGGGTCATCGTCAGGATAAGGAATGCTTACAGATCCCTTTGACAGGTTTTAGGTTTTATCAATAGAAAAGAAACACAGAAGTAAAAATTAGTGTGAAGGAAAGGTAGAAAGAAAAGGGAGAAGGAGCAAGAAAAGTTGTTGACTTTTCTCTGACATTCATCTAGGAAAAGCCATTTACTGGAAGTAGCATGGAGTAGTGAGAAAAGATGGACTGTGTAAATTGTTTGGCTTAGATGCAATTTATCTCTATCTCCTGGAACATGACCCTGAGATAGTCACTTTAAGCTCTGTGAACTTTCTCTGTATCAGTGCAATCACGGGAGCCCCAATCAGACAGGCTTGTTGAGATGGTTAAATAAGATAATGTGCTTGAAATCAAGGTCAGTAGCTGCACAAGACGGCGGTCAATAAATGTTAGTCCTATAGCTTTCACCAACCCGATCATAGGACTATACAGTTTACCCAACCTAGAAGTATACAAATTTATAACATTTCTTCTCAGATTCTTGGGTCTTTAAGTTAATGATCCAGTCTCCAAAGTTAGGTAAATATTACGTTGTCATGATGAAACCAGCAGTGAATAATCCCTCATAGAACTTACAGTTGAGAAGGAAAATAAATGAATAATTTTGAGGATACAGGAATGCTATGCAATAAGAAGCAAAGGGTAGGATGGGATCAAGTAGCAGGAAAATCCAACCTTGTCTGTCTTGGGCATCAAGAGTAGCATTCAGGAAGAATTGACCTGATACTAAGAAAGAAAGAAGAAGGAGTCACTTTGGGCAAAATGGGGAGAGAATGCTGGGGTAAATAGAGGAGGCAGTGAGCTTGCTGGACCAAGAAGAACAGAGTAGCTAGAGTATGGAGATCAGGTGCCTAATTTAGTCTTTTGCATCTAAAGACACTAAGCATCAATCTACTCTCTTTCTCTTCACTTGATTCCTTTTTTCTCCATTTGCCAAGCAACTTTCAAAACACAGTACCAATAAAGCAGTCCTCTTGTGAGTGGAGTGGGAGTTGAGTGATTTCCTGGCTCAGAACAAAGAAAGACCACCTTTCTGTGCTTTATACACTTACATTTTTACCCGCTCAGTGTATGTGGCAAAGGAGAAAACAACCAGCCTGCATTTTCCTACAGACTAGAGCTATGATGGAAATACAGAAGTTGTCCACCCTCTGGAGGATGACCATCGATGAAAAGGAATTCCAGATTCTCCTACCACACTCAGACAACCCGAGCAGCGGTGTCCAACCTTTTGGCTTCCCTGGACCACATTGGAAGAAGAATTGTCTTGGGCCACACATAAAGTACACTAACACTAACAATAGCTGATGAGCTAAAAAAAAAAAAAAAAAAAAAAAAAGGTCCACGCCTAATTTTCATAATGTTTGAAGAAAGTTTACAAATTTGTGTTGGGCCACGTTCCAAGCCGTCCTGGGCCGCGTGCAGCCTGCGGGCTGTAGGTTGGACAAACTCACACGTTAGAGCCTTTCGCTTTGTTCCTGCATGTTTCCTCACTCCTCTGAATTCTAGAGCCAATCTACTTTGTCAGCTTTTTAGTTTTGCTCCTAGTTTTACCGCCACTATTGCCCTTTGGATTTCTCACCGTCCTGATAAATTTGCAGGTGCTCTGTCACCAACAGGATGTATCTCTCTGTTGGCCATGTCACTCTGTTCAATAACTGCTCTTGATGAACAGCTATAGTCAGAAAAGAATGATGAAACATTTTACTATCCCATTTGATCATTTGATGATTCTCAGATTCCTTGCCTTCTACTTTTCATGTCTGATAAATAAAGACGGGAAGAATAATACACACACACACACACACACACACACACATATTTGGAATACGGTAAGCATAATGGGCAAAATTTAAAATCACCAGATTATGGAATTCTGTAAGTCAGGGGTTGACAAACATGTCTGGAAAGGGCCCGATTATAAACATTTGGGGGGTTTGAACAAGCAGTCTTTGTTGCAACTTCTCAGTTTTGCCATTATACCATGAAAGCAGCCATAGACAATAGGCAAATGAGTAGACCTCACTGTGCTTCAATAAAACATTTTTATAAAAAGCAGTGGGCCAGGTTTTTCCCATGGTCTATAGTTTCCCAATCCCTGCTAAAGTAAAAGGTACTATTACATTAAACACATTTTACTTGAGGTGTAAAAAAGAAGTCACAGCCCAGTAACCCGTAGAGGTAATTTCTATTGCTCTTGTCTAATGCGTTGCTCATGTTGACTTCAGAGCGACTCTCAGGAAAGAGTGGAAGCATTTTACATTAAGACAAATCAATCCACAGACTGGGTTTTTACAATTACAATAACATTTGTGAACTAGAGAATAAGATAGAACTCCTTTTCATAATCAAGCAATGCAAATTGTAATTCAAGCTTTATCTAGCTCAAATTTTAGTGTGACAAATCCCCATTGATACTCACATTGGCACTGAGACCACGTGTCACTTACGTGATAGCTTCGAAAGAACTATTGTCTTTTCATGTAAATCTTGCTAAGTTTATGGACAACTGACCTGCTTTCGGTGATGTGTGGCATATCAATCCATCCCCAAATACACACAATAAACTCATCCACCCTGTCTCCTTCTGAGATTTTTATTTATAAAGCGGCTTCTGAGTACACACTTACCCATTTCAAATCAAGGTAGCTTGGCCATTTTAATTTTTTTCTCCTGTCAAGATGCCAAAAGCATTTAGAGCACTTCGCCAATGTCCCACTTGCTAGAATTTCCATTGTAACATCAGAGCTGTTGGAAGCTGGAGACAAAGCACAAAGCCCTCTCAGCCAGTCAACTCCTATTGTTCTGTTTTACACGGGTTAAATAAATAAATAAATAAATGGTGAAACAGATTGTTTTTGAAACTGATAACACAATTTGTTCTCCTGCTTCATATGTTAGATTTCCGCCTGCAGCAAATATTTACAGCAGAGTTTTAACCCTCTCAAAATCAGCTTGGTTATGTAAGGGCTGCAACTGTCTTTCATGTATAATAGTACCCTTGACAAAGTGGCTTTAAGACAGAAAAAGTAGTGACCTCAGACACCGTCTTATGTGCATGGTCAATGTTTAGTTATAAGGAGACATGCAGATAGAAAACATAGCCAAAAACTTGTTGTTCTCAATTATTTAGCATTCCCATAAACCATTAGATGGTCAAAAATATCTTTAATTGATTCCATCGCTACCTATGCTACTTATTATTTATTACTATAACAAACTTCTCCATGGGAACAGCTAATTGTACCTCCCTGGTGGCCACTTCAAGTGGAATAAGCCCTGCACAGTGCAGCCTAAGATACGCTGAAAGGTCTTCAGCTTTGGGGATTTGATTAAAACTGTATTACATGAACACATCAGCAACCATTGCCAAAACAAAACACTAATTTAAAAAATCCTTCTGCTTTACTGCTTAACACAATTGAAAGAAGCTTTGTGTGCATGTGTGTGTGCGTGTAAGACTTGGGGAGTGGTAGCAGGAGGAGGAGAGTACATATGTTTTCTCCTTTGCAGAAATCATGGTTAATGGAAATCATGTGGCATTCTGTGGCATACTAAGGCAATATGTAAATACTAAAGAAAGGGCAATCATGACAGCTGCATTATGGGTACAAGCAAAATCACTGACCTGGTGACAGGACTGCAAACTATTGTCCTAGAAAGAGAATTATACAAGAAGCAAGTATCTTGCCCAACCTCCCCTACACACACACACACACACACACACGTGCACAAGCACATGCGCGCACACATGCACACATACACACCTTTAAAAGAAGCATAATTATTAATCTGCTCTTTAGTAGAAAAGACAGATGTTATGGAAATAGTAAGCCACACTCTGCTAAGAGTGTTCTGTGGAAAGATTCCATAGGCAGTGCTCTACATGGGAAGATTTAGACAATTAAGCAACCGTTGCGAGGCATGCAGATGAATAACACATGCTAAATTAAATCAATACCAAACACTGTGTTGGAAATAGGTTAATTGTTTATTTTAAACTTCATAGGGGAAAAAAAAAACAGAAAGCAACCGTGGAATTTGTCAACCACTCAAAGCAGTATACTGGCCTAGATTTACCGATGCAGCCCAGAGAACTGCGTGCCCCATGTGGTCGTTACCTTTTTAAAACATGGTTTCTCCACTTTTGCAGCAATCCAAGATTCATTTTAAAGAAGGTGATGGGTGAGGGTGGAATTAGATATTTAAAAGCCAAGGCATTGAAATATTGTCCAATACTCAGGCTGAGCCTACACCCCTAAAGAAAACTTGTGCCTCAGTTTACTACATTTATCGATATAAACTTGGAATGAAAACAAAGGCCCTCTGCCATTCCTGGTCTAAACTGGTTGATAAGCTAAGAAACTGTGCAACATTATGTGAGTGAATTAAAAGCAACAGTTGTCAAGAGAAAAATTTTTGTTATTCCAAAGAGTTGTGAATTTTAAATATGGCGAGGTCCTAAAGGGCCAATAGCTGATGCATTTCTTTAATTTAATGTTAGAATAAACAAATGCAGACTCTGATGTTAAAATAACAGAGAGCAACAGTACAAAAACCTGGATGTCTGTATATCTATTCAATAACCCCAAATGACAATTTTTGCAAAAACAGAAGAAAGAACATGAACTCTTCAATGAGTGTCTGAAGACTGCCACCTTGTCAATAGATTATTGTGTTTAATCCTCTCTGCAGGTCTGGGAATTATTACACCCATTTTGCAGGTGAGAAAACTGAGGCTCCAAAAGTTTGAATGACTTGTCCAACATGACAAACTGGCCCGTGATAGAGTTGGGCCCTGACACCTATTTCTGGCTGATTCCAAAGCCCAAGATCTTGCCATTACCATAGCAACCTGCTGAAAACGGTATCCTAGCATGGCTCAGGTTTCAGTTCTTCACCTGTATTATGATAATCCCAATGGTGCATGCCCTTTTCTTAGCTAGAGCAAGGCAGTCTGCTCTAAAGTAATCCCAAGGTATGTGCATATGTTTCTCATATACCCATCTTATCACTTTATTACGAGGATCATTTGGCCAAATTGAAATAATGATACTGGACTTATTAAGCACTTACGTATTAGTTTTTATTTCATTCTCTATATTTTCAGATTGATGTCCCCTCTCCTGAAAAATCGATTTTTACAATATCTCTTCTCTTATCTGATGTCATAGTTGATTAATTGAAAAATATTTGTTAAAAAAGGAAATTAAAAATGCAAAATACATACCAAAACATTCCATTTCTACCTTAAATATACAAATATATGTTCATCCACCAATATTTGGATACAGGATTAAAAACATTTTCTTTGAACATTGGCCATACTCATTATCCAGCATTGTCTGGAATTTCAAGTCTTGATTTCCTTAAAATGAAGGAAGAACTTTTTTTCTTTTTTGGTTGGTTCCCTGAACAGGAATCGAACCCAGGCCACGGCAATGAGAGCACCGAAAGCTAGCCACTACACCACCAGGGAATCCTCAAGGAAGAACTTAAAGATCTCTTCCAAGCAGTCAAAATATGGAATCCTTCAAGTTACCTGATCTTCCCTCCAAGCTTTCCACTTTCCTCTCTTGTGACTAATTCCATATCATTTTTAGCAACTGAATGTTATTGGGTCTTTCTAAAGTATACAACTTTGTTTTCATAGAAGTGATTCCATTCCTTTCTGCACTAATACTTCAAGTTTACAGGATATCTCATTAAAATTTATATTATGGTAATTGCTCTAACACAATTGATATAAACTAACATGGTATCAAGTACAACTGCCTCCTGATAAACGATTTGCTCTATTGGTGAGAATATAAACTCACAGGCTTATAAGAAAGAACATCACTCAGTATTTCTTCTAGACTGAGCACACCGGGGAAGGGGTAGTTAGTTAGTACCAACATAATCCTACATGAAATAGGACTATTTGGACTAAAGGTGTTAGTGTTATTGGGCACCTGACATGACCTGTTAATCGGAGTTGGGCCTTGAGTCCCCTGGCAGTAATGTGAAAAAAGGAAACACGTTGTGTTGTTGTTAGAGTTCCACTCCCCTGACCCATGATGCAAACAGCTATCTGCAGGCTCAGTCTCACCCTGGCTCGGGACAAATAAGACCTGAGTGTGAAGATACATTACGTATGTCCTCATCCTTAGCAAATGGGGTAGAGAGAGAGGGCCTTGTGGAGTTATTGTGATATCATCTTTCAGATTCCTTATTAGTGGCATAAATCATGGTATTAGTTTGTGGTTCCCATGTCAGGTCTCCAGACATCAGGGTATCTTTACGCACATCATCTATCACAGGTGTCCTGCTCTTGGTGAGTAAGGAAATGGAAGAGCATCTTTCTCTTACCTTCCTTCTGTGATGTTCTGCCCTGTTTTCATCTTCTCCCTTCTCCATCAGTGGTGCTCCTGGGATAGCACTCAACCACGGCATGGCAGTTGAAACAGTTGTGAAAAATGTACTTTTTTGTCTGCGGAGATACACTTCTCTTAAAACTCAGGAAGGAATTTATCACAGGAATCTCTGAAAAATAGATATTTTGTCTAATAATAGACAAAAATATTCAATCTGGATTTTGGCAAAAAATTCAGAAATTATACAAAAATGAATGGTGCTTCTATTCTTCAAAAAGACTAAGGAGTCCATTACTGGTGATAAAGCTCACATATAAAACTTCATACATAGTAAATGTAAGGTTGGATTGTGTTAGTACTTCACAGGCTTCATTCTGTCATAGTTTGTCTATGCTCCTTTGTCCAATTACATGTAAAGATAGAAAACTTTGAACTGTAGAAGTTTAGAGCTGGAAAGGAATTCAAAAGTCATCTCATTCAACATTGTCACTGACCAATGAGAAAAGATCTGCGATATTAAGAGGGTGAGGATGAGAACAAGGAAATCTTCCCAACCCTGCAAGTTCCCCTGCTAATATACTCTCTTGGCAGCCTATTTTTTGGGGGGCCCCAAAGATTAAATTAATAAGTAAGTAGAATGGGAAACAGATTCCTGCTGAGTATTAGAAGAAATGTTTGACAAGAAGATCTTGTTTTTGTTAACTCCTTACAAGAGTTCCTGGCTCATATGAAGTGCCATGTGAGAATCAGCTATTGTTGTACCCTGCACCCTCTGTAACTCTACCTGTTGAAACAGGGGCTGTGCAATCCCTTGGCAGGGTTGTGGGGGAGGAGATTTAAACATCAGAGTTCTTGGAGACAACACCATTCCAATGAAGATATTCTGTGATGATGTTATCTCAGAGTACCAGACAATTTTTTGCTGCTATACACAAGCATCTTACTGTTGAATGAGATCAAAATATTTTTTGACAGATCCTGCTCTACTCATTTATATATATAGTATTGAATTTCTAATTTATAAATAGGAGGAGTGTGTTTAAGATTTTTTTTTTTTGTATACAATTTCTCTTTCCTCCCACCAAAACTTGGTCTCCCAGCACCTGAGATTTCCCGTCTCAGTCATGACAACAATGAGCATTCAATTTTACAAGTCTCTTGGAAATTATCCTGGATTGCTAATTTCAGCTTCCCAACATTTTCAATCCATCCACAAGTTCTATTGATTCTATCTCCAATGTCCATCTTGCCTCTTCCAGCTCCTCGTTCTCGTGTTCCTACCACCCTGACTGTTATCCATCGCCTACACTATCACAGCTACCTCCTGACCATGCAAGAGTTTCCCAGTTTTTATTCTTGCCCTCCTCCAATCGATTTTATTGCAGCAGCCAAAATAAGAGTAAACCAAATTGGGTTATGACTCTTTTCTGCTTACACCTCCTAGTTCGTTTCTGCCTCGAGGCCTTTATGCTCTGTTATTTTACTGAAATGCTTTTAAAACTCTACACATAGACAGGTCCATCTCATCTTCTGGATTTTAGAACAAAAGTTGTTTCCACAAAGGGGCCTTCATTAGCCATCCTGTCTAAAAATCTGTCCCTCCCCCTGTTACCATCTCTCTCGTATTTGTTTCTTTCAGAGTGTTTATCACAGTTTGTAATTATTTTGTCTGTTTTTAATCTGTGTATTTTGCTAGCAAATTTAAGGTACATGAGACAGGGACTATGTTTGTGTGATACATCACTTTATCCCTATAGTATATAAATGAGCCCTCCATAAATATTCACTAAATAAATGACTGAGTAAATAAATGAATGAAGTAGGTCAGTTGTCTTGAGCACTTGGGGCCACTTTGAAGGACATGGCAATAAGAGGAAATGGGAACTGAGAAACATATCATGTGAAAAAAAATTGATAGTTTTGGCTTCCTGTGTGAATGACAGTGACTCACGCCTTTTTAAAAATATTTTTGTATTTTTAAATTACAGTGGGCATACAATATTTTATTAGTTTCAAGTGTACAGCGTAGTGATTAGATAATTATGTAACTTATGAAGTGATCACCCTGATAAATCGAGTACCCATCTAACACCATACATATTTATTACAATATTATTGACTATATTCCTTATGCCCTATTTTGCATCTCCGTGACTATTTTGTAACTGCCAATTTGCTTCTTAATACCTTCCCCCTTTTCACACACCCCCAAACCCTCTCCTGTCTGACAACCATCAAAATATTCTGTTTCTATGAGTCTGTTTCTGTTTTGTTTGCTCTTTTATTTTGTTCTTTAGATTCCACAGACAGGTGAAATCACATGACATTTGTCTTTCTCTGTCTGACTTGCTCCACTCAGCACAGTACCTTCTTCCCAGTACTCAGCACAACGCCTGAAACAACACCTAGTCTTCAGAGACAAGTGCTCTGGGAATGAATGAAGGAATGGATGATGGGAACTTAAAGCTAAAAGAGAAACAGTGTAAACCTTGCCGTGTGGATGAACATAAAAGCTGTTTTGCAATTCGTGGTATTTTTGAGGATGTCATGCAAGCAATGATGAGGAGTTCTTTTATTAGAATTCATTGTTTAATGTATAGATTTTAGGAGTCAGGCTTCTGTTCATTAATCTTTAACCTAGTAATGCCAGTGTCTTCTTTCACAATTGTAATCAGCTCACTCAACTGCTTGTGATCTGAGTTCTTTCATTTTTGAAAAATTTTGTCATTAATGCTAAAATCTGATTATTAACAAGGCTAATACTATGAAAAGCATAAAACCTACTATTATAATCACTAATACTGATAATTGCAAATTAATGCTAAAATCTTACAATGTGAAAATGGTTTTCTGATATTATTATACTTAAATGTGTTTACAATTGCCATTCAAATAAGATCACAGACTCAGAAATATGCATTTTGGTTACATAAACTCTTAATCCAGAAAGAAATGAGGAAGACTGACCACCAACCAGAAGCAGATGGCTATGATTACCCTCAGTTCTTAGCATATCTATCTTTAGAGATTCTCTTTTATTATGAGTAAAACCCAACTCTCCAACACACCACTATTCCAGAATGTATTTGGGAATTGACTGGAAAAGAAAGCTCTTCAATGCAAAGTAAATACACATCACAAAGTTGATGAGAAGTCTTTTAAAGGCAACTTTTGTCTATTTTGGATCATGGAACATCTCCACAACAAGATAATATATATGTCATGAAGGAGGTTTAGGTATACATTTAAGAAGAAAAGGAGTCACAATTTTCATTCAGATGAACAAAAGGGAGCTGATTTCAGCCTCCAGCCATTTTTGATCCATTAGCAAATCCTATTGATTCTATCTCTAATGTCTAACTTGCATCTTCCAGCTCCTCTCCATTTTTTCAAGTATTCAATCTGATTGTACCTATCTCTGAAACCCTCCATGGCTCCTATTGTCTCTAGAATAATGTCTAAGCCTAACCCTTGATTATGGCATGTGAGAGTCATTGTGATTGAAGGACAAAACAGAGTAAGAATTCCAAAGTTAGATGGTGTTGTGTGACATTGGGCAAGTTACTTAACCTCTCTGTACCTTACGTTCCTCACTTGTAATATGGGAATGATAGCAAAGGGCTCATAAGGTCGCTGTGAGAATTAAATAAGTCACTTCATGTAGAACATTTAGGATAATGTACGGCACATTATAAACACTCTGATTTCTATTTTATTATGATGTATGATGAGCTAATGAGGTGCCTTGGCCCATTGCTCTGGATATTGGGTTGCCTTGATAAGGAATTAGCAGTGATCCACCTACTTTTGCTTTGAGTGGCTCTGAGCTTTATCGTAAAATAGGTGAAAAGGAGAGAAAATGCATGAGCTCTGGACTGATAAAGTAGAAAGATAAAAGCCATCAGTAGAGGCAAAAAGCTCCCCAGCATCAAATAAAGGAAACCCCAAGTGTATAAACACAGGTTAGCATCAATGTGACATTAAAGAAACCAGTTGGGCAATCTGCCCATTCCTAGGGCCCACGGTAGTTTCTGGCCTAGCTTGCAGGATCCCAAATTGTCCCCGTCCAAGTTACAGTTAGCGCCAATTCGTGGCAGATTAAGTATCAACGGGGATCTTCCTGGATCCTGGGACTGTCCGAATCATCCAGAAAAGCAACAGGGTCCAGAATCTTCTGGATCATAAAGACCTATTTTGGCTTCCAACTCCTGAAGAATCGCGCTGGGAGGAATCGGGGCTGCCTGGGAACTGCAGTGTGGCAGGTAGAGTGGCCCGAGTCCAGTTTCCCGCCTCCTGTAGCCTCCCCTGAGCCTCCTTCCTCACCTCTAGGACCCTCCATTTGAAAACAGGGACTGGAAAGGGGGTTAAAACCAATCATCAATCATGTTACATTCAAATTTACATCATCACCGGGACGATTGCTACTAGTTTTACTGACTGTATTTTCTTAGTGACTTTTAAGTTTGTACTATATATTTAGAGTCATATTTATTGTTGAATTTTCAGTCTTTGTAAACCTGAAAATAATTCAGACTTAAAATTATAAGGCCTTTTATGAAAACAATTATTACAACACAATTTTAAAAATGTATAGAAGCTGGATCATTGATAGTATGACACTTCTAAGGATTGCAGTTATGATTTGTATCAGAGTATTACAGAATATAGTTTAGTATGGCTACATTATAAAGAGTGTTTGTGTGGCAGAGAGAGTTTTGAGGTGGGGAAAAAGAAGTTCAGAACCACAAGAACATTCTAGGCACAGAAAAATATTGTGCTTTATCGTATTTCTTTGCTTTCTTGACTCTTTCTTATGTAAGACTGCAAGCTATTGATGCTGGGAAATAATATCACTTCATTTTTTTTATTCCCTGAGTGTACTTTAGTATTTCATACACAGTAGACTCTCAAAAACTTTGGCTGAGAAAATAAATTATGACACAACAAGCATATAATAATATGTAAGGAATGCAAACAGCTGTCAGAGAAGAGAATGTGATAGATGGAGAGGCTTCATTTGCTTCTCAGTCATTTGGAAATTTTTTCTTATGATGCTTCTTGTTTTATTTCTTTAAAAAAAATTAAATCAAAGCATGATATGCTTCAGGTCATCAGTTCAATCTTGCCTGGGCTAGAAATTTCTCTAAAAATAAGCAGAAAAGGGAGAGTTTTCTAAGTATAAAGCCATTCTCTTGCGTGAAAATAAAGGTTATCGCCTTGCTATTCATAATGTACCAGCATTATGAATGCTATGTCCATGTACCAGCAACGTGGGCATCATCTGAGAACTGGTGAGAAATGCAGAATCTCAGGCTCCACCCCAGACCCACTGAATCAGAATCTGTATTTGAAGAAGGTCCCCAGGGGATTCATGGGTATCTTAAGTTTTGAGAAGCATGGAGATAAAGCACATGCCCACTTAAGGCGTCTAGTGACGTATTAAGGCATGACACATAGTGTAACCGTGAGGTCAGAGAAGGCTGCGGTTTCAAGTTCAAGTGACTAGGAAAATGACAGTCACATTAACTAAAATCTGAAAGATCAGATGAGGAACTGGTTGGCAGTGGGAGTGAGGGAGAGATAGAGCAATGCCACTCAGTTTAGAAAAGAGGAACTGTGTTGCTCATACTTTTTGCCAAGCAAATCGGTGACAGTGAATGCTGTTCACTTCCAACATCAGAAGCCACAAATGTAAAGAGAAACTGCAAGAGAGGAAAAAAACAAGAAAAACGTTTTCGGTTGAATATGGGCAGAAGGACATGACTTACGGTTTAAAGGTATTTGGACTCCTAAAAGTCCAGAGAAGCAGTAACTGTCCCACAGTCCCGTGGCCATCACTGTGTAGCTAGATTATTTTCCTGGGCTGGTTCTATCAGCCAACTCCCATACTTTTCATTCTTGCCGTTTGCACATTTAATACCTTGAAAAACAATCCTCTTAGTATTGTCTAAAACCCATTTTGGATAGCCACACTGTGTAAAATGTGTGTAAAAAGCCTCTTAACACAATTGTTTTCACATGACACTGTCACTGTGTTTTGTCTCATTTTTATCATCATTATTACTCACCGTTGCTTACAATAACCCCATAGGAGCCCAGAACTGAAATCTGTTTTCTTAGGTATATTTTTAAAAAACCTTAACCTTCATCATTTGTCACTGTTACTCTTTGTATTTTTTATTTTGTCAGGTTCTTTTTGAGAAATAACACAAGCATGAATTTTTCTTAAAGAAAAGAGCCTAGGTTCATTTACATGAACTTTGCAAAAATCAGCATATGATAGGGGCCTTGATTACCGGTGGGGGTGGGGACAAGGAGAGAAGCAAACACTACGCAGCAAAATGCACCCTTTATCATCAGATCTCGAAGTGCTTCGCAAATATTACTATGTCACATTATTTCCCTGGGAAACAACTCAATAGGTTTAAACACATTTTACAGATGAACAAACTGACAGCAGAGATTAGTGGGTGGTCTGCCGAAAGCCATAACAAGGGTCGCAGTGGAGTGGTGCCAAAACTCAGTGAGTGTCCGGACACTGGTAGTGCATGTCACTTGTCATCAATTCCTTGGCCTTCACTTTAAAAAAAAAATGGAGTTGGGGGATAGGAAGCTGTGGTCCACTAACCCAGTATACAGTGCTTGTTAAAAGGTATATTCTTTTCCCTTGCCCTTCTCACAGCCCCAAATCTCTGTCACCTCTGCTAGCCTGGCTCCTTACCCCCAATCTCCTGCTGCCTCCTCCTCTCAGAAGAGAGAAAGTCAATACTGGAGATCAGATGAAATAAATATTATGGCCGTGTGTGTGTGTGTGTGTGTGTGTGTGTGTGTGCATGCAACCGTGTTCATTGAATATCTCAATTTTCTAAATAAGAAAGCTCACTTTTAGAATTATTGTTATTATTGGACTAAAATAACAACGTGGAGACAAAAATACTGTTCTAATTTTTGTTAAAGGTAAAGGGCAAACGCCCCAAAACTTTGAAAGTTTTAGTGTTTGAAGAAAGGCTATCAGGGCTCCAGATGAGAAACTAGAGTCTTGTTTTGTGCTAGTGTTACCCTACCTTACCTGACCTCTCCCAGGGCATATGTCCACTCACAGGCAGTAAAAGTAAGAGCAGCTCCATGTGGGCCAGCCTTCCCTTAGTGTCCTCTCTAGCCTGCCCATACCATATCCTCCCAGCTCTGTGCCATGACTCTGGGGAACTAATACATTTGAGCTCACTGGAAAATTATGGTAAAATTGCTCTCTGATGAGCTTTGGAGGTCAGGCTGGAGGTGGGGCACATGGAAGAGAAAGGAAATTTAGCATCCGCAAAGATGGTGAGTGAAGACAAACTGCTCAAGATTTTCATCATCCTTTGGTTCGACCTAACCTGACCTAAACTCATCTTATTTTTTAATAGCCTGCTTTTTAGCTCACATAACTTTGTCTTACCCATGCCTGAATTCTGATCTGGCCACCGCCAACATTTCCACAAAATATTCCAGCTTTAACTTGATTTCTCACCTTGTACTGAAAAAGCATGTTCATATTCAAAAAGGGCTATCTTCTCAAGAGGACCAGCCCCAAATTTCCTACCCTGCTGATACCTGCCGTTACCTATACCAAGGCTTCCCCAGCATGCTGTCTGACTAACTGCACTGGTCTGGCTGCCCAGTCTGTTTTCAGGTGGAGTTGTGCACAGTGGCGGTGGCGATGCAGACACAGAACCTCAGATTAAGTCTAAATCTTATTATCTGCCCTGCATTGTTAATAATAGTAACTATCATTAGTGCTGATTATAACAAAAACTCTCTGAACAAAGCAAGAATCTTGCTAATGATGATTATGAGAATACTAAGAATTCTTAACTTAAATAACGACATAATTACAGGTTTTAATCCTAACAGGCCAGAAATTAAATGTGGTTCTAGAAGTCAAGGGAATTGAGGCATAGACTTCATAGTCGTCACAAAACCATTATTATTTTTCCCTCGTGTTAGAAATCAAGAGAGCAGATTCAAGATTGCTATTGTGACTGGATTAAGTGATAATGAAACTCTTTTTATTTTGGGAGAAGCAATTTTTAGGAGCTCCAATATATTGAGATGTTTTGAAAAATTCCCACATTTCTTATTATGCCATGGAAAATAGTAAATGCGTTAGAATCAATGAAAGGTGATTAAGATTAAGCATAAGGTACACTTTAAAAATTCATGTTTCCTCTCCTATGTTTAAAACACGGTCTGTGCCTTTATATGTGCTCTTCCTTAAAGAAAACTAAATAAATAACTACATAAATAAACAACTATATCAACTTATTAATAATAGAGTAAATAATATTAAATTATTATTAACATTAATGTTAATAATGGTCTGAAAAATAATTCCAACTACTTTTCCAATTCCTGACATGTGACACTATTTGAAACACAAACCAGACAATGCCAGATAGCCTTAAAAAGGCCAAAATAGATACAATTAAAAATGTTAAATTCTTTTAAGGGCATATTAAGGTGAAAATCCCAAGTTTCACCTCTTCTTCCTTTTTGTTTTTCTTCTCTTCTTCTGACAGATATACGAAAAGAAACTAAATGGAAGAAATAAAATAAAATCATGGATAAAAGATGAAATACAGAAATCGGTTGTGTATACACACACACACACACACACACAAATGGTTTTGTAGTATAATTTTTTCTTCCTCAAATACTTCCTATTCTCCAAAATGTCTCCCAGTGCTACATTAATCTCTTTTTTTCAATTACAGTTGACATACAACATTATACTCGTTTCAGGTGTACAACATAGTGATTAGACATTCGTGTAACTTACAGAGCGATCACCCCAGTAAGCCTAGTGCCCATCTGACACCATGCGGAATTATTGCAATGTTACTGACCGTATGGCCCGGGCGGCGCTTTATATCCCCATGACTGTTTTTGCAACTGTGGTTTGTACTTCTTAATGCCTTCCCCCTTTCACCCATCCCCCCATTCCCCTTCCCATCTGGCAACCATTAGTTGGTTCTCTGTATCTATGAGTTTGTTTCATCGCTACGTTAATCTTTTTTTCCTCTTCTTCTCAATGTGTAAGATGCATGTGAGTCCTTTCTTAATTTAACTCTTTCACATTCACTCCCGAACAGACAAGGGTCATTCAAGAAACAAGTTAAAATGTAGGTTTCAGAAGTCCACTTGCCAAAAATTTCTGAATTATTAGGCATGATGGGATCTGACATAGAAATACATTTTTTTTTCAACAAGGTCACCTGACACCTCTGAGGCAGGTGATCAAAGACTCCAAATTTGAGAAACACGCCGACCTAAAACCACAACAAACACACTTAGGGTCTTCAGTAGGCCGACAATTGATGGAGATAAACTTCGGTGGACAGAGAGAATGAGCTAATTAACAACTCAGAATATGTCCCATGTGGAGCTTTCTGATGAAGGACTTACTTAAAACCATTATGTGACCACCGACACTCTTAATGAAGGGCCTCGGAGTCTACAACACCAGGAATAAAGCCAGAGAGAGAGGGGAGTCTGTAAATAGGGTGGGTGGGGGTGAGGGTGTCAATCTTTTAAATTATCTTTCAAAGTCTGAGGTTTATAAATTCTTAACCAGTTTTCACCAATTATGGGATAAAATTAGGTTGTCAAGTACCTCATACAGATTTCTGGGTAGAGCTATTTAGTGCCCACGAACAGTGTCCCTCCGTCCATTTAAGGCCTTCCTCTTAGAGACAGAAAACCGCTTTCTCCTGCCAAGATGAGTGTGGTTGAAGGGGTTCAAGTTTGACCTCAATTTCAAACTCATACTAAATTTGGCAAAATGTAGCACCCATGGAAGTGAAGAAAATTCATATTATAGTAGGTAGTGTTACATTTTTTAAATTATTTGACTAGTGCCTACTCATATTATTCCTTAAACTCTTTAATGAGGCATTTCCCGAGAAATTTTGATGGTAATCTGTGGTGGACTGATTGGTAGTATTTACGTACTTCTGGGGGACCACAAAGTTACTTTTGTGTGAACAAGTTACTTCCTATTAAATAAATGACTCTTCTTTCACATGTGTAATAATACTTTGACTTCACTTTTTTCCCATTGCTCTCCCAAAGAAGTTTCTGTCTCTCCTATCGTTTGTTGTTGTTGTGGTGAAGTTATTTTTCTTGACGAGTTCCACCTACTCTACAGTCTTTTCCACGGTAGACATGCTGTGAATGCGCAAAAAGGAAGCTCGTTATCGCAAGATCAGCAACTCAAATTACAGCGTGATCAGAAGTGACATCACTATGTGGTTTCATTAATGATACTAGAGCAGAACAAACTATTTTCAGTCATTCTTTCACTGTCAAAAAACGATCTGTCTTCTTCCTTTTGTTTCCCCTTCTCCCTTCGCTCCCTTCATGGCATCAACGATTCCTCTCAAGATCTCTTTTCTTCTTTATTCCTCGTCCATTATGAGTATATATAGCACCTCATCCTGTAGGTGTAGAACAGAGCAAAAACAAAACAAAACAAAGCACGTTAACACTATTGACCTGATAACTTTCTTTTCCCAGAATAAGATCTGAAGAGAATTCAAGAAAACCACAGATACTAGAACTGATGAAGTCTACTTCCTGTGAATTTGTGTGGCTTGTTCATCAAATCATACCCCCTTTTCTATTCTTATACTTTATTCTTAGTCACAGAACTTCTGCAATTATATGTGGATCCCACTTGACACAAGCCATGACTGTTACACGGGAGAACCCTGGCCCACTTTTAGTCCTATAGCAACAAAGACCGGTCCCCTACACCTCCTTTTCACCCCAGCTTGTGTTTGGGCTCACAGTAGTAATGAAATTGGCTGGTTTGAAATAGATGTGATCTAAGGAAAAGACCATCTTTGATTTAACGAAGCAAACTCCCTCCTTTACTTTTCCAGTAATGAATTGTGTGCACCTGTGTGTGTTTTGATAGCTGGGAGACAATGAAATGAAAACTGGTGTGTCGGGAAAACTAAGGGTTCTATGTATTCATATTGTATTGGAGGGATTTTGAATGTGAAAAAGGAGTCTGAAGGCCAGGTTGGCTTTTGACTTCTGAGTTTGTTTAGATATCCTGTAGTAGAGCAGATGCAGCCAGAAATAATTTCATCAAATCCACA
The DNA here is from genome assembly GCA_004026885.1 of Lyroderma lyra. Classification (NCBI taxonomy): domain Eukaryota; kingdom Metazoa; phylum Chordata; class Mammalia; order Chiroptera; family Megadermatidae; genus Lyroderma; species Lyroderma lyra. The sequence continues at coordinate 468,195 of PVJL010000135.1, read as the reverse complement.
ACCACGGGCAAGGATTTAGCTTGTCTTGGCTTCAATTTTCTTAAGCCTAAAAAAAAAAAAAAGAGTTCCTCAACATTGTCACTCTTGACCTTTTGGGATAAATCCTTCCTTGTCATAGGGGACTACACTGTACTGTAGGATGTTTAGCAACATCTCTAACCTCTGCCCACTAAATGCCAATAGAACCACTGACAGTTGTGACAATCTCCAGGCATCGTCATATGTCCTCGAGGAAGAAGGAGAGGGCAAATTCACCCTCAGTTGAAACTCACTGCTCTAAAATAAAGCAGTTAAAATTTATGACAATGTTCTGTTCTATAACATTCAATGACTCTAAATCCAGAGCCAATTTGTTGATACAAAAGATCTTTTCTCAACTCTTAATTTATACCAGGAAGAATAGGGGGAAAAGATAAACTGAAATTGTTTTTCTCACTTGTGAGTGTAACTAAGTAAAGAGTTAATGGCAAAAGAGTTTTATGTATATAATTAACCCAATTAAGATTTAGCTCCAATATTTGTTGAGAGCCTCTTATGGAATAACAACAGTAGGCAGCATTTGTTGAACACTTACTATGCTAAATGTTTTCATTGAGCTATCTCATTTAATGGGTGAAGGTTAAAGGAAGTGTCATTACTGGCCCCAACTTACAGAGAAGGCAAGCTAAGGTTTAGGGACAATGACAAACTTTCCCAGGATCTCATTGCTAGTAAAAAGGTGAACAAAATTCAAAGCCAGATCTAACAGCACTAAAATCTCTGATTTGGGCCATTACTTTATATTGCTTTCTGGGATATTATGCCAAGCATTATTAAACTTTTAATATTAACAGATTTATTCTTGTCTCATGGTTATCTATGAGGTAGGTATAATCATCACCCTCATTTTTTTTATATGTGGAAAAATTAGGGTGAAAAGAGGTTAATGTAACTTGCCAAAGGTCACACAGCTGGTAGGTGGCATAGCTGAGATTTGAACTCAATCCATGTTCTCAGCCACTACTCTCTGTTGCCTTTCAACATAAAAAGCTATGGTACCAGACCTTGGCACCCTATGAGTCAATGCAAATGAGTCTTCTTTTGGTGTTGTTCAATATTTGATGAGATTTTTTAAATGGTGGGAGATTTTATCAAGTCGATTTTCTGTAAAAGAGTTGGTGCTATGGGAGAATAACACTGAAATTATAGTTGTTATAATAAAAGAGATTCTCTGTGCAGTATTACATAGAAAGAGATTTGACTGCATTTCTCCCACTGAAGCAAAAGAGTGAGACATCTGAAGCCCTCTGAATAGCAGCACTTTCCAACGTCTGGCCAATAGCTGTCTAGTTACTCTCTCATTATACCTTATTGAGTACTCACTATGTCCTAGGCATTGTGCCAATTGCTGGGGATACAGCCACAGATAAGGTCTGATTCCTTAAAAGCTCTGACACTGGTAGTAAGAGAAGCCCATAGTAATGACATGTGTAGAGGGACAGAGGAATCACAGAAGAGAGTAACTCTTTCTAACTAGGGAAAAGCCTAGCTAGGTCAGGCTTCCAAAGGAGGACACCCTTGAGTGATTGTAGAGAATCATCAGACATCCTCGTTGGAGGGACAAGTATGAGGTGTAAAAAGTGGTAGCAATTTCAGAGAAAGAGACCTTACCAATCTGTACTGGCTGAAGAAAGGGGACTTTGAAAGATGAGAGAAGCAAAGAAAAACAGATTAAAGTAAGGTAGTGCCTTGAATTTCATTCAAAGAAGACTGAGGTTTTTTCCTTCTTTGTTTGTTTTTTGTTTGTTTGTTTTTGTAGGTAACATGGATTCATCAAAGAGTTCCAAGCAAAAGAGTGGTGGAACAGCCATTCTCAACCTGTGGGTCACCACTCCTTTGGGGGTCGAACGACCCTTTCACAGGGGTCGCCTAAGACCATTGGAAAACACATATCAGATATTTACATTACGATGCATAACAGTAGCAAAATGACAGTTATAAAGTAGCAACGAAAATGATTTTATGGGGGTCACCACCACATGAGGAACTGTATTACAGGGTCGTGGCATTAAGAAGGTTGAGAACCACTGACCTATATAAAAGATGAATGGACTTGAAGTGTATGCAAGCATTGCTCTGCCACTGGGTCACCTAAGTTTTCTTCCTGGAATTTATACTGTAACAAAATGTGATGACCTGATATAGAGTGAAGTACCAATTGGGCCCAATTTTTTCTGCTACTGTTCTATCTTGTGGCTAATTAAACTGTCCTACTCATCTCTTCCTGGGACACATTTCTTTGAGCAATAGGGTCTTGGAAATACAGTTACAACTGAACCTTCTTTGACCACAAAAGAAGTCTCCTGAGTTTCCCTGGTCTAAAAAGTTTTGGTGTTGGTGAAAATAAAAACAGGCCATGCCAAAAGTATTAATATTTTATACCCATGAGGCAGTTTTGTAGCCAGGGTTCTTGGAGCTTACATGCATTTTAAAAATATTTCTTTCTGTGTGGTGAAAACACAGAAAACTAAAGGTAATGATTGAATGTGCTGGGATCTCACAGTCATTAACAGAACCTGGAATTGAACCTTTTTCTCCTGCCCTGCCCTCTAGACTGGAGAAGAATCTACGGTGGATGGAGTTGCATCTCTAACTAAACAACTTGAATGTTTTGAAAGACATGCCCTAAATGCTTAGGTCTTTATGGCTTCATAGTTAATTAAGTTGTTGCATTGGGATAGTTTGCCCGCATAGATGGTTACAAAAGACCCCCCCCCCAAAAAAAAAAAAAATTCCACATGCTCTATACAACTAAGTGAAGCCAGTATAAAAAAGCCATCACTTGAGGGGAAGCAGCTCCACAGGTCCCTCATCTGGATTTCCTTCCCATTTTGCACTGATCAAAAGAGAAGTCATGTGGATGCACGCTTAGTTTTTTACACAAACCATGATCGTGTCAGCAGTCAATGAAAAAGTTCTACAGTTCTTGAGAATTTCCAGTGTATGCAGATAATGCAGCCTCTTTCACTGATAATTCAAGCTGAACTTCTCATTGTGAACTGCTAGAGCGCTCCCAAATTCTTCCCCAAACCATAACTCACAGCAGAACTAGTATGCTGCTTGGACCCTGTTGTTTTATAATCAGAAGTGGGTCCTGGCAGTTCAGTCCCAATTGGGCCCTCTGCTCCATTTGATTAGACCCTAACTTGTCTCATCTGACTGTTGTGGTCCGAGGAGCATAAGCAATCTGCAGCTCCCTCCCCCCATCTGCACCCTGTCTCTTTCTCCTGAGGTCCTCCAGAATCCTCCTGAATTCTTGGACTGGGCATGCTCAGTGTCTCCTAAGTATACTAATTTTATGGAGCATTATCTAATCAACAAAACCCAACACATTGAATCAGGAAAGAAGATCTTAGAAAGGAGAAGGCGTGATCTTGCTCCCAGCTGCCATTGCGTAGAGGTTGGTGGGTAGAATGTCTTCTTTTGTAGTCTTCTTTCCCATCCCTGTTCTTTGCCTGGGAATGATGGGTTAAAGAATGGGGACATGGAAGAAAAAGTTTTATTTCCTGCTAGGATAACCCTTCTTCGTGGCTGAAACTGCAATTCCATTGTGTGTTTTGGGATGTTGGTATCAACTTGGATAAACTACAGTTTGTATAAACTGTAGCTTTCATTTCAAGTGGAACCATGCAAAGGGGTAGTGAAGTTACTGAGATTTCAACTGAGCTCTATCAGTAACTAGATGAGTGATTTTTGAACAAAGCACTCATGTCAGCCTTCTGGGCTGGGATTTTCTCACTTGAGAAATGGAGGGGTTAGGCTAGAAAATTGGCTTTAGGACAAAGAGTCCTAATTCCAGCCATCCATAATGCTCTACTGGCTTTAATATTTTGGGATCATTGGGTTTCTTTGAGAATCTAATGAAGACTATGGAAAAAATGATAATAATTCAGAAATTTTGTAAACAATTCAGGAAGTCACAGACACTTTCTGCTTCTTTCACACCGATCTCTCTTCTTCCTCCAGAAACCCCTTTCTGAAGGAGGTGAAATTCTTCAAGTGCCCAAGATAGGCATACAATAGATACTCAAATATGCTCCTTGAATGAGTGAATGAATTAAGTCTATCATATGATGTACTTATATATTCTTCAGTCACCAATGCCATCTTATGTCACCAACACTATTCTTCAAAATAATCATTTATTAAATATCCACTTGAATTTATTGTCAAGTTGACTGCAAACTAAATAGTATTACAAATTCTAATGAGTGGTTCGTAGTCCTTAGGTGCTAGGTCAAGATCATACAGAAGTGAAAATGATCCAGAAAGTCATCAATTATTCCATTAATCACCAGGGTTTCTTCAGCTGCTATACTTGGCATGCACTCTCACTCCAAAAGTTCTGTATTTATTTAGAAAGGATGGTCCCCTCAGAGAAAGGAAAGCATTTCTAACTCAAGGTTATCTGAGCAGATTCCTTCTAGAACCCCAAAGGGAATTTCTACTCAAGTCTGGTACAGATTTCCAGAAAGCTTTATAATGATTTCTAATTCATTCAAATGAATTGGTCCTTTCCAAAAGGTGATGCCATGTTCTTCTTCATTTTCTTATTTTTCTATTATTTTTATTACCTTGAACAACATACAATCTTAATGGAACCTATTATCATTTCAGAAAAAAAGATAAAGCTCCTGAAATATTCAGCACGAGTGATAAGGAATCAGGAGTTTTACCCATGGATTAAAAATTGACTGTCACTGTAACGTTTGATTGTAGTTATGATCCTGTTTATTGCCAGGTGGCTGGGGTAGGAAGTATTTTTATTTTATTTTATTTTTTTAGCTGTTTCAACATTATCAGCCAAACGCCACCTTGATTTCTCATTACCAGAGCCTGTCTTTTGACTCATCTCAGGAAAATCTGGCATAATTGTGTGCTGTATGACTGCACTCCAAACGTTGGCTGCCTGGTGTAGTATGGTAAACTAATCCAAAACATCTATCCTGGACTCTGTGCTCAAAATTCCTAAAGGAGGATATAGGCTAATGAAGAATAGTAGATCTCCTTTTGTGCTTTAGTTATTCCAAACCTCGTTTCTCAAACAAACATTCAGACAAATTTGTCTTCCATGATGGCTTCTAAACACATGTTGAAAGGAATAAGTGGGGATGCCCATTCTTTAGGACCCACAGAACTGGAAGCTGTCTAGTCAATGTGTTTTTCTGATTCACCAAATTCTCATTATTCAGAAGTTATTGGTAGTGGTTGACTGGGGCATTGGTGGGCCCCAATGAGCAAGCCTCTTGGTATTCATATCCTTGATACTCACGCTCCTTATGTTTTCATTCTGTGCTTGAACAGGTATATGACTTGTTTTGGACAATGGGACCTTAATAAATTTGATGCAAGCAAAGCTTTGATGAATGCTTACAAGTTGAGTCTAGTCTTCCTGGAGTACCCCATCATAGAAGTCCATTGGCATGCTAAACAAAGCTGTGTCTAATAACTGATGGGAGACCATATAGAGAGAAGCCCTGAAAGAGGAGACTCTTTTTGGAAGTACTAGCCCCCAGCAACGCTCCCAGGTGAATGCAGCCAAATATATGACCTCACTTCTACCACATGGAATAGAAAACTGCCCAGCTGAGCCCAGCCACCCCACAGAACCATAAATAATAATAAATTATTGTTTTGAACCTCAAGGGAAAAATGAAACATTCATTATATAATTTAACTCTACAGTTTAGTGAATACAAGATATATGTATTTTATGTATATACCAGGGTGCCAAAAGAAGTATCACATTTTAAGCAATGTCACCGTTGCTCAAGCAGTAGTTTGCTGTAATCAGAAGAGTCTAAACCCTGATGGTAACAACTTTGAGCACTTCTTGTAATTGCAAAAGTCAAACATGACTTGTATTTGTCTTTTGTTATCAGTATATGTTAAGTGTTACAATTTAATACAGTTTTTTCCTTTCTGAAAAATGTCCATACATCTTTTGGACATGCTCTCTATATAGCAACATATAATACATGTTCGTAAACTGTGTAATATGAATATTTCATGCTGGTTTTGTTGTTGTTTTTATTTTTCTTATAGAGTTCAAACTCCAATGACCATAGTGAAAAAGAAAACTTGTCAAATGTAAGTTGTGTTTGAATTAAGGTCTCTTTTCCCAAAATTTTCTCCACATTTATATTAAAAATAAATAAAAGCATTAACTGAGACTTGTAAAATTCTGAAGTATTAAAAAGTGAATATTTATTAATTGGCTGTGCTCAAGGTTAAAGATATTAAGTATAAAATAAATTTTTAAATGGAAGTGTAAATCTAAGTATATATTTTATTACTTTAAAAACTTGTATTTCCTGTTGAAGGATTGTGGGCCTAAACTTTTTCTTTGGTCTCCACCAAACCAATGAATTTAGTTGATTAAGCAGGTATTTTGTCTACTTGTGTTTAGACTAAAATGTAAACTAACCAATTAGTAAATTTTATCTAGTATTTTTTTAATTCATTTTTATTGTTAGACTTATTGGGGTGACATCTGTTAGCAAGGATTACATAGGTTTCAGGCATACAACTCTACAGTGCATTGTCAACTTGATGTATAATATGTTCACCACCTAATGTGACTTCTCCTTCCATCACCCTATAAGTATTTTTTCAATAATATTATCTACCACTTATTCAGTGATTAAGTGTAAGTAGTTATACTCACACCTTTGCATAGATTAACTGATTACAACTTACAAGGTGGCTAGAGCATTCATGCTCCATTTAAAGGAGAAAACTAAAGATCAGAAGGAAATTTTCCCAAGTCACAAAGCACATATGTGGCAGAGCACTTCCACAATGTTCTATGCCAGGGGCAAGAAAACTTATTCTGTAAAGGGCTACAGATTAGCAAGCATTTTCATCTCTGTGCACCATGCAGTCTCTTGTTACAAAATCTCAAGGTTGTCATTATAACACAAATTCAGTCAAAGACAGTAAGTAAATAATTAGGGTGTGGGAGTGTTCCAATAAAACTTTATTTATAAAAACAAGCGGTGGGCAGTGTTTAGCTTGCAGCTATAGCTTAACAACTGTGCCCTTCTCTTCAGCCCCTCAAGCCAGTGATAACCAAACTTAAGCCAAATGAGATTCACCTGGAGGGCTTGTTCAGCTAGACTGTAGGGCTCCTCCCCCAGAGTTTCTAGTTCAGTAGATTTAGGATGGGCCCCAAATTTTGCATTTCTGATGAGTTCTTAGGTGATACCGATACTGCTAGAACAAGGGGAGGATCCTTGAGAACCACTTTGAGAACCACCACTTTAAACGTACAGGACTTCAGTGACTGCCTGTGAAGTAGAACACCATTCTGGAGACCTAAATCTATCTAGCTGTAATTTTAGTGAATTTAAGCATCCAGGGATGATAGTTGTAATTGAATTCTTATCTTTATTTCCTCTTCCCATTTGTCTTCCTCTGGGTCTATGAGGAAGTTTTGTGGATAGGGCTGGAGTGGGGAAATGATTAGGAGAGCTCTAGTGATCCTTGAACAGAGATTGAGAGTGACTCTCTCGACTGCCTACTCGATTCCTTTGTGCCTGTTCCTTCTCTATCTTTTGAAGATTAAACAATTTGTCAGCTTTAATCTTGTCTCAGACAAGACTCACACATATGCATCCATAACCACATACTTATGTATGGTATTAATGTGAACTTGGAAGTTTATGGACTTAAGATGACATCACCTAACAGAATAACCAGCTAAGCTGCTTTCTACAGAGGTGAAAAAATCCAGTTAAATCTCTATGTTGGAGTGAATCAAGAGACAGAAGAAACAGTGATTAGAGACTTGAACACACACATGGAAGAGAAATAACATTGACTACACACCATCTCAGAGTCAGGTACCAGCCTGCTGGGAATTACCATTCATCATTTCTTCGTTCTTCACAAGATTCCTTTAGTTTGGAAGATTTCATCACCAGAGGGCTAAGAGCAAGGACTCCTGAGTAATAATTCCCATGAGGGAATTTTAGGTTTTAGTTACTGTATCTATGACCTTGGGCATGATCTTTGTCCTCTTCTATCTTTTTCCATAAAATACGATGCTGATTGCACTTTCCCTAAAGAATTATGTGAGGACTAAATGAGTTGATATGTAGACAGAGACAGACAACATGGTTAATACTTATTACAATGGTACATACTATTAAACACATTTCACAATCAAGGATATGAGTGTGAGAGAGATGAAACAATTGATTCAATGGTATTTTATTTGTGTAATAATCACCAATGCAAGATTTGAACCTGTTTGTGGTTGATTCCAAAGTTTTAGCACCTGTGGGAGTGGAAACATAAGCCAAAGGAAGAGCATCCAGTCTCTTTCCACAGGAAAATGAACTTGGTAGCGCACACCGAAGGATAGTCCTAGTATCCAGAAACACGGAGAACTGAGCAGGAATGTAGGTTCCAAGAAAAATGGGTTCTTGTGAGTGTAGGCAAGAGAAAGGTGTTGGAATACAGCCATGTCTGCAAGAGGTGAGGCAAGGGCCTTATGGTAAAAAGCAACGGCAAGATTGCCTTCCATACGAGCAATGTCATTGGAAGCAAGAGAATGTTTCTGTGACAAAATTAAGGCCACAGACTTAGGTTGACCTTCCTCCCAAAACACACGCATCACAAATTAAATTATAAAGAAAGAAAATCCCTGCGTAAAAAGAAAAAGGAAAGAAAAATTCTTTAAAGTGATTTATTCAAAAATTAAACTGAAAGTATTATTAGAATAATTTGCTATTCATCAATAATGATAAATGAGGGGGGGAAATCATTATTCCTTCGTCATTGCTCCTCCCAGACTCACGTTATTTAGCTAAGTGGGGCAGAGGGGAAGGAGTGCCTGAGGAAGCTTGGAAAATATTAAAGAAAAATGTCTGTGAAAATAATTTTATAAGCCCTTCTGTTTTCCAACAAGGGGCATATCTGTCCCCGGAGCCTTGCAGCTGTGCCTCGCACAGAGTGAGCTATTAGGTTTACAGCTCCTAGCAAATAGCTTCACACAGCTCTGATTGCACAGGGCCCTCTGAGGTCTTGCTGCAGGTTTGGTTTGGTTTCATGGTGATTTTATATTTCCTGTTCAAGTTTTTATTAGTTTTATATAGATACATAAGCATGAAGGGTCAAGGGGGAGGGAGAAATACAAGACGATGAAATGGAATTTTTAAGCTAGTAAAGAAATTTAAGGAAATAAGATGTTGCTCAAGTCGTGGGAGGTTGGTGCTGGAGTCTGAACCCCCAGGCCTAGATTGAATCAAAGATCTGGTGCCGAGAATCCAGTGTAGACGGGACCCATTGCATCTCCCCTCCCCTTCTTCTGTGAATGAGAAGGATCTTGCCAAAGCTGTTTCTTTGTCACCATTAGGGACAGAGAAAATAAATGCATGTACAGACCAAGGTCATTCTAAATCTACCTCAGCTGGAGATTAAGAGCATGGGCTCAGAACCCATACTGCCTGGGTACAAGTTCAGGCCTCTCCACATTCTAGCCATGGGTTCTAGCACAACAGTGTCCTCAACCCTCATCTGTGAAGTAGGAACAACCGTAGAACTTGACCCATATGGCTGTGTGTGTATAAAGTATCATTTAATACTAAATGAGAATCAGGGGGAAATGATAATAAATGCTATTTTTACATATTCATATACACATACAAGACATGTATATAGATTTAGAAAAGCACCAGGCATATGGTAAATGAGATAAATATAATAAAATACTTAAGAAACTGCCTGCCATATAAAGTCTCAATAAATGTTATCGCTCATTATATTGAGTATTGTTATTAGTCTTGTTTTAAAGAAATATTGATTTTCACAACTCATTTGTTTCATATCAGTTTCCTTAAGTGCTACTATATATGCTTCTGGCTTATTGCCTGTGGGTGATGGTTGAACCATGAAGGTACTTTTGAAAATGAAGTGTGGTCTAGAGCCGTGTTTCTCAAGTATTAATGGACATGGGAATTACCTGGGGATCTTGTGAAATGCAGATTTTTACTCAACAGAGCCTGGGTATTAAATGCTACCTACCTCCACTGCTGACTTCTCATGGTATTGTGTAAAATTCACTCATTCCCCTCACTCTGTCAGCTTGCCACGTGAGCACTGGAGATGTGCAAGCACTTCAGGAAACATTCTGAGGAATGTGAAAGTGCCTGAGGCATGATGGTCCTGCTCTCAGGTGCTTTACCTTCCAATGGTGCAGAATGATGCACGGCCACACACGTGAACGCCATCCATGACTGCAAGGAAGAACCGTAAGAGTCTAGAGGAGGGAAAGCCATTCCTCAACCAGAAGAAATTAGAACAAGTAACACACTTACCCTTGCTTTGCTTCCATCTGTCGCTTTGCAAAATGGAAGTAATCTTCTTGCTACCTGGCTCTTAAGAATATATTAAGGGCATAGTGGGCCCATTAAGATAAAAGTGCTTTTGCAAGCAATATCCTATAGAATTTTTATTAATATCAGCGATAAAATGAATATTCCATTATTAATAGAAAACTCATTTGGGATGATTGTATGTATTACACTACATAACCCTAAACATTAGATTGTCATTTACTATAATAGAAACAAAATGGCACACTTGGCTGACTTCACAACCATAGGACAAATGCTCTATTTTTGACAAGGGTAAGAGGACTCTGTGTGGCTCTGCTTCAGCTCACAAGGTGAAGGCAGGGTTGCAGAGATGGGGCTCCAACCCTGTCTCTCAAAGCATGACCTGGGTTATTAATTAGAAGGGGTTAAGAAGTAGGAGACAGGATTCTTCTCAAGAGGTGTGGTCTAGCATTCAGAGAATAACAAGCATCTGAAACAGAATTATAAATCTCATCCCAATCTTCCCATTACGGCAACAGATAGGAATCCTACCCATCCTTAGGCCCACTTAGGAGCAAACTGGTTACCATTTTTAAAAAGATTCTATGTTCTATCCTAAACATAATGAGTTTTAAATTTCTGTCCACCTCAAATTCAGAGCTGCTTGTGAGCTTGCCTGAGGCCTCAGTCAGGATGGCCTTGCAGCTTCGATTCTGTGTGTGCACCACCTGACTTTCCTCACTTTGTTTCCCACATGTTCTGCTCAGAGGTATTCCCCAATAAAAAACTTGCTGTTGATTTCCATCTTAGAGTCTGCTTCTCAGGAAACACCGCTTTGACCTCTCTCACCATGCTACCCTTTTACCTTGTGGCCCATCTAAACAAAATTGATGGCTCTCTGTTTCTTGAACAGGCCACATACTCTCACTTCTATATTCTGTGCATGTTCTTTGTCCATCACATTAAGCAGTGCCTAGCACATGGCAAGCATGCAGCAAATAGTCATTGCTATTTTCTTGTTCTTCAATGAACATATGCCCTTGTGCCCAGAAAATGTCCTCCCTGCCCTTCCTCCTTCAACCTCTTCTGAGTAAACTCATCCTCATCATCTCAGATAATTCAGCCGATTCTTTTGCCCCTGTTCTTTTAGTGGAATTGTTGTCTCCACCTTCATGCTATCAAAGGTTTTTGTTTTACTGTATTATAGTTGTTTACACTGTATCTAGCTTCCCTTGCTCCCCAAAAACCTAGATTTTTTAGCCCCTTGAAGTCATGGCTGGCTTTTTAAAAAACCTTTGTTTAACCAGCAAATAGTAGATACTTAATAAGTATGTAAAAATAAAATGTAGATCGGTGATCTCCTAACATGTACCTGCATGAGAACCACCTGGAGAAATGTTAGAACTATAGATTCTCATGCTTGACCTCAAACTCAATCAATAACTTCAGGGTTAGGGCCCATTTCTGCAGTCTAACATTTGGAAACTGCTGACTAAGATGTCAGCTGGACCATTTACTATTTCTACTGAGAAGAGATACATTTAGTTATATATTTAATTTTTGTGCACTAGTTTTATCATTTATTTTTATCCAAGGCTAAGCTCTTGGTCAGGAATATACCAGAAAATAATGTCTTTGTGCCTATGGGAAAAGATACCTGGCTTTACAAAGATTCAGTTTGAGATTGAGTACAAGAGGTGTGGGGACAGTATGCCTGGACTGACTCCTTGTCCTGCCATTTTCTGGCTATACAACGTCAGAAAGATTATATCCTCCCTGTGCCTTGGTATCCTCACCTGCAAAACAGGGTCAATAATAATCCTTATTTCATAAAAGGGTGTGAGGATCAGATAAGTGAATACATGGGAGATGTTTAGAACTGAACTTGACACATAGGGAAATCTTAATAAATGTCAGTTATTTTTATTACTATTATAATTATTATTTTTAATTTTTACTTATAGTCATAAGGGAGTTATTGCCTGTCAACACTCAAAAGTTAGGCAGGGGAATGGATATTAAAATTCACAGCATGAGACTTTATCCGAGGACCTACAACATTATCTTTCCATTGTTAGTTGCTTTTCCGTGATTTCCTGGTTCCCGGTGCTTGAAGAGTTTTCTCACACTTTGTTTTTCTGGCAGGGCTTTCCAAATGTAAACAAATATGCTCTACAGTTTAACATTCTACAAGAGACTTAGGTGAAGGATGTTTTTTATATCTCAGAGGTTTGAAATGATGCATTCCTACAGGAATAGTATTTCAACTGAGAGTGGCCTGTGTTCTGAAATCCAGCCCTCCATACAGACAGTAGTATATCAATTTGTCACCAGCTTGGAGATCCTGGCAGAAAACTGTGAAAATTGCATACCTGTAATTCAGTTTTCTCATTATAGGGACCTTGACTGTCTGGGTGCTGTTGAGTAAGGTCATTGACACTTAACAGAGAGCAGCTGGACTGAAGAATTTGATGCCAAAACTCAGCAGCCCCTGCTCTCCCCTCCGCCTCCACATTACCCTCTGGCAGGAAATTACACCCAAACCACAGAAAACATTGCAAATGCTTGCATCCAAAGAGTTATAATTAAGTTGATCAGCTTAAATAGAAAGGCTGTTTTTTTGCTTTGTGTAAATAAGTCAGGTGAAATAATCCATTTTACTTGTCCCTAAAGTTTTCGTTCATCTGAAGGCAAGGAAAAAAACCCCTAGATTTCCCAGGATTAATTTAGTGTAACCTTGAGGTATGGTTTGCACATAGAAATTCTCAGAAAAATATTACTATGAAAATCTGAATATTTTTCTCATTGAAAACAAGGATGACTTCTCAAAGCCCCCAATCCTGGGTAAAGACAGTGGAAGTGCTTAACTTCTAAAAGAGTCAGGATTGTGTGAAAGACTTGAAAATCATTTCTATGGAAGGTCAATTCATTTGGATCATTCCATAGGGTAGAACTAAGTAAAAATGGATAAAAATATATAGAGAGACTTAGGGTTAATATGAATTTAAAATGTCAAATACCATTGTATTAGCAGCTGGCACCATATTAGCTCTTAGACAAGGAATGATATTTTCTTAGGGATATGCCCAAACAAGTACTTAAGGAAGAAGATGAGCATTACAGAAAATTAGGTGTGGACAGAACATTCATCTGTGTGGGGGTGACCTCTCCTCCGTCCACTCAGACTTTCAATAAAATAATTAAACCAGCACAAATCTAATTCCTAGAGGATCTTTCATGAAAACCAATGGAGGGGCTGACTAGTGCTTCCAGGACAATGTGGGATGGAAGCAAGGATTCACACATCAGAGCCAGAATGTCAATAAACAGGTGCATGAGGAAGTATGTTGTCAAGAATTTTCAAAATCTTCGAGGGCTTTGGTCTTTCAGAGTTCCTGATGACTTGGCTTAAGCCCCGAGGGACAGAGAAGCTCTGCCTGTCAGCTTAGTTGCACAAGAAAGAACATTCTTACAGTGCTCTACTAGTTCATAAAGTGAATCCCTCAGGGGTGACAAGTCCGACTATATTTTTTCCCACAAGATTGCACTCTGGGCTCCTTGGTCAAGGAGTTGCAAGTCCGATGTGGCAGACAAATGAATGAAGACACTAGGACAACTCAAGGGACATAAATGTGAAGATGCAGTTCTCACTGTGCTGAGTGAGCCCAGAGGAAGACAGCATCAGAGAAGGTTTCTCAGAAGAGGCAAAGGTAGGGTGGGGCGGGGAGTAAATCTGAACAAACAACGTGTTTGAAATACGAGATCGGTACTTTGAGGGAACAGCAAACCATTGAGCATGGCTGGTTCACCAGGGCCACATCATGAAGCGTGTTCTAGGTCAATTAGTCTTAGATGCTGGATTTTATCTTAAGGACAACGGAAAGCCACTGAAAACTATTAAACAGGGAAGTCATGTGGGGACAGAATGAGATATGTCAAGGGTCTCTAGACAACTATTTATTTTGCGTGGCTTAGACATTCACCTGCCTGAACATTATCTTCCTAGTCCAGGAACTCATGTTTTCTTCAAGACCCACCTCCCTATGAAATCTTACCAGTCCCCTTATTTGATCCCTGTAATATTTGTTTTTTAGGCCTGTATCACCGACTCTCCTTGCCCATTTTGTTCCAATGTAAGCATTCTTCAAGTGTCATTTTGTATCTAAGTCTGTAAATCATTCAAGACGGAGGTTCACATGCTTGTAGAAGGCTGACGGATATGGTAAATGAGTGAAGCAATCCAAGTACAGGAGACTTTTTTTTCTTTTTTGCATGGTAAACATGTAGTAATATCCTTTACTTCTACAAATAAGAGGTAGAAGAAACTAAAGCACAAGGCAGTGCTAATAAAGATGCATCTAATAAAGATACAACATTGGAAAGCAATAGGGAATGGTGAGGCCTCTGGCCAATCAGAAAGCCCTGTCACTTTCGTGGGAGTGGCAGCCACTACTTGGTCCCACATGATTGTTAATATGCAGACTTGGAGGAATGATGTGTAAGATCTCTGGCTTAAAAGAAAAAAAGAAAAAAGAACTGGAAATTCAGATTTTATTTTTAAATGAAACTTTTTGAGGTTTATTTTTTCCTTGGGTTGGAGAGTCATCTTAACATGCATACATTTTAAAACAGTAACAAGGTCTCAAACTGTTCTGAGCAGACATAGACAAGCACAGAAGGTTGAAAATTCCTATTTAAAAAATGGAAATTGCAGTCAGAAACGAAGAAGTCACACACATATGGTGGGGTGGTAGTTTATTCTGCTCCCTCAAAAGTTAAATCTAAACTTCATTCACATTTTTTTTATTACAAATTCTGATCTTATGCTTGGTTGTGTTAATCAGCACTGGACCTCTGGCCAACAGCTGTTGGTTGCTATCACTTAAAAGCCTCTCAGAGAGGGGGAAGGGTTCCTCTGGAAGTTTCCTCTCCAGCTTCCAAAGAACCTCAGTGCAACCCACTGGGGGACAGTCGAGTTTCCTCTTCCCTCTGGAGGTGTGCTCTTCATTAAGTGGCACATTTCAGAGGAAGGCTAGAGCCATGTCACTGTGCCCTGCAGAGGGCTGGTAGATATCAGGGCAGTTGTTTGAAGGTGTTTTTCTTTCTATTCCTGTGCTCAAGCTGTACTTCTCCTCCCCACACTTTCACCAGAAAGATGTGAAATCTGTAGACTTGCAGGGAGCCCCAGGTCTATGGAAGTCCAGATTTGCATATGAAATATCCTGATATTTAAAGGTTGGCTCAAAACCTTCTTAACGTTGCAGGTCAATATCAACATTTTAGGGGCCCAGATATATCCCACAGATTCCCAGATAACAACTTCTATCATACATATTTATATCATCCTAAAGTCTAGCAACTTGCTTAATAAATACAATTTGAAAATAAGGTTCTCTTACTCATGTGACTTCTAGCAACTTTGTCTTTGTTATTCGTTTGGCTCTTACTCGGGGTTGATGTGACTGCTGTTTATCTTTCATGTGTATTTCCAATTTTCTCCAGATGAGACCTCTTAGATACTAGAAACCATCACTTGAGTATCTTTCTGTTCCCAGACACTAGCACAATAATTTTCTTTTTGTAGAGGCTTTATAATAACTCTAAAAACTAAAGTTTCTTAATTGCTTACTACAGATTATGGGAAGTGATTTATTCACATTATCTCATTTGCATCTTAAAACAATATTGATTTCTGCTTACCAACAAAATTCAAAGCTAGGAAAGGTTAAACACTTGTCCAAAATCATGTAGTTAGTAAGGTATAGAGCTGGGACTCACACCTGGAAAGCTGGTCCCAGGTAGTACTGTTAAACTGCTAAAAATGCCTGGTGATGATAGGGGTGATGTTGATAATGCCAGAGAACTTGAAGAAGGTATTTCTCCTGCCTCCCTTAAGCTCCATGGTTTTACAAGTTTAATACTTGAATTTTTAACTTTATTCCAGATAACTTTCAATTTAATAATGCACCAAACAAAAACAAACAAAACACAAGAACCAAAGTGGTCTTTTAGGCTTATGAAGACAATTATCACATGGTTATTTAAACCATCCTTACAGAATGGTTTTTAAGCAATGGAGCCAAAAAAGTATGTCTCGATTTCCTTCATATTTGATTTGAAAATGGTTTATATTATATTATCAACTTTAAAATACTAATTTAAAAAACCTGTGCATTCAGTTGGAAATTCAACCTATTGGATATCTCTAGTGTGCTAAATAGTAGTCTCAGTGATTGGCCATGTAATAAATACTTGCTATGTATTTGAACATAGAGTACATTTATATTAATAAAATACCACTTTTCTCTGCTTTACATATTGGAGTTCTATGTCAGATTTTGTTTGCATAATGCATTCTGCTCTATGAGAAAGTTGGAAAGCTTCTTCCTTAATACGTAGCTTTTTACTAAGTCAGTCCCTGCACTTCTGCATAATTATACGAGCCTGAACAGTCAGAAGAGGCTGATTAAGAAAAATCAATTGTAAGGTGTACTATTATTTTATGTACCACAAAGCAAGAAAAACACTTCCAGTGAAAATATAGCATACAATCAATTCAGATATCTTAAATTAGAAAAAAACAAAGTATTCAAATTGATAGAGTATAGTAATCAACAACTTGAATTCTGAAATCAGAGTACCTGAGTTTGAAATCTAGGGCAGGCTATATACCGTGACCTTCACCAAATCACTAAACCTTTATCTTCATCTGCAAAATGGGACTATTGTTCCAATCAAACTCAGAGAGCTATTGTGATAATTAAAGAAGAGAATAAGTATAAGGTCAGGGGCTTGTTGTCGTGAAAATGCTCATTATTGTGATTAGTATGAGTCCCAAGAAAGCTCTGGATCCTACAACTTGATTGTATTAGCTCGCTCCTATTAGGGGAAAGGGTAGAGAGGTCAGTTTTGTGTGATAACTAAATAAATGCCTCCGACAATCTGTGCTTCTCCTTTTAATCTCTTTTTCAGAAACTCTTTACTTTTAGTCAGAAGAGTGAATACAAATCTGATCGAATGAACTTTTATCCCTAAGAGAAGAGGTTTGCCTGATGATATAAAGCTCCTTTCAGATGCCAATTTAATCTTTTCTGATGCAGAGGTATGAGACGCTATTGGCCGTCCTTGGTGACCCCCACATCACACAGATTTCTCCAGCTCTTGTGTCCTATAGGCCCAGAGTACTGTGGAAAGATGGAGTAGGCTTTCCTTCTAAAGTTGTGGTCTTGAGTGCAGTGGTGGGAACATTTATTTAGATAAATGATGAAATAATTCAAATTTCGGAGCTAATTTTTTCTGCAGATTTTTAGTTCAATGTGAAAAAAAATGAAGGTTCTTGGACCCTTTGAATTCTGTACATTAATCAGTTTGTAAGGACTTTCTATGTGGATAAATAAGAAAGTGGCAACTCTATTCTTAACATCTTCTTGAACTCTAAACATGGCTTTCCAACTGCTTGGTAGTTACCACCAACTCATTACCTTGTGAACAAAATTCATGGACTTCTCTTAAAACAAGTGTGTAAGTTAGTGTGGGCTCGGCGATGTTGCCATAACAAATAGAACAAAAAAACCTCAGGGCTCCCCTCAGCTTCTTGTGACAAAAGTATCTGGGCTTCCTCCATTGCATGGCTATTCTATCAGGTACATTTTTCCAAGGCTGTTTCAGAAGGGAAGAGAAGACTGGAAGGTCACCTGGGATATTTGAAGGGCCAGTTCTTTCCATGGTTTGTGTCACTTCTATCCACATTCCATTGGCCAGATTCTGTCCCAATACCCCAGCCCCCAAACTTGTTAATTCTATGTCCTTAGCATCTGAACCTTTTCCTTTTTCTCCCATCCCCACTGATGCTGTCCTTTTTCAAATACTCTTTATCATTCATCTGCACCATCAATGGAGCTCTTTAAGAGATCTTCCTCCTATCCATGATCCCATATTCCTCACACTGCTGCCTGGATTAATGTTTGCAGACCTGATCTCATTCCCTTGATGGAAAACAATTTCTTTGGAAAGCCTGGATAATAAGGACTAGGCTCCTTGTGTGATATTTAGGTACCCTCAGTTGCCCATGTGCCTGACCACACTTATCTCCCAGTAGACCTCCTCATATATAACTCTATCCAGGCTAACTGGGTTTCCTGTTTTCCTGGAAATTTCCTTTTTCTGTGCATGATCTCACACCGGTCTGTATATTTCTATTTTGAAGGCCTACTTATATTTGAGAATCAACTTAGGTGTGTTTCTTTCTCCATCAAGCCTTTTTTGATTCCCCTAGTTGAAATAAAATATCATCCAAAGGGCTCCTAAATAATAATATCTCTTATTTTACACTCATTCCATTCTCTTGGCTGTTCAAAGTTAATAATGTATGAACTCATCTCATTTGACTGCTTACTCCTTGAAGACCCACCATAGATACCCATCTTCTTATATTCATAACCCAACTTCAATGCAGTGAATATAGTAGATTTTCAAGATATGTTTAGTAAATTAACTAATTTAAAAAGCTCTTAGTCTGCCAGAACTAAAATATACCACAAAATTACAAGTGTAGGACTTTTCAACATATATTCTGCTATAACATGACATAAAAGCCTTGCAGAGACTTGTGATAATTCTGAAATAAACTTTATATCAGGTAACTTACAAAAGTATACTCAAGATGGAAAATGATGAAGGGCTTCATTGTTTCCATATAATCTTATTAGGCCCTTTAAATTCTGAAAGTTCGACTGGCTGAGAATATGTGGAGCTTTCTGTAACAAAGCATTCCGATAAAGAACTAGCATTCACAGATATAATCTCAAACTACCCTTGTCATCAACCTCTGCTTTGCTTAAAATATTTTCTCTGTTCTGTTTCTTACCAAATACCCCTGGTTTTCAGACCTATTGGTTCTTCTGGCTCCATTTCTCTTAATCCATTTCCCCAAATCTGTCACCTTTCTGTGGTCTTAACAAGACACTTTCTTGAATGAGTCTACTGACTACATGGCTTATATCCTTATAAACTTACTTTTTGTTTGGATAAAAATCTATTTCTTGGAGCAGAGAAAGTGAGAGAGAAAGGAATAAAGGTGTATCAGATAGGATTCCTTACGTTACAACCAGCAGGTTTAACTCAAAATGATATAATAATATGGAGATTCATAAACTTTCATAATGTAAGTCCAGAAATAAGATGAGCTCTGTGTATGCTCATTAGCAATTTTCTTGGCTCAGTTCCTCTTTGTGTTTGCTTATCTTCGGGCCAGTAATAAAATGGATGCAGTAATTTTAGGCATCATACTAGACACAACGACATTAAAAGAAAGCAAAAAATTGTTCTTGTGCTTCTAATTTTGGAGGAATACCATATTTTGCTGTATATTATGCATTCTTGGGAATATTGTGCACCTACATTTTTGGACCAAACTTTCAGGGAAAAAAATCTTTCATTTAAAATTTTTAATTCAAATTTTTCTTTGTTTATATTTTGGTATTTGGTTTTTGTATTATAAAAAAATTTTAGCATTTACTTTTTAACATATGATACAAGAAATTTTATGTAACAAGTAATTACAAAACACAAGAACAGGTACAAGGTACAATAAAATTTTTTGTATAAAAAACCGATTATCATATTCCAAGGTATTATTTTGCATACGGATATTGTTATTGATTTCTAAAGTTACAATTTTAACTCATAAACATAAATAAAAGAAATAAAAACATTTGTATGGATACTTAATTAGTACTACCCATGTATAACGTGCATCCTTATTTTTTCCCTCACAAATTTGGGCAAAAAAGTGCTCATTACACGTGGCAAAATATGGTAAAACCTTTCATAGAGTTTTCCATAAGACTTAGTCATTTTTCATTGGCAGATTTTGGTCACACGCTATTTGTAAGCCAATCACTCTCAAGGGGAATAAGATTACTCAACTGGTTAAAACAAATAATAATTTAGGATGCAATGACTTCTAAGAGTTCAACCACAGTAAGTACTATAAAGGAGAAGGCAGGGAAGAAAGGAGGGAAAAAGGAAAAACAAACTAGAATTAGCCTTCTTATTTAGCAAACCTGCCTTTTACAAATAATTGCTATATTTCAAAGATCTCCGTTGGGTCTTTGGAATCCAGAGAGTCTCAACTGCGTAAGTGAACTTGCATGCCCTTTAGCAGAGGGATGAGATCTCTGGAGGTCATCCTGCATTTGAATGTTCCCATCTATAAGGCACCTATGTCACTTCTGCTCACAAGTCATAGACCAGAATTAGTCATATGGACTAAGTTAACCACAGCAAGTTGATGGCAGGAAATTCAAATCTACCACTTGCCTGGAAGGCAGGAAACTAGAAATAGTTGATGACCAAAATTAATGACCACCATAGTCTACCAAATATCGAGCCCTTTCAAGCAACTCAAAAATCTTAGAGGTTTATCACGACAGAGGTTTATTTCTCACTCCTATTGTATGTCCATCATAAGTAGGATTTTTCTGCTGGGGATCACTCAGTGACCCTAACTAATGATGCTAACTGAGGCATTATCTCAGCACATGTTTTCATGCCCCTCATAGCAATAGAAAAAGAATATGGCAAAGTATGCACTAGCTTTTAAAGCTTCTGTCTGAAGATGACACTTTTCACTTCCACATGTATTTCATTATCAAAGAAAGTCTTATGGCCATCTTAATGCAAAAAGAAGAAGGGAAAGTGCAATTCTTTTTCTGTGCCCAAAAGCAGAAAATTAAACTAGTTGATACACTGCACTTATAAATAGCCTCCTATTGACTCTACTTCCATTTCCCCAACATAGTATCTTGGGTTTTCCCATAACTTTTCTGGTTATTATCAGGTAATAAACAGTCTCTTCTCGTGTAATATCAGAACTCCAAGCTCTATTTAGTTTAAATTTTCACCACATATGCAGTTGATCCCTTCCCTGGGTTTGGAAGATGTCAGGGGCTGTGTGTGTATGAGGGATTGGAGTATGACTGTCTTTTTCTCTTTCTGGATAAACTTCTACTTCAACCTGTTACTGACTCATTCATTGAGCAAACAGTTATTAAGCCCTTATTCTACCAAACACTGTTCTAGATGCCAGAGATACGACCGTGAACAAAGTAGAAAAAGTTTATTATCTTCATGGAGCTTAAATTCTAGTAGATGCTCTAGTAGATAAACAAGTTAAATGTATAATGTGATAGTAATAATTTCTGCAGTAAAGAATATAATAGATAGGGACTATATATAAAGGAGATGCTATTTAAGAGAAGGTGTCTAGAGAAGGTGACACTTAAGCATAATAGAAATGAATGTAAAGGAATGGTTAAATAGAGGAAGAGTTTCTAGGTCAAAGAAAAATAAATGCAAAATCTCTGGAATAGGACACATCCTGGCTGATTTGAAAAAAACGGCAAGGAGAAGAGTTTGGTTAGAGTAGTTGGAGGGGAAGAGAAAAGAGGGCCCAAGGCCGTGTGGGGCCCTGTAGATCACTATGAGCCCCCAGGAGGTTTTGAGCAGGGGAATGGTGTGATCTCGTATGGGACTTAGGAAGATCACTTAGCTGCTGTGACTAGAGTGGATGACCAATCGGGACACTACTGCAGAAATCCAGGCAAGAGGTGATGGTTTCTTAGACGATTGTTTCAGTGTGAAAGAGGTGCATTCTTTTATATTTCAAGCCTCTCAGGGCAAGCCCCAGTGGTGAGAGAGAAAACAATTTTTTTATTGTTGAATTTATTGAGGTGACATTGGTTAGTAAAATTTACATAAGTTCCAGGTGTACAGTTCTACAGTACATCCTCTATGTGTTGCATTGTGTGCTCACAACCCATCACCATATACTTGCTGCCCTCTACCTCCTCCCCCACCCCCAAAAATATGACTGCAAGCTTGAGGACAGAAAAAGTTGTACTCAAGTACAATGGTAGGAATCTCACAGCAATACCCTCTGGATGTGGTAGATACCAATTGCTGATTCTATTTCTCCTAAGGCACCTTTGTGGTTTTCGCAGACTTCCCATTGCCTGTGGTCTGTATTTCCTTTGATGGAGTCAAGGCCTCATCAGCTGGTCACATATGGCCCTGATTTCTGGTTGGACTGCTTAGCTCTTCTCCATGGTTCTCCTGCAGGCCTGCTCCAATTTATAAGGCCTAACTCTCCTGACAGAACACTGACTTACAGAGCGTCCTACACAACTAGGGAATTTTCAGTCACTTCTGTAGCTGCCTTCCAAGGGCAATGAATGAACTGCAGCCAGGCACCTTTACACTGGACTCAAAATGCTGGTCCCTGTGTCCTTCAGTCTTTATGTGAAATGTACAGGTGGGCAAGATAGTCTCTTGAAGCTCCACACACCTTGAGGTGAGGCGGAAGGTTATCATTCCCCTCAATTATTGATGGGAGGAAGGAGAAATATAGCACATTGACAGTTCCTTGAAAAGAAATTCTTCCCACCAGCCTCTCCAACTTCCAATTTTATTTGTTGCCTTCTCTTACACAGACTGAAAACAGAATGGGGGATTCATTTTAGAAGAACAAGCTTCTAACTCTTAGCTAGTATTCTACCTCCTGGCTCTATAGGACGGGCCTTTCATTACCTATTGGCGGAAACCTCAGGTCTCACTGAAAGTTGAATTTAACTTCTTACCACTGGAAGCACAGGACTGGGACTAGAGTGAGGTGTGTGGGGCACCTAGGCCACACAACTTGAGAAGGCTTCACTCTCAGGGATGTGCAAGTATGGGGTTGGCTTCACAACAGTCCCAGCAAAGACTGGTTACAGGTAGAGGAAAGACCAACTGCAAAGATCTCGAGGGCGGGAAGGAGCCAAATGTGCTCCTGGAACTCATAAGCTGGAGCATAAATGATGGCTGGGGCAGAACATGTGGTTCGAGATAAGGACAAGGGGCAGATCATTCAGCTGGCTGTGGTTAAATGTTTCTATTTGGGACAGTCATCGTAAGCTTTTAGGAAGGGATACAGAATGATCTAATTTGGATTTTTTTAAAGAAAATCACTTTTGTTGCTAACTAGATAAGTAATTGGTATGGGAAGAGTCAGACCAGAGAAATCAGTTGGGAGGCTGTTGAGGCATTTCAGGGGAGAGAAGGAGGCCCCAAGTGAGGTAGTGACAGCAGAGTTGGAGACACAAGAGCGAATCCCATGTGTATATATGAAGACAGAATCAATGACTTGAATAGAGGAACTTAGGAAAAAAGGAGAATCCTAGATAATAGCTATGTTTCTGGATGGATTCATTGAATGGACAGTTGTAACTTTTACTAAAATGGAGACGTGGAAACCAGACGTAGAGGTAAATGTTCAAGAGCTGTATGTGGGACATGTTCAGCTTGCGATGTCAGCATACCATCAAACAGGCAAGGCTTCAACTCAAGCTGTCACAGTATCTCAAGTTGCAAAAAACCCATTTGCAAACATTTCAAGTAAAATCGGTATTACACATTTCACGACACCTGGGAGTCCAGAAGCATCATAATACCTTTTGTCTTTGTGGGTTTCTTCTTTCTTTATTAAAAAAAAATAATAGCCAAATGTTTCAAACATACAGAAAAGTACAGGAATAAAAACCTACCAGACACCTGTATATCCACCATCCAGATTTAACAAATGTTAACATTTTACTATATTTGCTTTAGATCTTTTTAAAAATAAATGAAATCATACACAATCAGCTCTACTCCCTCATTTCGTTCCTCAACTGTACAGTACCATTTATATAAAATCTGAAACATTCAAAACAATTCTATATATTTTTATGGACTGCTGCATATGTAGTAGAATTATAAAAACAAGTCAATAGCACAATGTATTTTTTGTTTTTCTAATTTATATTGCATGTGGCTCAAACCCCATGCATCCAGGATTCTAAGAAATCATATCTCAGTCATTTTGGACAGTGGTTTTCCCCCCTCACTTGAAATCTTCCAAGAAATTTGCTATGGCAACCTAGGGACATCGAAGGGAAACTCTAGCTTTCGGGTCATTGGGGGGGGTCACCTTTCCAATGCTCATTGTCTGAATCTACATGGATCTGTTGAAAGTAGGAAAGCTGAATCTTTGTAGCATCCACTAGTTCCTGCCGAACATGCCTCTAGCATCTGGATCATAGCATCTCTTGGCACCAACACCTAGTATTCTGGCCCAGCATCCATGTGACCCCCTCATCACAGGGCACATAGCAAAAGACCCACCCCTTCCTGCAAACTCCCAGTTTCAGGAAATTTAATTTTTCCTGAAGTTAGACCTCCCTTCTGTTCCTTCAACTAGTTCCACGGTACAGTTGGGGCAATAGAGTCCTCACCCACTAGAGTAACATACAAAAGGCTTTTTCAATTTCCCCCATATTAAGGGAAGCTGGCATTCAGGACAATAGCAGTCAATCCCAAAATAAAAACACAAAAATATCTTTCCTCTTTCCCAGTGAGCTTACAGCAAAGTCAGCAAGATCTCATTCGTTTCTCAAACAGGTTATCTTGTCCCAACTAATACAGTTTCCCTCTTGTTCTCAGGCCTTCTGACCACACTCACCTAACGACCTTGCCTAGACTGTTCCTGGCAGTCACTTCCAGGTACTTCTATCACCACGTTCTGCCCTATTAAGGAACAGTATACAAATGCCAGGCCCCTGTCATCTCACAGTCTCACCATGCACTATCTTACTTCTGCCACACAGCCTCTTTGCTGCATTTTTGACCTTTAAATAATTCTAATCACCTCCTATTCTCCTCAGAAAGGCTACTCTTGTGTTCTTCCTTCTCTTGTCATTTATTTCATTGGTGAACCCATTCCCTGACTGGGGACCTACCCACCACTTACAGCATTGTTTCTTTGACATAATGAGTTCCCAGCACCACTTAGAAAGAAACATTAGCAATATAACCCATTGGTGATTACACACACAAAGTCAAGTGATAAAAACAAAAATTCATACTCTCAGTATGGAAATCTTTAACACTTCTGGAAATATTTATTTTAGCATAACTGTTTTATTTCAATTGTCAGAGAATTATCTAAATGACTTTTCCCCATAACTCTTTTACTTATTGGGAAAATATTTGTTGAGCACATATTTAAGGTTTTCAGGACAGGATAGCTCCAGTTTTTTATAGACTACTTATTCTTCTTTCTTGTTTTCATGTCCAAGGTTGCTAAATAATAAAAGTAGAATATTTAGTTACTCTTAGATTGAGTTCGTAACTACTAACATTCCCATGTTTTTAAAGCTCTTAAAAAATAAGTTCATTTCTTTTTACCTTCCATGCCTAGAATATGTACAGCACACAATAGGCATGCAATAAATATTTGAGAATGGAAAATTATCTGTCTAGAATACTTTTAGATAGAGCCCTGCCTAAGGGAAGATACTTCACAATCTCTTCGAATCCTTAGATTGCATCTTCCCGGCAGCATGGTGGTATTCCATGCTCCCTTTTTCCCACACTCTCCCAACCCCAAATCCCTAAAAGGCTAAATTCAGGAAGGCAGGACTGGACAAATCAAATGCCTCATTAAGAACGCCTGAAGAAATATGCCTGAAGATGAAATTATAGCTCTTAGACCAACACTCAAAAACCCTGGAATAAAAGGAAAGCACAGAGGAGGGGACAGGGGCAAAATTATGTGATTTGACCGTGGTTACTTAGCCAGCAAATGTTTCTGAAAGCTACTAACTACTAATTGTGGTAAAGGTTTTTAAGCTGGGAAACGGTGAGCCTCTTTCTCTCTCCCTGATGCTCTGTAATTCATGTGCAGTTTGGGGATGGCACTCTGTCTTAAATACAATGATATTTTAGAGAAATTCGAACACTCTAAGTTAATAGGTATGCCAATTTGAAACCATAAAAGAGATGCAACTCCAGAGATTTCAAATAATTTAATAAGGCGTAACCATTTTTCTAAAGTTCTCTGGTATTTTTTTTTTCATCAGTCTAAAAAGCTCTACCATGTGGCCTAATTCAAGGCTGCAGGCAGGAGAAATTACTGACTTCATTATGCCTGCCCAGTGCTCTTCAGTAAAAGCACGCAGCACCAGGCATTCGCATTCTAGGAGGCTCCATAGAAAGCTTTGCCCTGACAGATCTCCACTGGCTTCCTGTGAAAGGCAGCAGCAAGGAGGTTATGTTCTATTGTGTGCCAGGCTCAGAGGTCTGTGTCCCCCTCTTTGCCTTAGAAAAGGCCAACAGCAGGGCCTAGTCACACATGAGTCATAATGGCCCCTGGGCCACGGAACGCCATTCAGGGTTTGCTGAAGAGAGATGAATGTTTATTATTATTGCCATTAATGCCATTACTGTTATTGTTGTTATTATCCATTGCCTATTGGAAAGGAGGTCTTTCCACTGTTTCTCCTGCTGGGTGTAGAATAGTCAGTTGCTTCTCTACAAGAGAACAAAGAGGAAAAATGAAGCCATGACTTTTCCCTGCACTTCTTTTGATGCAATGGGACTTGTGTTTTCATTCGCTAGGATAGATAAGAAAGCAGGAGAGAATGATGCATTAACGAGAGTGATGCTGGCTTCTCTGAAGGAATGAACCTCCAAATCTCGGTGGCTTAAGGCAATTCGAGGTTATTTCTCACTCTCAATCTAAAGAAAGTCTAGGCTAGATATTACCCATGGACAGACAACATTCTTCTAAGCACTAACTGTGGGATTCGGGTGCTTTTCATTTTGAGGCTCATGATGGTGATTGATTTCATCTCCAACCAGGTGAATGGGGGGAAGACCACATGCACAAGGTCTCAGAGTAGTGAACACCACGTGTACTCACATTTCATTGGTCATACTTAAGTGCAAGGAGTCTGGGAAATGCAGGCTAGTAAGCAGTAAAGACAGATTTGGAACTGGAGCAAGTCTGCTTCAGAGATTTGTTCATCAGGTGTTGGTATGTTAGGTCAAAACACATGGGATTCTAAAAACATCAAACTCATAAAAACAGAGAATAGAATTGTGGTTGACAAGGGCTGGGGGAATGAGGGGAATGGGGAGATGCTGGACAAAGGGTGCAAACTTTCAGTTATAAAATGAGTAAGTTCTGGGGACCTCATGTACAGCATGATGACTATAGTTAACAATACTGTATTTAGTATTTGAGAGTTGCTATGAGAGCCCAACTTTTATGTTCTCACCATAACAACATTAACAACAAAATAGTAACAATGTGAGGTAAAGGATATGTTAACTAACCTTATTGTGGTAAACATTATATGATGCATATATCTCAAATCATTACCTTATACACATTTACCCAATTTTATGTGTCAGTAACACCTCAATAAAGCTGGTGGGGAAGTGGCGGGGAGCACATGTGGGGATCTAGGTAAACTTCCCTGAGAAGGTGACATTTGTGTGGATAGATAGCACAGTGACGGCAAATCTAATAGCTCTTTGTAAGCTGGATATAACTTAGTTTTTAGTTCTTTATTGTTTCAGGGAAGTTAGTATGAGCTCTCCTAAAGATAAGTTCCTCTTAAAGTAACTTTTACATTTTTAGGAGTGAATGGTACAGTGCTAGATAGAGTGAGCAGTCACTCAAATGATTCAATGCCAAGGTCTTTTATCTGGGATCATTGAATTTCTAAAGAGAAAAAAGCTTCAATATCCTATCAGCAGGTAGACATTTGGTTGTCTGGGTTCTGCTTGCTCTGGTGGAAGGTAAGGAGGTCAACTTTTCCAAATACAGATTTTCATCCAATTTCCTTCTTTTTTTAGTCCCACAACTCACTCTTCTCTGTCACTATATTGATGCATCTGAGCTTGTAATGCACATCTCTCCTTTTTCTGTATTCTTCTTTGCAAAAATTCTAACCTGTGCCTTCCCTGACTCTACCTTATTAATTTCCACACCTCAATATGATTCCCATCTCCAGGATTTTTATTAAAATTCTTAACTGATAATATCTCCCTCTCTTTGTTCTTGTGGGTTTAAACAATAATCTTAATTTCTTGAGAGATTTTTAAAGAACAAAGGTTCCTAGACTTACTACTTGCAAATTCAAATAAAATAAATCTGAGTTGGAACTTAGTTCTCTCTATCTTACATTATTAAAAAAATTAAATACAAAATAAAGAAAGGATACAATAAACCATCATGTAATCATCACCTGGACTTAATAATTATTAAGGATTGAGATATTTTTTCTTTGTTTAAGTATTTTAAGTTAAATCCAGACATTGTATCAAATTGTAATGTGCATCACTAAAAATCAAAACATTTTCTTGTATAACCATAATACCGTAAAAATGAACCATATTTCTCTGGAATCATCTAATGCTCAAGTCCGTAATCTAATTTTGTGATTATTTCAAAATTTATTTATAATTGGTTTATTTTTTAAAACGTAAAAAAACTACTTTTTTTTACAAACCAAGTATAACATTGATACCATAGATGATGAGAATTTTTCAATAAAAGAAAATTGTAGTTCAATCTCACTTATGAATATCAACTGACAAAGAAAGTTGTACAAATAGCAACCATAAAATTTTAAAAAAAGGAATATTGAAGTGGCTATATTACTAATCCCACAAAACAGATATTAATACAAAAATTGTTGTAAATAAGGAAGAACATTTTGCAATAATGAAAGAGTCTATTCATCAGGAAAATACAGCAATTATAAACGTATAGACACCTAACAACAGAGCCCCAAACTGCATGAAGCAAAAACTGACAGAATTAAAAAGAGAAATAGACAATTCAACAGTAATAGCTGGAGACTTCAGTATTCACTTTCAACAAGGCAGCAATTCAATAAGAAAATAAGAGACTTGAACATTTTTATAATTTATTAACCAAATATCTAACACACTTCTATTGAACACTCAACCTAACAACCTCAGAATTACATTTTTCTATTGTACCAAATGTTTGAAGAAAAATTTGGCAATACTATTGTATTAATGTTATTTTTCCTGAATTTGATCAGACTAATAAGATTACGTAAGAGAATGTTCTTGAGAAATATGCAATGAAGTATTTAGAGGTAAAAGAACATGATGTAACACCCTGATATGGTTCAGAAAAAAATTTACTTGTATGTGTATGTGTGGTTGGATATGTGTAGATATGTGTGTGTGTGTGTGTGTGTGTGTGTGTGTAGAGAGAGGGAGACCGCATGATACAATAAATGTGTTAAATCTTAATAATCACAGAAGCTGGATTAAAAGTTTTTCTTACAGTTTTGTTTTATTTTACATCTTTCTAATAATTATGC
Source organism: Lyroderma lyra (assembly GCA_004026885.1). Lineage (NCBI taxonomy): Eukaryota > Metazoa > Chordata > Mammalia > Chiroptera > Megadermatidae > Lyroderma > Lyroderma lyra. The sequence goes on along the minus strand of PVJL010000135.1, from coordinate 438,608 downwards.
AATGTGAGTTTGAAGTTATTTCCTAATAAAAGTTGTATTTTTGAAGTAACAATATATTGCCACCGAGTCATAATCATCAAGAATACGATAATTGTTTAATATTATACAATTTATATATAATTTATCACATTAATATATTAAGGGAAAATGACAAAATCAGCTTCATACATGTAAAAAGGCATTGAACAAAGTTCAACAGTCAATCTTGATAAAACACTCCCCAAAATAAGATGGGTACTTCTTTGAGACAATAAAGGAACATTTTAGGGCTACTAGCCCTATCAGGTATTAAAACTTAAAAGTAAAATGTTTAAAACCTTCTATAGTTAACATAGTATAGCAAATACTGTTACATAAAAAGCTGGAGAGACCAAAGAAAAGGGGCATAAGTAATTATGGAAATTGAGTGTTTTATGAAAATAGCAACATAAGTAAGTACATATTTACAATATTTAATAAATATTGTTGGGTTAACTGGATAGCCATTTTGAAAATAAACAAACATAAAGTTAGATGTATACCTCATGCAAACATTATGGACACCGTTAGAACAGAGTGCAAAATGTAAACATTGAAACTGTACCAATACTGGAAGAGAACTTTATAATTTGGGCACGGGGTATTCTTCCTATGACTCAAAATCTAGAAGCAACTAAACATCGATAATTTATTATATAAAAAAAATTTAAAGGCAAAACCAGCAAACATAAAAAACAGAAACTACTCAAAAGTCTATGTCAAAGAGAATCGATATCTCTAATATACAAAGGAATCCTAAAATCTGAGGGACAGAATAGAAAACCTAATAGGTAAATGAAGAAAAATTCATGAACAGTTTACAGATTAAGACATAAAAATACGTCCTTTAACATATAAAAAGATGCTCAACCTTACACCTGGTCAGGGAAATAAAAATAAAAGTACATGAGGTTCTAATTCTTACCTCCCAGATTGACAAAACCCAAAGTCTGATAAATACTCTGCTGACAAAACTCTGTGGAAACAGGCAGTGTCTTACCTTACTGATTGATGGGAATGGATTACAAAATAGTAAAAGGCCAATGGAGGGGATTTTGTTAATGACTAGAAAAATTACATATGTATTATCTTCGCAAACCTGTATTACACTTTTGAAATCTATCCCTAAATTAAGCTGGCAAAAAGTTAATCTATTTATATGGAATATCATTCATTGAAGACATGTTTTATTTATTTATTTATTTTTATGTGGGTAGCTCCCTGGCTGGGAATTGAACCCAGGCCTCAGTCGGTGTTGACAGTGCCGAAGTCTAGCCACTACACCACCAGGGAACTCCGGAAATTTTTTAAATAGCAAAAGATATTTTAAAAACCCAAATTTTCTTCATTAGGTGACATCCACACAATGGAGTACGAGGCAGTCATGAAAAACAAGAAAAAAAATCACTCCATGCTGAGATGGAGTAATCTTCAGGACATTTTGTTTTTGTTGTTGTTGTTTGTTTGTTGTTGTTGTTGTTGTTTTTGGGGGGTAGTTCCCTGGCTGGGAACCGAACCCAGCCCACTGCATTGTGAGTGCCGACGATGCCTAGCCACTGCACCACCGGGGAACCCCCAGGACATTTTTTTAAGGTTAAAATAAAAGCACAAAACAGTAAATGTGACACTTTTTATGTAAGAAAAAGGGCTATAAGACTTCATGAAAATACTAAATTAAAGAATTGATGTCTCTGTCACACAAAAGGAAAGCAAACTGCGACTTTTGGTGAAATTTGGAAGAATGAACATATTCATAGGTGTTTGTATTAGTCAGGGTTCTCTAGAGAAAAACAACCAAAGAGAGACTAAGACACACACACACACACACACACACACACACAGAGAGACAGAGAGACAGAGACACAGAGACTCTGTTAACGGACGGACCAGAGACCGTGGGAATAATCAAAGTTGCCCTTCAAGTCCAAAGGCAGTCTGCTGATGGAATTTCTTGTTCTTTGGGAGAGGTCTGTCCGTTTTCTCAGGGCCTTCAACTGATTGGATGAGGCCAATGTACATTATAGAAGGTAATCTTCCTTACTTAAAAAGTCCCCTGATTTAAGTATTAATTTCAACTAAAAATACCTTCACAGAAACATCCAGACAAGTTTGACAAAATAAGTATCATGGCCCAGCCAAGTTGACACATAAAATTAACCATCACAGTGTTTATCTCTCTGCTCCTTCCAGATACCAAGTAAGATGATAATAAAGGGGAAAAAAAAATTGCATGTAATGGCTGCTAAACAGAGCAATATATTACGAGGACATATTACAGGTAGTGGCCTATCAACGGAAAACACCTTCCCCTCCAAAAAAAAAATAAACACAAAAACGGACAAAACACTTGAGGTAAGGGATAAGAATGAGTAGTCATTCATCGAGAAAATGAGTTAGGCAAAGGGCAATTTCTACTTTCTTTCCCCAGTCTGTGGGACAGGAATAGGGCATTCATTTAGGGAAATTGCATTCGTATAACATAGTTTTGGTTTTGTTTGTTTGGTTGTTTGTTTTTAAGAACAATGATGAAAAATTCCTCTTACTCAGTTCCCATAATGATCTATGAACCTTTGGCTGAGTCCAACTGCAAAGAATTGGCCATCTGGTCTTCAGCAGACCAGCAGAAAACAGACGTATACACTCAGGGTTTTTTCCAATAACTGTCTTTCCAACCCATACATGTCTTTGAAATGACTCTTCTACCTGCCTGAGAAAATCCTTTGAGTTTCTGCTTCTCTGCCTTTCACCTTTTCTACTAGTGTCACTTATGTCCTGTCTTGCACCAGCATAGCCATAATAATTATTTCACGGGCCATCTTTGATCAGGCTCAGTTACTTGACCTATGAGAGCCTCAGATAAAAATGGAAACTCTTGTAGTATCCCAAACTCACGCTCACCTTGCTTTTCCCTTCAACAGGGCTAGATGTTCCTAAAAATGGAGAGAGGAATGTTACTCTTTGCAAATGACAAACTTCAACATTTACAGATTCTCAAATGACTCCTTGGAAAATTCCACATATAATATGAAAGATAAGAGGTATCACATTCTAATCTTACTGTATACAAGATTATTTGAGGTATTACCACAGCACGTTTTAATCATCCCTATATTACTGATTGTTCTGAACTGGGTCTTCTAGTACATAATTTAGTTGATATAACAGACATAAACTTCTCATTAACTTAAGGATATGTGACTTCCATCTTCCAGTAGCAACAAATTCACTTGAGCATCTGGGTGTAAATATTAATGTCAACCAAGAAACCCAATGATTTAAATTTCATTTCATTGTTATGAATAAAAAGTAATTGTTACTATAAATGCTTGGTGAGTCTATCAGAAATATTTTAATATCTGAATGAGAGTATTCTTAGAAGTCATATCACTTTTTTATCATTAAATATATTGGGGTGACATTGATTGGTAAAAATTACATAGGTTCCAGGTGTACGGTTATACATTATATCATCTATGTGTTGTATTATGTGTTCATCATCCAGGGTCAGTTCTTTGTCCATCATCATATGTTTGTGTCTCTGTCCCTTCTTCCCCACCCCTCTCAGGCCTGACCCTCAGGTAACTACAAAATTATTGACTGTGTCCGTAAGTTTTGTTTCTTTGTTGCTTTCAGTTTTCTGTTCCACATATGGGTGGAATCATGTAGTTCTTGTTTTTTTCTGTCTGGCTTATTTCACCTAGCATAATGATCTGTCCATTTTTAAATTGAATTTTTTAATTTTAATTGTTCATTTATTCTGTTCTTTAGATGGCACATATAAGTGAGATCATATGGTATTTGCCTTTTTCAATCTGACTAATTTTACTTATCACGATATTTTTCTAGTTCCATCCATGTTGTTGCAAAAGATAAGATTTTATTCTTCTTTATGACTGAGTAATACTCCACTGTGTAAATGAAAATGAAACTACCCTATGATCCAGCAACCCCACTCCTGGGTATTTATCCAATGAAATCGAAAACACTAGTTCAAAAAAAAATATATGTACTCTTATGTTTATTGAAGCATTATTAACAATAGTTAGATATGGAAACAACCTAAATGCCCGTTGATAAATGACTGGATATATCATGTTTTTCATGTGATGTCCACCTTAATAACTATGGTCCATGTATCATGTAGATATTATTTTTGTTTGTTAAATTTTAGTCTAGCAATACAAATCCATTATCAATAATACAACCTGTATGTTCAATTAACATCTTTGTATTTTAGTATCAGAGCAGTAAAAATTATTCAACTGTATCAGAACAATTTTTAACTATTAATTTTTTAGTTTTGTTTGTGTTTTTAAGGCACAGTAGTGAAATTGATTCTCAACAGTACTGTATACTTTTTTACTTAAATTTTATCATCTATTCATGAGCAATATGAAGCAGAATATTGCTAATATGGAAGCATTCTTGGCATAAATGAGTTTTGTCTGTCAATATGTGTGTTTGTTTGTTTGTCTGTCTTTGTCATTATAGGATCCAGAATCTGTAACAGTGAAATATATAGAACATGTAATTCTGAAATTTGGGGATCATTCAAGGCTGTCCCCCAACACTATATTTAGCATACCTAAATTTTACCTGAAAAGGAGTCACTGAAGGCTTTAGAAATTAATTGATCCAGTCTTTTCAATTACATTATAAGAAATGCAAGCCCACTGCCTTGTCATTGTTTGGAGCTTTGAAGGATCTGAGCTGTCAAAGCACTCTGCCTGAACTGGAACTCACCACCTCCTTCAGAGCAGCCTTCAGCTGGTCTGGGAATACTATCTCTTCCCTAAGACCCACAGGTCCTGCTCTGTGTCTTAGAAGGCCTACCTGTACAGACTGTATCAACATGTTTTCTTGTCCTTTGGCTTCCAGTTGAGTTTGGCCAACAGGAGGCCTCACTAGGAGGTAGGAAGGCAGGAGGTTGGAATCCTTGGCTCCATCTTTGTTGAGTAAGCACAATTTTGTTGCATCTTCTTTTATTTATTTATTTATTTTTTTTGGTAGTGCCCTGGCTGGGAATCGAACCTAGGCCATGGCATTAAGAGCACTGAAGCCTAGCCACTACACCACCAGGGAACTCCTTGTGTCGTCTTTGAAAAGCCACAGTTCCTCTCCTGTAGACCTCTTCCACAGCTATAAGTGCTCTCTCTGGATTCCCTTAACCATTTCCTTTACTGGTCCGACAAGGTCTGAGGATGGCAATGGCTCCCCGTTCCCTGGTATTGCTACCCTTGGGCAGTTTACCCCTCATTGATTTCTTTTATTAACCCTGTGCATACTGCAGTAAAAAGCTCCTGTATTAAATGCACCCATTACTCTGTTTGAGAGTATTATTTCTTTTGTGCCCAGACCCTGACATGAACACTGCTATTTCTGTCACTCAGAGATTGAGGACTTAGCCTCTGGTCTAATCCTGGGCAGGCCACGAGGTTCAATATAGGTGTTTACTGTTATTGTTCATTATACAGTGTGTGCCTCTCACCTACTTCCCGGATTTGGTAGTACAAATTATGTACTATTCATGTTATCATATTAGAAAGATAGATTTCTAGAAGTACGGAGACCATGTGGCTGCAGATTATGATTATGAACAAATCACCACAAGCCTCCTGAATTTTATTTATAAACCTGTATTTCATAATTGCCACTTTTTATTATGTTGTTTGGCGCCCAAGAAAGCATTTTACTCACCAATCCCTATTTTCCCTGCTTTTGTATTTCATTCCCTTGTCGGCACCTCACCAAAAGTAAACGTAACACTGACATCCAAAAATGAAGAGATTTTAGGCAGAAAATTAATACTTACTGCCCTTACTCAGCTCGATTTCTTATAATAACATAGCACCATATATGGTAGTTATGAATAAGCATTGATAAGAGAAGTTTTCTATTCTTTTTTACATGAGACAGAAGAGGAAGATTTTTAGACATTGAATGAATCAATGAAGTTGAGTCAATAAATATTAATAGTTCTAAGGATAGGTCCAAACTTTAACCAACAGAAATTTGGAGTTTGGGATTTGCTTTTTGCAAAGTTCCACATCAGTAATTAGTAGTATTACTGCCATTGTTGGTCTTTGGACATCAAAAGCATTCTTGCTGCGGAATGAAATTTCTAGAAAGGCAAGATAGATGGTTACAAAGAACTTTTATTCTAAGAAATCAAAAACCAAATGGGAAGGGAAAAATCATCTTTTCGCTGTTAATGTTTGCGTTTACCTTTATCTTTTCTTATTATAAAAAGCAGAGGTGGTAGGCAGAGAGCAAATCGACATGTGCACACTCAACTCTGGAGTATCTACAGTTCCTCAGCATTGAATGAGATTCACCACTTTGTAAAACACAATCCCCAAACATGATGAAAACGGATAATATTCTGCTCAAAATTGCAATTGAACCTGATGACTTGAAATCTCAACAGAGAAGTTTATTTGAGAAATTTTGCTTTAGCAATAACTACCAGTGATCAGAAAGATTCCCCTAAATCTCTAGCTAAATGGTTTCCAAAGAATAGCAAGAAAAACAATATAGTATTATTGTTTTTCTCATTCTAATCTATGGAATTTCTTTTTTTAAATTGGCAAGGATTCAGAACTTATTTTTGATTGTTAATTTAATAAAGAGGAAACCCTTTAAGATACAACTTTAAATTTATGTGCCATAGAGTTAAATGCCTGAAGGTTCTAGGTTCATGTAAGAATGTTAATTTTAGTTATTTTGAAACATGAGCACAAGAAAAAGAGAGGATAAACCATCATGATATGGAACAATTTATAGGCCTGGGAATGATACATTTATCTATAAACCATACTGTCAAATTACCTACCAGTTAAAAGGATGACTAACGACATTTAGTGAACAATAAGAAAGACCCATCACATGATGGAAACAGCTCTCAAGCTTTCTTATCTTAAAAAATAAACCAAGAAGAAGGAATATTGTATCACAAGGACAATTAATATAGCAGAACAGGAATTAGATTTTGGTCCTAGTTTACTATGAACTCATTGAAAGATGCTCGCTCTGAGGCTTCATTTCCTTCAATTCTAGAATGTAGGGGAAGAGCAGCAAGGGGTGGGCCAGAGTCTCTTTAAGATTGCTTACTGTGCTAGAATCAAATGCATTCTAAATCTATTGTAAGTTCCATTTCTCTCTCTCTCTCTCTCTCTCTCTCTCTCTCTCTCTCTCTCTCTCACACACACACACACACACACACCACACACAGACACACAGACACACACACACACACACACACACGCACACACAAGATAAAAATGCCAGTTGTTATCTTTTCCTAAGGCTTTGGTTTTGTTTCAGACCTTATTTTGGAAAGGGAAAAAAAAAATCGCAGATGAATCACTGCAAATTATGATACCAGTCATGGATCTTATCAAAATCGACGACTCACTCATTTTCGGCATTTCTGCTAGCCATGGGAAAAACACAATTTTTTCTCTGCTAAAGGCCAAAGGAACGTGATTGCCTCTTTTCTCTAATCTATAAAAAAATAAAAGATCTATGACCCTTCTTTATTGTTTTGTACATTTTCATGCTTAATCCATAGGAATAGAATTGGTCAAGTCCATTTTGAAGTCAGTCTTTTTGAAAGACTAATGTTTGTGTTTGGATTTTCCCACCTTGGAGTAATAATATTTATTATAATAATTATTATTGATTTGAAATTATTATTACTATTATTCATTTAATGTCCAGTTTTATTTTGTTTCATAAACATGCCAATTTTATGTAGCAGTAAGAGCACTAAATTTTGAGTTAAGAACATATATATATTTGTGTCCATCTTTGCTGTGGGACCTTAAATTTGTCATTTATATCATTTAACCTTAATTACCACCCTTGTAAAATGAGGAAACTAGCAAGATCTGTCAAATATGTGCCCCATGGTTATTGTAAAAAAATAAAAAGTAAAATTTAAAAGCGCTGAGCATGATACAACTAATATTTGCACTAATTATTTCCCTACTTATTTTGTTTTAAATTATTCTGTATTCTAAGGAGTATTGAAATTTTAACACACTTCAAAGTGGGATTTACTATTAATTTAAAATTTTTCTGTACTTTGGGGTTTGGGATGTTCAGTTCTGTATAAATAGTTTAATTCTTAAAAACACCAAACATGTCTAGCTAATCCAGAACCAGTATTAACATAAAATATTAATAAGAAATATTCCCACTTGTTCAGGTAGCATGCTGATAGATAGCTGCAGTGTATAGCAAGCTCATTCAACCTGCAGCTGGGGCCACACGCAGCCCAGGGTGGCTTTGAACATGGCCCAACACAAATCCATAAACTTTCTTAAAACATTATGAAAATTATGCATGGACCATTTTTATCTTTAGCTCATCAGCTATCGTTAGTGTTAATGTATATTATGTGTGGCCCAAGACAATTTTTCTTCCAATGTGGCCCAGGGAAGCCAAAAGGTTGGACACCCCTGGTATATAGCAAACAACTGGCAGTTTGTGGGAATGTCCTTATATAACTAAAATCTCAGTCACAAGTACTATAACTGTGATGGCAATAATTTAAAGAGAGTATATTTTCAGATACAGCTTTTAACCCAATCTGTCTAAAACTTGAATCTTTTCATTCAGTAGTGACTATATTTTAAGATTCTCTGGGCCTTAACAATGAAGGGAGTTTTTGGTTACCAAGTTCACTGCCAGGAAACACACTGAGAGCTGTGATTGCCATAGATCTATGGAGAGATTAACAGTTGGCAAAGATGGTAGAAGATACTCTGAAGTGCCAGCTCCATATGCAGAAACACAGCTGAGAAAGTTTCTTTTAGCTTTCTCAAAGAAAATCATTATAGTAACCTGGAAATTTAATAAAGTTTCTTGAATATAAGCAGTCTGGGGAATTATTGGTTTTGAATTACTGGCAATAGTGAAGAGGGTTAAATACAGTTTCAGAATGAAAATTAGTTTTATTTTGTCAGGAAGTGAGTGAGCAAAGAGGTGCAAAAGCAAGAAAGAGAAAGAGAAGATCACTGGGGCTGATACCAAAAAGTGCAACCTAAATTCAGAGATGACAGAGCAGGTAAAGATTTGTACTGTGGTCACCACAGTGTCACCTACAGCTGAGAATCAGAGAGAAAGAGACAGAGAGAGAGAGAGAGAGAGAGAGAGAGAGAGAGAGAGAACGCAAATGTGACGCAAGTCCACAGCCCCCTACTTTACTACTTGAGTTCTGAATGAGATCTGATCTTTCCTCCCCCACATCCTTTAATGCCCTCATTCGAGATAGTGGAAAGGGATAAAATCTCTAAATTTCATGATTTTTTCTTTCTTGCAGAAAATTTTGTTGCAATGCAATTTTAATGAAAATTTCTTATTCCAGACTGCCTTGCCTGCACTGTTGTTGAATTTTGGTCCTCAAACAACACACTCCAACATAACCAGGGATCACATTTTCCTTCCAGCTCATTAGAGGAAGTCTCAAGAAGAAGACATTACATTTTTACTCCTCCCATTCAGATATCCTGTCTCACAGGATTAGGCTTTACAGACTCATACAGCTGGAGTGATCTAAAAGTTCATTTCAGTCACCCATTATGAAGTGCTGGAATCCAAAACTGGAACTCAAACCCTACGCCATTAATATACAAGAGCTGTCTAGAAACTATTCAGTGATGTAATATGAAAACTACAGGCATTTATGGCTGGATTTTTTCCAGACAGCCCTAGTATAATTAATGATTATTTAAACCACTTAACTTTGAACTTCAGATCCCTCCCTCACCTGCAAATATAGATAAACATGTAATTTTAAGGGTCATTTTGGGAATAACTGAGGTGTTAAAATTAAATTTCAGAAAGGACATTAGACTAAATATCAGTTCTCTTTACCTCTACTACCTAAGACCCTTTAACCCATCTGTGCAAAGGAATATACCTAAAAATTATTGCATAAGACAAAATTGTTCTGAGTTTTATTTAAAAACAAAAAGAACATAAAGATGAAAGACACACAGTCAGGATAAGTTTAAATAAAAGCAAGGACTTAGGAGATAAGTACACCTGTTTAGAAGACCAGCTCCACACTTACTGCCTCTGTGAACTTGGGTCCCCAATCTCTCTGAGCCTCAGTCTTTCCTCCTGAAAAAGCAAGAGAGTAATTCATGTCTTCTGGGAATTTTTTTGAGTATTAGGTAAGATCGGTTATTCATAATGTATTATTTTATCCATGGAGCAAAATGCTTTTTGAACCACTACTGTCCCAGGTGCTGTTCTAGTCACTTGAGGATGCATCAGTGAACAAAACAGAAATCTCAGCTCCATGGAGGTTTTAGTTGTGGTGAGAGCAGGTAAACAGTAAATAGTAAAGACAGGAAACAATGGATATGGTGTGAGGCAAGCTACAAATGCTATGGGAGAAAGAGGCAAAAAGGGGATTGGGAGCCTGGCAGGAAGGTCTGTAGGGTTAAGGGAGGGAATAGCATGCTGTAGTGTTAAATGTGATGATCATAGTAGGGCTTGTTGAAAAGGTGAAATTAGAGCAAAAACTTGAAGAGCATCAACAAGTCAGTCAAGTGGTCAAGTGAGGGGGGAGATTATTCCAGGCAACAAGAGCAGCTGAAGAAAACGTGCTGACCACAGGAGGCCAATGTGGTTGGAAGGAAGGAAGCCATGGGGAGATCAGCAGGGGAGAGTTGAGAGGGGCAAATAAGGACCAGATCACACAGGGCCTTACGGGACGTTGCGAGGACTTCGTCTTTTACTCTGAAAGAAATGGAGACTTTTTGCAGGATTTTACGCAAGGCAGTGACATGATCCTATTAATGCCTTAAAAGGACCCCTCCACTGCTGTGTTAAGATTTCTTGACTGTGGAGACACAAGGTAATGGCAGGACAGTCAGTGAGAAGGCAGCATATAGGAGAGGAATAAAGCAAATGACGACAATGACATGGTGAACTATGAAAGGGTGGGTCAGAGTTGAAGAAAATTGCACCGGATTTCCTAATCAATTGAATATTAAATATGAGAGAGAGGAGTTGAAGAAGGTCTGCTTTTAGGGCTGGGCAGCTGGGAGAATAAAACTACCATCAGTTGAGGTAAGACTATTTTGGGGCAGAACAATCAGGAATTCAATTTAGGCTGCACGATAAGCTTCAGATGTCTACTAACCATACAAGTAAAGTTGGATCTATCAATCCAGAGCTTAAAGAGGTCTGGGTTGGATATTTCAATTCAGAAGCATCAGCTAGCTATCTAAAGCCATGGGACTGGTTGAGATCAAGAGGCAAGTGGGCAGAGAACTAAGGACCAAAAAAACAGATCAGTGACCAGTGATGTCAGGGGAAAACCAATGGAACACTTCTGGAAGCCAAGACAAGAGAGTATATCTGAAAGAAGGGAGTGAGCAATGATTACAAACATTTCCAATAGGTAATGCAAGATGAGAACTGAGAATTGATTTGGCAACAAAAAGATAATTGCTAACTTGACAAGAGAGCAGGTTGGGTGAAGTGGTGACAGTTGTGGAAAAAGCCAAATTGTACCAAATTTAAGAAATAATAGGAGAAAATTTTGAAAAAGTAAGATTACATGATTTTTTCAAGGACTAGTGCTATAAAGGAAAGAAAATTTAAGTGGTAGCTACTTTAAGAAGTAGAGTTAAATGAAGGCTTTTTTTTTTTGATGTAGAGGAAATTGTAGTATGTTGAGTGTTGGTATTTGTGTCAAGTTCCTGGAGCAAGACATGTCACTTGGTATTATTATGTTCCCTATGAACCCATTCTTACACTTGGTAATCTCGACTGTCAAAAAACATTTATGTATTGCTACTTCCCAACATATAAGTGCCTGTGAATATAAATCACAAGGTTGACCTATGTCTGAGAGAGATGGGCAAAATCAAATAGAAAGAAGTCTTTCCCTGTTTGGGAGAATCTCCTTTCCTTACTACATTCCAAATGGTCACATTATTTCAAGAAAAAATACTAATGAGAGTTACTCTGTTCCCCTCTGATCACTTTGAAGCCATTGCACTTGTACAACCAGGAGACACACACTCTCCCCGAAATGCCTCACTGTCTTCTCGATACAACCCAAACACATTTTCCAGGAGAAATGTCATGGTGATGCTTATGCCCTTAGGTTAGGACTTTCCACACTCTTCAAAAATATTTAACGCTCACTACAGATGAAGTTCTATGGGAAATAGAAAAGGAGAGAGACGAGAAGAAATGCTGGAACTGGAGGAAAAGGAATGTAATTAAGTAGGAAGAGTTCTGGGAGTGACAGTAGGTGGTCCACCTGAATGAGAAGGAATGAGAGTACGTTAACTCCATTATGTTATAGAAATTTATATGGGATTTAGTGGATGTAATAAGCCTCTATTAGTATTGCCTACCTAGGGTCCAATCTCCATTTTTCTGGTACACGAATCTTGATTTTTTCCTTGGAAATTATCGTTCTACTATTGCCTACAGGCTTGGTGGAATATAGATCTAGTTGTGTTCCTCTCTTAGCAAGCTGTAGGCAAAAAACCTAACATGGACTCATCAAATCTTCCTGTTGGAGGAAGTGGCACCAGGAGGAGAAAGGGTTGCTATTGTCTCCTCGCCATAGGAATTCCCTTACGAGATGATCCACTGGGTCCTGCTGCCCAGATTCAGGGCTCATTTTCGGTTAGCTCTACAATGACTGTACTTGTTCACATTATCGATTCCATGTTGGTCTGTAGCTATAACTTACCTTGTTAAGTCTTTTGAGTATAACTTCTAGCTTTCCCTGTGCCCTGTCCATTTTAGGATTCACTTCTTCAGCTCTTTCTTTGTATCTGTGAGTTAACACCTACCTTAAAGATCAATTCCCCTTTCCACCTTTGTTTTTTTCGTTTTGAATTAAGTTAAGCACGACTACTTGCCCTGTATTTACAACAAAAGGATTCTAGAAAGAAAGTAGACTAGTCTACAATCCTTATTGCTACTGTGGACTTTCAAAACGACTTCCTTTAACACACCTATTAGCAGGTTGGGACTCTGCCCTTCATGCAATGTTAGGTCCTTCTACTACTTTTCCTCACTAGTTTGATATAACCTCTCACCATTGAATAACAACTAGAATTATTTGTGAACCAGGAGCTGCTTCTTCTGCTCACCAAGTCCTCAATGACATGTCAACACATTCATGCTTGAAACCCCATCTTCTTATTTCTTCTTGGAACCAACAATAATTACAAAATAAATAGCACTGAGACACAATAGGAACATAGAAGGATTCTTAAAATCTTTGGTATGTTCTTGACAGGCATTTGGCAGAAAATAAAGATTTTTTTTGTCTATTAAAAATTCTTTTTCATATATAAAATGGAAATTAGTTATCAAGATGCCACTCTCAAGAGCCTTTTGCTCCTGGCTATGAAACCTTCATTTGAAAGTCTTTTCCTTTGAATTCTCTGCCACAGTTTTATGGGATGCTCAATGTAAACAGATGCCTCATGTAAATTTCATTTTTATAGGTAGCTAATGTACTAATATCCTACAGGGATAATTTAAGCTCCCAGGTGTCCAGGTTTAACTAGGCTACAAAGAAAATTTAGCCAAGGACAATAGGACGAACCACCTAAGCTATAAATGTCATGGCTTTTTCATGAGCCACAATGATTTCAGCAAACTTCAAGATAATGTCACACAAAGAACAGTCTGGTTAGGGAAGAGACTCCATTAACTGAGATGAATCAAATTTATGAATTATGTTGGGGCAATTTAGAAGCAGGAAATTCTTGTACATATTATTTATATACATAGTTCCACACTGAAACATGGAGTCATAAAATGTCTCATAATGGCGATGGCATAAAAACACCAACTCTTTCTACCAGGGTTACTGTTTTCTGAGACTATCGGACAGGATCTGTGCTATTAAAGAGAACAAAATGCAAAAATAGATAAACAACACTTACTATAAATACCCACAGAGGCTATATTGTTTAATGTAGTAAAGTTTCTGTGAGGGGAAATTTAAACCTTTGCAGAAAAAGCGACCAGCCAAGTTTCATACCCAGAAATTAATCGGGAGCAGATCTTTGACTCCTCCCTAAACACAAAAGTGATTGCAGTTAGTTATTCACACATAAGGCTGGGAGTCACCCCTTGTCCTCATTTAACAGATCCTTTATTAGCTTCCACCCCAATACAATGTAGAATTCTAAGCTCAGAACTGGAAAGGAGGTTGGTATACTGGCTTAAAGAGCAAGAAGCTTTTTGGAAGAAAATAATTTTTCTCTTTAAAGACTGGATATTATAAGAACCTCTGCAAATAATTAACTTAGCAACTAAGGTTTACAAAAACAAAGGTGATGGAAGCGGATAGTTGGACTGAGGGTTGACATGATGTCTGGAGTTAGATAGCTCATGAGGTTTCCTATAGCATCTTTCCGTAGCTCGAGATTCCTAAGGTATGAAAGTGATGTTTTGGATCCAGTACATGAGTGCCAACAAATGAGCTGTAACCCTAATATACAAGCATGGGACAGTACTGCACTGCAGTGGGAAGCAAGTGAGTGAGAAGCTTTCAACTAGCAGACCATGTGGCTGCAGCAGAAGTAATATATTTGATGATAAAAGGACCAGATAGAGGTCCAGAACCCTCCTCCATTGCACTCTGAGGTTTGGTTTGGAAGCAAGATAAACTCTTTCAAGAATTTAAGTCCCAGGAAGTCTTGACAATTTGGGGGTGCAGTTAGCCTGAACAGCAATTGATGGATTTTCTCCTAACCTGGTGTGATAGTTAATTTTATGTATCAACTTGTCTAGGCTGTGGTGCTCAGCTGTTTGGTCAAACACCAGTCTAGCTGTTACTGTGAAGGTATTTTGTAGCTGTGATAAACATTTGCTATCAGTTGACGGTAAATAAAGGTGATTACCCACAGTATGAGTGGGCCTTATTTAATTAGTTAAAGGCCTGAAGAGCAAAACCTGAGGTTTGCTGGAGAAGAAGTACTTCTTCCTCAAGGCTGTCATAGAAAAATCCTACCTGAGTTTACAGTGTGCCAGGTTGCCCTGTGGATTTTGGAACTCTTAGTCTCCACTACCATACCAGTCTCTCTCTCTCTGTCTCTCTCGATATATACTTATTTATTTTTTCCAAGTGAGTAGCCCTCTGTCTTTTTTATTTGGGTGCTAGAAATCTCAGTTTCTGCATTAGAATATATATGAGGGCTGTCCGAAAAGCATCCAGCCACGTTATATGAGAAATAGAAGCATTTATGACCGGATATTTTTCTGGACAGCCTTCATGTATTTGTTTTGTTTCTCTGGAGAAACTTACACCTGGGCAGACTAGTGCTTGAGTAATTATTTAGAAAAAGCAAAATGCATGACTATGTGTGTATTCCCAGCTGTTGAGACAGTCCATTTTGATTGCATACACACACACTTGATAAATATAGACTTACATTGTTCTACCACTACATATCACTAAAGCACTCACATGCACTTAAAATGATTTACAAAGAGTTGCAAATTTTTTTCAATATAAGCACCACTCCTCTTTTGTAAGTAACTTTCCTCATTTCTCTCTTTTTAAGTACAGTTTCTGTAAATTATCTTTCTTGCACTATTTTCTACTCAAAACGAAACTACAAGAAAGGGGAATCCCAGGCAGGTTCTTCCTGTACGTGTATCTTATATTCAAATAACCTCAGGGCTTTGGCTTTGGCAAAATTCCCAAATTTCCTTCAGATTTCAGAGACAGATAGGCAGGTGCTCAACAAAATCTGTGGCAAGCTAGTCTACTGTACAAACTGAGAACTCCAGGACCCAGGCAGAAAAGACAGAGTACTCATCACTTGAAGAAAGGAAAAGCCACATTTTAAAACTAAAGAGATGAGACCTTAAATCAAATGCATTCATTCATTCAAAATGTTTATTATGCACTTACTGCACACATGCACACACACGCACACGTGCACACACATGTCTTTACCTGGTATCGTAGAAGGGACAGTATATAGCTTATTCCTTCAAGGTTTTAAAGGATGTATTCTGGTCCCAGTTTACACAAAAGAAACTAAATTTGGGAAAAATAAGAAATGTGGTACTCCTAAAACAGAGGTATAAGTAAGGCAAGTATAAAAATCACTGTAACATGAGATAGAAACTATGAGGTCTTATCCGTGTAGAAGGAAGACAGGTGATGAGAATGCCTATAGAAGAGCAGAGCAGTAATAAAGTGCTCTGGGATCTTAAGAAGCAGTAATGTCTGTGAAAAGATAGATATCCCAAAATCAACACCAGGTTAAGACCTTTAGAGGCCCTAATCCCCAAGGAGATTATAGTGGTGCCCTTTATCCCTATCATATGTAATTTAAAGAAAAAAAGTACTTACATTCTTTTAAAAATTAAGTTCTGATTGTTTCCCCATGTTAATCACTTTACTGTTTTTCTTGAATTAACACATCTCTTTAAAAACAGTATTTGGGAAGTGCTCCTGTTTTGCTGGTTGACTAAATTCATTCTTAGTCTGTCTATACCGGGATGCAAATAGTTTTATTGGCACCCAGCCACATTCATTCATTTGTGCATCATCTATGACTGTCTTCCCACCGCAGTGGCAGAATGAGTACTTGCAGTAGAGACTGATGGCCTGCAAAGCCTAAAATATTCACCATCTGGACATAGATAGAAAAAGTTTTCCAACTCTTCATCTATAGAGTAATTCAGCAAAGGTAGAAATGCAAAACTGATGTGTGAGTGGTAGGTGCTTACCTGGGAAAATAGCCTGACCATCTCATAAGAAGAAGCTTTGCAGAATAGCAATAAGTTACTCAGTTTACCTTTATGGACACAACTTCCCTATTCAATCTACCTCCTGAGATCAGACCACTCAAGGCTGGACTGGATATTGAGTAAAGATTATGAGGTTGATATGTATGCAAATTATGTCACCTTTACCAGACCATTGACCATGTGACCATCCCGTCCTCGCTCTACCCCATAGAGGCAATCGTCGTCAAACTGATGATCAGAATATTGCTTGATAAGCACAGAATCAGAGGGAGGGGCTGAAGTGTATTGTAATGGCAGTGGACAAAGACAAGTTAAAGCTGACGTCTTATATAGAGATAGCCTTGTTGATGAAACCAGAATTCCTGAGCTCATTGGCTTCTTCACAGGGTGTGGGTAGGACAGGCACTAATAATGTTTGCTCTATAATTTTCCTCTTACTGTTTTGCCAGCCTCCTGACTTATGACACATTTTTTCTTTGGAAATCTGAATCTACTCAATAAGGCTATAGTCAAGTTTTGCAAGCCTAGTCTCCCATCTGTTCTATTTCCTTAGGTCAAGATTTGTTCTCATCTATTACTTTTCTTTCTTAATTTTCAAGGGCATCTCTCTCCAGTCTTCAAGTTCAACTCAGAGGAGTTGATGGCATTTTTTTTTTTTTTGCATTTTATTCACAGAAGCTCAGAGTAGATTCAGCTATTCTCATTGTCATGCACCTCACCATGTGAGTAATTACTTCCTCGGGAACTCATTTGGTGCCACAAGCATGTGTTCACCTATTCAGGAATGTAGACAAAGAGCTCATTCAGAGGCCCTAAAACCTTATCAAATCCTGATTTATACAGGTAACCACATCAAAATCCTGCTGGGTAGTGACAGTCACTAAATAAAACTGAACGTGTCTTTCCTGACTGACTCGGTTGGAATGTACAGCTCTCTTTCTAACATTTTTTGGACTGTAGCACTTCTGCACTTGTGGCCAAGCTCTCAGCCCTGCTGACCACATCTATTATAC
Organism: Lyroderma lyra; assembly: GCA_004026885.1. Classification (NCBI taxonomy): domain Eukaryota; kingdom Metazoa; phylum Chordata; class Mammalia; order Chiroptera; family Megadermatidae; genus Lyroderma; species Lyroderma lyra. The sequence goes on along the minus strand of PVJL010000135.1, from coordinate 420,810 downwards.
TTTGTAACACATATTACACCAGAATTCTAGGGAGTTTTCAGTCATTTCCTTGTCTGTATGGTTAATAAGTTAGTGTAACACTGAACTGATCATTTATCAATTGCCTACTTCTTTTTATTATGTTGACCTGGAGCAGTTTAAGCTAATGGTTGCTCTTTGAAGAAATGTTTGCAAGGCAAAAAGGTTAATCCTTTTAAACCCTTTGAAAAATGGAAGTAAGAGGAAGAGCAATAACATTTTAAAAGCCAGATATTGTGTTATGTACTTTGCACATAAAGAATTTATTTTAATCCTTAAAGCACATACCCAATTCATAGATGAAAATTTAGGCTCAGATACATTAAGCAACTTGTTCAAGTTCTCACAGCCAGTAAGTGGTGAATCCAGGAGCACAAACTCAAGTCTACCTTACTCCATGATTTGATCTCATTTCATCAAACTGTGCTGCCTCCTTCCAACATCAGTAGTTTATAGGATTGGTAACTCTTGAAGCCACTGACACATTAGAAAGCACTTGGCTTAGAATTTATTTTTATTTTTAGAGTTCATAAACTCACCATCACATACATGGCCATGTCAAATAATTTCTGGAATAAGATGGAGAATAGTAATATAAATAAATTGACATTTCCATGATCTTCCCAAGACCCTGGCTTTCTAATAGTCACCAAGGAACATCAGTTACAGTTAATTTATTCAAGTAATGCCCCAGATATCTGTCAAGTATCTATCATGGGTCAACCATTGATGTTGAGCTTTATAAAAGATTCAGGCAGTAGAGGGACCTAGTAGCCAAACATACTGACCACACCACGACCAAGGAGCCCAATATAGGGATGCGCAAAGCTGAGTTTTGAATATTTTTGAAAAAGGAACATTTTTTTTAATCACTGAGATTTTTTGGTGTGTGTGTGTGTGTAGAAGTAGCAGCAATGCACCAGTGTGTGATTAAAACTGTGAACTGCACAGCTAATTTGCCCTCTCTTCAGAGCAGCTGACATCAAACCTGCCTAACTAAGAAATCCTGTTTGGTAGTGAATATTCCTGCTTGCCAAATCAAAAACACTCAACCGTTTCCAGTCACAAGTTTCAAGCCGACCCTGGCAGTGACATCAGCACTTGATGGTATCTCCACTGCCCTTCTTGGAAGCTTTCTTTCTGTCTGCTGGCATACTTCACAGGTGTGGCAGCTAGTAACACCTACAACATACCAGAATATGAAATAATGTAGATACGCAGTGGGGATACCGACTAGGAAGAAGTTAGAAAGTTGTTATCTTCTTTTATTAAATGGGAATAGTATTCCTGTCTCAGAAGGGGATTGGAACAAAAATAAAATCAGGTTAGTTATTCATTTAACAAAAAGAAAAAAAAAGAATTTAAACACTTATTATAAACCAAGTACTGTGCCATGGACTGGGAGACAAGAGTGAACAAAACAGATACTGCTCATGCTCTCATAGGTCTTTATGTATACTGGGGCAAACAGACATTGAATGAATAGTCACAGAATAAGCTAAGCAATTAACATATGTCAAATGTTATAAAGAATGCTATAAAGTTCAGAGTGCTGAAAGAGTATATAATAAATGCTCCCTGAGGTAGGCTGAATAATGGCCCTCCAAAAGATGTCCATGTTCTAATAATCCCCAGAACATATGACTGCATTACCTCACGTGGCCAAAAGGCCTCTGCAGATGTTATTAAGTTAAGGATCTTGGAAGGTAGCTATGCTCACCACTATACCGCCAACACCAGCTTTAAGGATCTTGAGATGGACAGTTTATCCTGGATTATCCAGGCAGGGCTGTATTAATCACAAGGGGCCTTCACAGTGAAAACGGAAGGCAGAGGGATATTTGACTACAGAAGAGGAGGTTGGAGTGATATGATATAAGGATGACTTGACTTGCCCTTACTGGCTTTGAAGATGAGGGAAAGGCCATGAGCTAAGAAATGAGGGTGACTTCTAAAAGCCAAAAAAAAAAAAGCAAGAAAACACTCCTCTGAATCCTCCAGAACTGAAAGAAGAAAACTGATACCTGGATTTTAGCCCAGTAAGACATGCATCAGACTTTTGACCTACAGAACTCTAAGATAATAAATTGCTGTCTGTTATTTTTAAGACACTAAGTTTGTGGTAATTTGTCACAGCAGCCGTAGAAAACTAGTATCGTCCTAAACGTAATGCAAGAGCGGGATCAGAGAAAGCCTCTTGGAGGAATTCAAGTGAGACCTGACAGGTAAATTAGAGTTAGAGTACCTGGCCCCCTAATTTCTGCCCCTTCCTCCTCATTTCATCCCCCTCAGCCTGGCACTGAAGCTCATGGCTTTCTCTGATGAGTTCTGTGTTTTCCTGAGACAGCTGGTACAGGAGGTCATATTCCTGACAAGTTTCATGAGGCCAGGTAACTCTGATTTGGACCTCTTGCATCCATAGCACCTTCTTTCAACAAGTACTTATTAAGCACCTACTATATGCCAGGATCTTTTCTAGGTGCTGAGTGTACAACATAGGAGTCAATGTTCTTACTGGTAGAGTATAATGGGCTCATCTTCATGCGAAAGATCAATGCTATCTGATTATAATTTTTTTTGAAAAGCAGACGTAATCATAAACTGATGTAATCATAAAATGTACTATAGTCTTAAAAAGTGCCAAGAAACAAGAAGCTTGGTCCAACAGAGATCCTGTGAAAAAATGTTAAGCTCTAGATGGCCAGCAGAATCGATTGACTTGACTGTCTCCGGTTCCTTGTCACAATATTTGAGCTATGTTAACTGCAGCAAAACGTGGAGTTACAACTCCGGCTCTAGGAATAGCCAATTCTAGACACAGCAATTGACTTCTGGCTTTAAGAATAGAATAGGTTCCTCCTCAAATCCTAGTGGTAAGGCTTAAGAATAGATTTTATTTTGAATCTTAAAAGTGAGAAACTCATAAATAGTTGAAAAGATACCAAAAACAAGCTTATCCTGAATTATCCAGGCATCCAACAAAATGGTTCGGCATAAACACTGTTAATGTACTGTACAAAAATTAAAAACAATTTTCTAGCAAAAAATTCATTGTGATTTCTAATAATTTGGGGGTGAGGATAAGTTGTTTTTATGTTTACTTGTTTTAAATCATAAAAGTAATGCTGGTGGAGCACAGGTATGTGTTCTCCTAAATAGACCCTCCAAATGCCTACTCAAAATTGAAGAAAGCATCTGACCCCCCTCCAGAAAAGCCAAGGGAAACCCGAGATCTTGGTGGAGCGTGTCCTCATCAGACCTGTAAAGCATGTGACAATCATGTATAATGGAGAATTCTGAAGTTGCTTCAACTGCTTATTGGTTTGAGAAGGTGACCTGCCAGTCCCTTGGATATTCGGGTGGGAGACATTAATCAAGCATTCCTTTGTCAGTGTTAGTTAAATATAGTTAAATGATCCTATCTGACTGGGTTGTTTAGACCTGTCAGAAGTAATCTGCCCCTTCATGAGGATTGCCAAACAGGTTTTCATCCCAAGTGATTCAGTCATTTCTTCCTGTATAAATACAAATCTTACTTACCGCTGTAAATCCTGGCTCACCCTTAAAAACTCTGTGTGTGCTTAACGTGCCACACTGGATAAGTGGTGAAAATTGGGGGATTCCTCTCATGTCTCTGAATACTGCAAAGAAAGTGGCCAGATTTTCCTCCAGAGAGTGGGGAGAGTAAAAAGTAAATGAAGGGCAAACCACTGAGCTAGCACACAGGGATTCTCAAGCTCGATTCGAAGGGTGTACTCCAATGACTTTTTCTCCTTGGTCATCCAGAACCTTCACCAGAAAATCCAGGCATCGTCCAAGCAATGTGCAAATAATAGGTCAAAAAGCATAGTTCAGAATTTTCTGCTTTGTGCCACATGATGAAGATTTACAACCTACAAGACAAAACTGAAATTGCCTTCCACAGGGACAGGTATTTTTAAATTGGAACAAAGAACTGAGAGCTTTTCCTTTCATTGTCATGGAGGCATCGTTTTGGTTTTTTATAGCCACCAAATTGGTTTGACTACATTCCTCCCTCCAGGGAGCCAGGATCTTTCCACAATGGGACTGCAGCAAGAGGCAACACTGGGCTCCAGCCCCAAGAATAGCTAACTTTGTACCCAGAATTTGCTCCTGGGTGTTAAGAGACCTCCGAAAGTTTACACTCTTTCACCCCATAATTGCTCTTCTAGGAATCTCTCCTAATAGACTGTTTGGCAATACAAAGAAAGATATTGAAGTGCAAAGATGTTCACTCAGGTTTTATTTATACTTGAGAGAAAAAGCAAATGTAAAATAAAAGAACACACTTACATAATCAACAAAAAGTTGTTGCTTAAATTTGGTGCAGCCACAGAGAAAGAATATTCTGTAGCCAACATGAATTGTTCATAAGAAGTTTTAAGAACAAAAGAAATTTTTTACTTACTTATATTTTTCTGTACTTCTTTCTAATTCTTTTTATCAAGGATGAGATTTGTCTTAGGGATCAGGAAACACAAAATACTTGAAGCTGACCATGAGAGTATGGATACATAACACAATGGACAACACTACACAAGGCTTCTCTTTTCAAAACAGGTACAGGTAAGACTTAATATTTATTATTACCCAACCAATTCTCTCTCACTTGAATATCGTTTATAGCTGGCTACATTTAAGAAACACTAACTAGAATTGCCTCTCATATTCTTCTGCCTGTTCTCTTTTGGAAAGAAGCTGATTGCCAATTCATGTTAGCCTCTTGGATAAAAATGATATTCCATAACCATTTAGTTAAACAAGTCCTTTACTTCATTGGATCGACTTGCACTGGAAGAGGCCCTCTTGTTTAAGTAGGGCTTATACATATAAAAGGAAAATTTGCATTTATATACTCACAAAAGTGCCATTAAGCTGAGAATTTCAGTTAAACACACTTTTCTTTTTACTGTAGTGTTTGTCATGCTTTTCTTAATAGATTGGTAGCTTGTCTTTGAATTGCTCATATTGCCTAGAATAAGATTTTGAGTTCAAAAAGCATAGCTTAAAATTTTCAATGAGAAAAGACCCTATGTCTGTGTTTACGTCGTTTTTCTTTTTGTGGGGGAGGTGGAGGGTTTAAAAGGCATTGTTTAAATTACACCTTATGCTGCACGTTAATATTTTAAGGAAGTCAAAGAGGAGCTGGTCTGATTGAAGTGTTGGTGGGGAAGAACCAAAGCTGATAGTGGCCATATGATTTATCCTGCAAACTGGGACATTCTTCGGAAAGAAAGGAGACACTATTAATAATTGCAGTGGGGCAATGTACTCTGTAAATTATTCTTTTCTACTTTAAGAAGATTACAAGTTCAAATTGCCTAGGAGCAGTAAACAAGATGACTGGTAATTGGGTACATGAAATGGAAACTTCAATATGGAAACTGGGGAAAAGATATTGTAACTGAAGTCCAGAGCTGAACACTAAATTGGACAAAAATATATTTTCAAAACACAGACAGTGAGCTAATTTGGCTAATTTAGAAAGTGCTAGAACAAAACAGTGAAGGAAAGATGAACTTCCCCCACATAAGCAAAACATAGCTGCAAGGGTAGCTTATGGGGGAAATATACAAATGGCAATCATCAATAAAAATATAAAATAATTCTCACGTCACTCACAATTAAAGGAATAGAAATCAAACGAAAGAATAAAAAAATAAAAAAAGACAAGCAAATATTGAAGTGTGAGGATAACTTATATTAGCCTGTAGGGAAGCAGTTTTTCTTCACACTGATAATAAACATGTAAAACTTTTTAGGCAACAGCTATTAAACTGAAAGCAAATGACTGTCTTTGACCAGACAATTACCCAGCCAGAAATTGACTTGATAGTTGCAAAAGCAAACATATATACAAACTGCATGAACCATAGTCTGTCGTAGCAATAAGAAACCTGGAAACAACCTAAATATCTTTCATTTGCGGTGGGATTAAACTGATTTATGAAATAGGACATCCATAGGATAGAAGGCCACACAGCCAATAAAACAAAAACCAGTAGTTTTGTATGCTCTAATTAAGAAAAATCTCAAAGGCATATCATTAAGGCAAACAACAAAAGCAGGGTCAGAACAGTGTATATACTTTGGCTTTTATTCTGTTCATAGGTGTTATGTGTTTGGGTTGGGGAGGGGGTGGTGTGAGGAGTTAAGATCACTCCAGAGATCATGACCAGTAGTTGTCTTTCTTAGAGGGATTGAGCGGAGCATGGGAAACAGGGGTGTCTTTTACTCTCTGTTTTGTATCTTTCTGCCTTTTAATTTCCTAAATATGTTCACGTGCTGCTATTATACATGTTTAAAATGCCAATAGAGGTTATCAGTGTGGTTGGATTATCATAATACATATAAAAGGTAGAGAAAGCTACGTGTGGGGACAACAAAAAAACAGGAAGCCCTAGTTAAGAGATGTTTCAAGCTTACAAAATTTTACCACCTCCCTTAACTGTGAAAGACTTTGAAACGTGAATCTCTTCATTTGCAAGGTATTTAGCATTTGAGCCATTCATTCACCCCAAAGCTTATTACAAAATTGAAGTTACAAAGGATGTTGTCCCTGGGCCTCAAGTAAGAGTGAGACAAACATATACAAGGAGTTGGGGGAGCAGAGAAAATATTTATGATGGATGTCAACGTTTAAAAGAAAGAAAACAACCCATCTTCATTCCTGGCCCTTGGGAAATGCAAGAGGCCAATGCTTCTATGAAGCTTTTCCTGACACCATTCTCTTAGAGCATAAAAGCTACAGTTTTTCATGAGACCAAAATTTTAATGCTTCGACCTGCCACATCCTTCAGAAAAGGTGCATGGCTGGGGTGGGTTGAACTTAGAATTGGAAGTAGAGATCTTATCTTCCTGTACAGTGAGGGTCTTCTAGAAACCTACAGGAAGAATAGTGCCCTCCCAGAAGGTAGTATAGACCACCAGCAGACCTCATTACATTCTGTTCTCAGTCAGGTCAGTTAAAGGCGTTATGCATGCTGTAGAATGTCTCCGAAGTTAAAAGTAAAAAAGATGGATTTTCCGTAAGAGTTTGGCTACTGTCATCATACTTATTCTCTTATCATCATTCTAAAGAAAGGACTGGCTTCTACACAATGAAGTGAATGTGAAAGTCTAAGAAAAGAACTCAGCTAAAATTCCATTCACCACATAGAACTTCCTGCACTGATTAAATATTTTACATCAGTGCTGTCCAATCAGGTAGCCCTTAGCCACGTATGGCTACTGGTCACTTGATATGTGGCCACTGTGACTGAGGAACTGAATTTTAAATTTTATCTATTTTAGTTAATTTAAGTTTAAATAGACACAAGCTTACCATACTGGATATCACAATTATAGGCAAAGTCATTCAAGAAACATTTATTGATAAATGGAATCAAAAGGAGAGGGAGAAGTCATGACATAAAATCACAAAATGTTCAGAGCTGGAAAAAAACCTTTGAGACCATCTCCTCCAACCCACTCATTTTACACAGATGAGTAAAGTGTGACCCAGAGAGATTAAGCAATTCGCTAAGGTTGCACAGTCTAGTAAGGTCCCACCTTTTAATGAATGTTATGCCTACGCATGGTGTTAAGAAAACTGCAGAGAAATGAGTTAAACTAGGGAGAAGTGATGATAGACTTTTCTTTGTACTTTTTTTTTTGAAGTCTATATGAGGCAAGGAACAAGTGATAAACAATATTAGCGGAATGGGCTCTCCTGGCCTCTTAACTAGTTCCTAATCTCTCTATATCAGTAATAAATCAGGTAAAATTCCCACAAGGCAGGGACATAAGTAAGTAGAACGCTGATCTACTAGTTAATTCCATGGCCTCCTGTTAGGGAAACACCAAGCACCTTGGAGTTGTGTTTTGATGTCCCAATTCTATTACAAAAAAAAAAAAAAAAAAAAAGACTCCAAATTACAATATTCCCTAAACCATGCCCTCCTTCCCAGCCTGAACCCCCCAAATGGGGAGAGTCCTGTATACCTCCCTCACAGAGAAACTCTTCTAGTTAATTAGGTTAATAGGTTACAGATAGGTTAATTAGGTTAAATCCTGGGCAGAGTGAAAGTGCTTTCTAATTGCTGCTGCCATGGCATTACCTGGAGCTGAGATGGATTTTTAGCTTACACTCCTGTATGTTCTTCTCAGAGACATATTTAAAGAGGGTACATGGTGGTGACGTACACACAGGGCAGTATCATTCCCCTAAACACTTTGGCAAAGGCATTTTGAAAAAAGTCCTCTCTGCCTTATAAATGATTTCTTCCAGGTTTCCAGTGAAACGAATCAGTAAAAAATTTTTTTCTTTCTTTCTTCTTTTTTTTTTTTTTTTTTTTTTTGACAAATGAAAGAGGAAAAAAATGCCTTTTCAAATCCAGGGCACTTGAAAGTTTCATTTTCCTGTTTTAATTTGCTTCAGCGTTTCAAGGGAATAATAATAGTTTTTTAATGCCAAAGGTGGCTTTCATCACTCAAAGCCCTCTAATTTCCTCCCACATTGCAAGTAATGTGTTAATAGTTCCAAAATGAAATATTACCTAAAACACAACTTGGTAATTTTCCTCACAGTTCAAAGTTATTTGAAAATGAAGCATCACCTTTTACAAATATTTACTTTGCCACAACAGAAGATGCTGAAAATTATCTGCAATAGCTTGTATTCTCTCCTTTTTTGTGCCATCTTTGAATCTTCTGTTGGGTAAAAAAAAAAAAAAGAAGTGAATCAAGAAAAGAAAAATCACCTCCCCCTTCCCTTTCATGTTCTAATATCGGGTTCCACGCAAGGACTTGAACTCCACCTTTAAAATTAGATCATGCTCACGTATATGGACAATGTACATATAGCAAGAGAAAAGCCTGGGATTTGTGTCTCATTATATAACACACACACCAAAGAAAGGATGTGCACAGAGGCCATAGAGAATTTAAAAGATTTATTTATGATGTATTACTGTAATTTTTAATTTAGACATGCAAATTTTTTAATTTGCACCGACTGCTTTGCCTTAATGGTTTTGATTAATACTTGGAGGTAGTGTTTGTGAAAGAGATTTATACTGTGATTCATCTGCAAAATAATCAAATCATTACCAGCTAATGACAAAGCTGTGAAAAATGATATAGATATTGTGTAACTTCCAGCTATGGCTGAGCACGTGGAGGTACCCAATCCTTCCAGCAAATGTGGACTTGTGTTAATAACTGCTGGGAAGTTCGCTCTAGGTCCACTCTAATTTGGCAACAAAAAACATTGATCTTAATAAAGCTGTCTGATAAAAGGAGCAGTGATTAACATCCCGAACCCTCTATTCTGTAACTCATGCCAAGGTCCCTTTTTTTTTTTTGCTTTTTTTTCCAGGAATGAAATTCCACTGCAGTTCCTGCTTATCACTCCATCTCACCTCAGCCCTCTGTGAGTCTCCAGATAAGACCGCAGCCAGTCTAAGGGCCTGGGCTGGGGGAGGGGGTGCAGGGCCCGAGGAGCAGCCATGGTGGCTGCAGGTGGCAGTTGCCCAGGGACAGCAAAGCTCAGCACAGTGAGTTTCCAGAGCCGGAAATTCCCTTCCAGAGCCAACGCCCATTCCTTCCAGAACTCAGAGGCCCTCCTCTTGTACTGGGTCCTTCCTGCCTGGATTCCACTATTCGGGAGTGAATGACTCTTGCTTTCATGCTAATCCTGACAGGCTCAGCACAGGTGGAGGAGAAAGCTCCAGAGCAGTTCAGAGTCAGCAGAACGAACTCAGATGGTATCAGGAAGCAGAAGAGAGCAGGAAGCAGAAACCCACAAATAATCCCCAAATCTCGTGACAGCTGCTCCTTGCGACAAGCTCCCCTGCTACCTCTCCCACCCAAGTGGCTCACTTGAACCAAATGGCCAGTTTGGATTTTACCTCCATTCTGGCTGCCTCCTTCCGACCATATATTAAACGTTAATGTTCCTTGAGGTCTTTCTGGGTGCTACACACTGTGCTAAGGCGTTCTACACCCCTTTTTCTCATTAACCCTCACCACGGACCTATGAAGTGGGTATTAGCAGTAGCAGTATTCCCAGTTTACAGCTCAGCACACCTTCCAGACAGGTAGCTTTTTCAGAGTTAATAAAAGACAACTGGCACATGATGGAGGTGAGACTTACTTCTACTTCATTCTAGCACCGCAAGCCCCACCCCTCAAAACCATGTCCTTGTCTGAAGTTCCTACTGAAGAATGAAAATATCCAAAATGAGAACGTGGGATGAGGTGGAGAAAGATGTTAATTTTTTTAAAAATAAAAATTTAAAAACCTTGGATCAGCCACAGTTAATACTGAAGCAATCCTATTTTAAGTCATTATCAAGAAATTCAGCTCCTTTTACAAATTTCACTCTCCACAAAGGAAAAGCCCAGTGAGTGGATAATCATTAATATTTCATCGAAAACCAATCCATATTTTCTGTGACGGTGACATGGACACTCTACTTCATCAGAAAGCCATTTTACAAAATTAGAAAAAGCAAGGCACCATTCTGAAAAGCACGAGCTGAGACTACTTATCATTATTATTTATTACTTATTGGGTGCCAACGGAGTCCCCGCTGCAGAGAGGACTTAGGGGAGCATCAGTGGGAGGCAGGCGGCCCCGTGCCGTGCATTCCCCGTCTGCATGGCCACCACGGGGCCCTGCGTCTGGAATTCATGGTAACTGTGACTGCCATGGAACCACAAAAGGATCAGAAGTCTCTCTCATTTTCCTAGACAGAAAGACAAATGAGAAGGGAAGCAATAAGTGTAATTAATTTACACCGGAGCTGGGAGAGGAAAACTTTCAGCTGTAGTGCCACACACAGCATAGCTCAGGAGAGCTGCGCACCTAGCACAGCCTGACCCACCGACTCACAGGTATAAAATAGGTTGGCATTTCAAAAAAAAAAAACCAGGAGAGGAAAAGAAATGTAACAAGGTTTGCTAGCATTATTTCGGTTGAGAGTTTCTGTGAGGGAAGTAAGCCTGCGATTGAATTGTGCACATGGCCCAGGAAAAGCAGGAGGAATTAAGCCAACAAGTTCAAAGCGAAGTTCAAATTCACGGCGTTCAGAATGAGCCCACGGAAAACACCTTCGGACAGATGGCATCTTGTGCGATTCAACCCAAGATATCGTATTAATACAAGTAATGAGGCTGAAGTGCTTAGGGAAAGGGAAATAACACTCTCAGAGGTAAACTTGCATGCAAGTCATCAGGACTTAGCTGAATAATTCCTTCTAATGCTTAGACAAACAACGCTGCTAAATTCTTGGGAATTCAACCACGTCTCCACCCCTCTGCTTTCAGGAGCTTCTTAAGACTGGACTGAACTAACTTGAGGGGAAATTAGATCCAAAATGTACTCATCGTGATTGTTGCAAAGAAGGAAGGTGCTCCCTGACCATCTAGATGTGACAAAAGGGACTAAATCTGACTCTAAATAACCTCGGTTATTTCTGAGAGAGGCTAGAGGCTCCAGCATTAGTGTGTGCAGGTTTTTGTAGCTATGCTTCTGCCACCAACTGATGGCACATATTCTGGAATCCTGTCCCTGTCCAGTTCCCTCAGCCTCCCTCCTCCCTCTATTGACAACAGTCAGAGCCTTGGTCATTAGAAAGAAGTCAGCTGTCTTTTAGGCAGTCTGTTTTCTACTTCTGCCTACTCTGATGCAACATTCTGCAGCTCCACATTTATCTACAGTCCTGCAGTAGCACTTATGAGACACTGGAAATGATCTATATCTGTACTGTCCAATGTGATAGCCATAAGCCACCTGTGGCTAGTGCTGAGAAAAAATTGTACTTTTATTTAATTTTAATCAATTTAAATGTTAATAGCCTATTGACTGCCGTCCTGGGCAGTGCAGCTCTATAGGGAGCAATGCAGATTATACTGAAGATGTGTTAACACACATGAAGGAGCTTGCATTGCACGTGCTGCAAAACTCTATTCCCCAGACTCCCTTGCAGCTGGGGGTGGCCGGGTGACAAAATTCTGGCCAATAAGAGGACAGCTAAGAGTTACTGAACAAATTTTGTTGTGTTGTTTTGTTTTTTCCTTTCCATATAGAATCCAGTGTCCTAGTTGGCCCTTTTTTGTTTCTTCTGCCTGGAATCTGCACCTTAAGCGCAAATGCCATTGGCACAGCAGGAGGTTGGAAAGGGGCAAGGACTTGGAAAACTTCCTTGAGCCACTGCACTAGTCCAGACCACCAACCCGTGGATAGCTGCAGGATGGGTCAAGTAGAGCCCTTACTCACACAAACTACTCTCTGCCTGTTTGTCTGTGCATAGAACCAAACTCACTAATCCTAATGCATATAACTAGATTCTATTATAAAAGTTAATCACATAACGAGTATCTTGGTTTCTACAAAACTGGTGTAAAGTCCATCATCACTGTTCTCCTTGGGGTTAGTCCAAAGCAGTGCCACAAATAATGAGTAGATTTATCCAGCTGCCCACTCTCTCCCCACACTGCCCTTCTCTGTGTTCTGTTTCCCTATGTTCTTCTCCATATCTAATTGGCATCAATCCTCTTTCCGCCTTAGCACTTTTGCTGTCACTCATTGCTCTTGTGATACTTCCTTAAAATTCGGAGATGAAGGAAGAATACATTTTGCCACTGGCTGAAAGGATTTTAGTCACAAGGAAGAGAGAAGGTATTTGGATATTATAAGGGTGTCCCCCTTCATGAAAATATTATTGGTAAGTAATTTTCTACCATGTGCATAGGAAAAGACTTTCCTGGTGTCACTTCTGAGATCCTGTTCACCCTTCATTTTTCTTTCCAATAACTCCTAATTGGACACCTACCATGTACTAACCCTCTGCTTGACCTTTGCATGTATAGTGTTTCTTTTAATCCACAGAACAACCCAAAGAAGTGGACACTGGGGAAAGAACACTTGGGGACAAGCGCAGCCATTGGAGAGTTTTTCAGGTTTACACACTCTATCTATAGATCTCCCTTCACTGAATCTGCTGAGACGTTTTCCTTCCATGTGTATGGCACCTGAACCTATTTTTTCATTTTACTGATGAAGAAAATGAGGCTCGGAGAAAACAGAGGCACTTTGTCATAATAAAGGACAGTGGCAGGAGCTCTGGTTGCCAATCAGGGCTTTTCCCATGTGAGCCTATCTAGTGCCAGCCACTAAAATCAGGGGGTCAGATCCCTCCTCCAAGAAGCTCTGTTGGAGGGAAGAAGGAGAAAGGGCCAACTAGAGAGAGGCCCCTAGTGGTATGAATACCCAGGAAGCCCCCCATTCTCAGGTGCTGCCAGGATGCCTGACGTAGCCTCTGCATCCCACAGGATGCCGAGGTGTTAATGAGCTTCCTAACCTCACAGGGAAGTGGTGAGGATTAGTTCTTGTTTAAAAGGAGATTGTGATCCTGTGATGAAAGATCCTCTTGTGTTCTTTGGTCCCCTCTTCCTTCTCCCATGGACATGACTCATGAAAAGGAGACAGGGCAATGAGTAGGGTGGAGAAAAAAGTGAAGATGGAGAGCTGGGAAGGAGTTGAAAGCACAATAGGATAAGAAGAGCAAGGTCAGTGGTTCTAGGATCCGTAGAGCATGACCAGAAACCACTGAAAGGTGTTCAACTAACAGCCCCTTCTCTCAACTACTCAAAAATGCAACATGGGTGTTCTTCACGGTCCCATCCCAAGGAGGAAAATCAAGAATTAACTCTTGATAATTACTTCTCAGGGGTCAAGTTAAGGTAAAGTCCTGCCTTCTGCTTTGCCCAGTGCCCTGCCCCCATAAAAATGAAGGACAGGTGACTCAGTCCTCGGCCATTTGGAAAGCTTTTAGAAAGTTGCAGGTGTCTACACCTTCTTTACCTCCTTTTCTTCGTCTACCACTGAATCTGATTTTTCCTTTTTCTCCTTTTCTAATTTGAAAGGACGACTGTGAAAACATCAGAGCAAATTCTTTTCAGGATCAACTCAACATTAGAACATTCTAAAGCCATGGCTAATGAAGGAATTCATGGATAGAACTGGAAAGAGAGAGGCCCTGAGGGACAAAAGTGTCCTTTGAGGGCTTTCTAATGCCACACACTTTGTTATAAACAGCCCTTCAATACATTTGTAGAAAATTCCTCTTGTGTATGTGTCAGTTGTATGTTTATCCACCACGGAGAGTTGTTACCCTGTAGTCATAGACTGTGGAAAAAATACCTATCCTCCCTGATACCAGGGAAATGTGAAAAGGATGGAGAAAGAAAGGGGCTCTTTCCTCAGCCCACAGTATGACAAATATCACCTCCAGGACCTAGAGTGGACTGCACACATTTTTACGGTGATCCATCTGAGCAAAATAAAAACACATCTAATCATTCAGCAAACACTTACCAAAGATCTCCTATGTGCTGGCATACATGAGATGCTCAATAAATGCTTATGAATTAAGGAGCCGAGGGGCAGAAAAAGAAAATCTTACTCCTAGGAGCAAGATGTGCATGGACAGTTTGTGAAGGAAACACGGTGACTTCAGGGACCACAGCTTTAAGAATGAGAGCACAGGCAAACCACAACAGAGGGACCTTTTTCACCTGGATGAGGAGAGCGAACCCCGGCTTTCCTAAGGAATACTGTGTACTGTTGCTCAGTCCGTGCACTGCACAAATGACCGGCCATGCGTGAGTGGGTGCTAAACTTAGGCTTCCTCCACTTGCCAAACTGAGAGCCAGTGGGCCACCTCTGCCCAGATGTGACAGCTCTTACAAATTCAAACAAAGGCAGTGTACTTTGGGGTGGCTATGTTTGCCCAACTAAAAACAAAAGTCCCTGCTTTATGAAACCCAACTGTCCATTCTTTTTATAAATACAGTTTTTTAAAAAATTAAAAACAAAAACAAAAACAAAACCCAAAAGTCCCTGCTTTAGGTTTATGCTTCCATGCATGGCCCAGAAGGAAAGAGAATCACTGCACTATAGCTCTCAGTTGGTGGTTTAAATAAAATCTTGTATCATTGATTTCTGAGTACTAAACTATCCGGAGATATTGCTGGTGTCTATTTATTAATAATAGACCTGCCAAAAAACATTTAATTTTTTCACATAAAACACACCCAGAAAATTGAACAAATTTCATCACAATGTTTAACTGCCAGAAATGATTCCGATCTAATAAAACATTAAGGCCTTGCGTTGTCTATATTGCACTTGTGGCAGAACTCCATTAACGACACAGTTGGAGCCTCACTTCTAATCCTTTTGTACAAAATCGTCAATTTAAGTTTTGCTGGGAAACTTTTCGGAAGGGTCTCTTTGTAAACAAAGCATCCCCTTTCTTAAAATAAAGTTGGCCAGGGGTGAGGTTCCTTAGGGGCTGAGAGGAATCTTCGCCGATCAGACGTGGAGGCAGGCCTGCACTGCCAGCTGCTATAACAGAGTCTGTTGCTGCCTGCCGGCGCCCTGAGTGACAGCAGTGCGCAATCAAAGCGACACACAGAAAACACATCAGACGGCAAGAACGCAGAAATAAGCAGCGGAATGGAGAAAGTTGGAATCGAAGTGGACCTTGGCACAAAACACTTTGAAACTGCCATTTTGCAGAGCCTGATACGTGTTTGTCGCATTTGGGGTCTAGGAAGGGAAGAGCCAGGAAAAGGAGAGGAGAAGGGATAATTTTTATGGAATGCTTCCTATGCGACAGGAGCAAAGGGCCTTGCACACCCGCCCGATCTAATCCTCAGACTCACAGTGTGATGTTATGTGTATTATCCCTATTTATAGATGGGAAAACCAAATCCTGACAGGTGACGTCACCTTCCCAAGGCCACACAGCTAATAAGTGAGAGAGACAGGACTGAAATCCAGGCCTATCAGTCTCTAATGTTCAGACCCTCCCACGTCCTTCATTTCCAGGCGGTGGTGACAATCAGGGAGAACACTTCCTTCCACCCCGATCTCAGGTGCATCCCTCACCTGGTGGTTTCTAAGTATGCAAGAGGAGCTGCCCTGTCCCAAAGGCCCTCCACCTTGTCTGCTTCATGATCAGGAGGAAGAATCCATTTTATTCAAGATGTAAACTCTTGTGAAAAGCTAGGCTGGATTCAATTGGACAACCACCCAATAGCTCATTGTTCTAATCAAGTTTTGTGAACAGTAGGGCCAAAATTCTGGACTTGAAGTTCAAGAGCATAACCAGCCTGCCTGGTAGCTGCCCTGGCAACTACCTGAGAAGCATCTTCTCTATGTTCATGTCAGATGAGAGACAGATGAGCTACGAGCACGTGTACCACCTGCAGTCCCCAAATGTGTTAATCAGTCATGAAAGCCAGGTTCCCCCCTCTGAGCAGAAGAGAAGATTTACAAGAAAGCAAGTGATGTTCTCTGAGGGGAGTAAACCCACTTTATGTAAACCCGAAAGATCAGTTAGAGTTCCCAGAATTCACCCCCAGAGTGTGGCCCTGAAGTCACTGAGTGAGGGACTGTGAGAAAGAGTGTGAATGGACTCAAAACAAAACGAGACTCACCTGATTACAAGTTTCATTATGAACCTAGGGTTTTTTAGAACTGGTGACATCACATTGCTTTGAAACTTTGGGAGAGGAGAGCAGGTGGGCAGCTATGCTGCAGGGACACGTGAACTTGGTGTGTCTTACAGACCTCCTCACTGACATCACCCAAAACTCGGGCGTCCTTAGCTGTATAGGCCATCCCTGCCCTCCTCCTTCAGAGGTGGTGAGCAACTGAAAATGGGTTTTTGTTATTTTTAAAGGCAGTTTCAGATACCACATGCCAGCATAATCCTTGTCCGTGAACGTCAGCAGTTGGAAGCTATCAGTAGTCAGAAGGACGCTCTAAGACCCATTCCAACCTCCAGCTCCAAAAAGCAATTTGAATTTGAAGTACTTAAGAGCTTGCCTCCTCAAGGCACGGTCCATGGAGGCACAGGAGAGGCCGCAACTGGCAGCTTGCAAAAAATATGGAATCCCAAGTTAAGCTCAACCCTCCTGGATCGGAATCCTGATGAGTGCCTGTAAAAAAGTGTTGTCCCTGGATGATTTGGATGCATGCTGAAGTTCGAAAAGTGGCAAAAGAGATGAGTGGGTTTCCAAGTGTCTCCCCAGCACCAGCAAAACCAGCATCACCAGCAACTTGTTATAAATGCAGAATCACAGTTCTGTTGAATCGGAATTTCCATCTTAATAAATCTGCACCCACATTAAAGTTGCGGGAAGCACTGTTTTAGGGTTGGGCAGACCTGGGTTTCAGTCTTGGCACCACCATTGACAAGGTGTATGATTTTAGGTAAAGTACGTAACTCTTGGAGTTTCGGTAAAATCGAGCTAATAGATGGTTTCTCATGAAATTCAAAGGGATTAAATTAGGTCAGGCAGGTAAAAGCTCTCACCACAAGGCTAATGCATATTAAGCACTTAGTAAATAGTTGTTTTTAGCTTTCACTGTTTGTTCCTTTTCCTCTTGTCTGTCATCCTCTACCCTAGAGATATTTCCATGAGGCCTTCCTGGGTCCCTTCCAGCTTTGACATGCTCTGATTTGACAATTAGTTCATTTTTCTTAAAACTGCTGAGGAGCCACTAAACCAACCCCAGCAATTGTAATAGAAACAAAACTGGATTAGGAATTAGTTTCTCATCTATGTCCAATTTTCTTTTCTCGCCAAGTTTGGTTTTGTCTTCAATGCAGGATGGAAGCGTTGGAGGACAGAGAGAACAGCATGTCTGTTAAGCACTTTCCATAGAAAAGCTCAGATACTAACACAAGGGGAAACAAAACAATCGTGACCTAACGAGGGAGCTCAGAAACTAAATAGACAATTGCAATTGAAATTGTGGTAAGTATTGTGATAAGGGCCATATGAGCAAGCATAAGCAGATCATCAAATTTAGATGGTGGAGAGAGGGTGAGGGACCTGAAGCTGGAGACAATGACATGAACACTGAGATTTGAAAAGGAAGACTAAAAGGTAATCGGGGACAGAGAGAACCCTAGGCATAAGCAATTGCATGTTCCATGGCGCTGAGGCAAAAATGCTTTGGGAATTCAAAGAACCAAAATGAAGGCAGGTGTGACTGGAGCCCGGTCAGTAAAGGGGTCGGTTCCTAGAGAGGCTGGGGAGTGGGTGGAGATGGATCTGGGCTCCCAGGCAATTGGTTGTTCTCTAATTTAAGGAGCACAAGGCAAGACACCATGGCAGTAAGCTCAGGAACATCGGTGGCTACAGCAAATCTCACTACTAGCTGTCTCCATGCGTGAGCTCCGGCCACCTAGGAAGGGCTGACTCACTAGTGTCTGTGGCTGAGCAAACCTGAGTGAATGGATGAAACCTGTAATTCAGAGGAACTGGTGCTAAAATAGAAGGGAAGATTATAGCCTAGGAAAAATGCCTTGCAAAGGAATGCTGGGTGTCACTTCTCCAACTCCCCCATCTGTCTCTGGCCACAGGGTCCTAAAGCTGGAATGGCCCCACAGAGTTATTCTAAGTGGTAACACGGAGGCCTTTATTTTCCCTTCCATCAGTCACTGAGCACAGTGAAACTTAGGCAAGATGGCTCCCCTCAGCTAAAGCCATTCGTCTGGGGGGCTGATATTTGGGGGATGTCTTCCAGTAGGACTTCCAGCAGGTACAGGTATCCATCCTCATTCCTGAAGGGAAATCTGGGTGACACATCACAGCACCCACTAACATCCCTAGAATGACTGAGAATACTGGATGTCTTCATGGGCCTGGGGGTCCTAGCGGTTAAAGAACATTAGGTATGGGTGTGCTGGGAAGAGGATGAGAAGAGCAACTTGGCATGGAGAGAGCTGGAAGAGAGCATTTGCTGGCCATGGGCATAAAGTCAGGTTTGCAGTGCACCAGACTCTCCACAGCTTCAAAATGTTCTCCCAAATCTGCCTTGACCCTTGCTTCTGATTAGTACTGAATGACCCAACTAGGAAAACAGTATGTTCTTAGAGAACCAGCCTCACAGGAGAAACTATGCACCCTTCATCCACCCACCAAAAAGTCCAGTTTGATAAACTTACTTAGAATTTTGCAATCAGAAAATCTAGAAAGAAACTACTCTCATTTCAACACGAATAACAGCGTTGAATCATTTTGAAAAATAACATTTTGTACTTTGAATTAACAGGTGGGAAAATGGCACTGAGCCAGGGGGTGTAACCTAACCTTTCTAGATCCCTGGCTCTTTAATCTCTGAATTAGAGCCATGCCTCACACGGAGACCCTGAGCTTCAGGTATTAGGTGGCATGAGCAGCTCAGCCAGGTAGAAGCGGACTTCCAGGAGGCCCTTGCAGAACACAGAGCCATCTAACAAATCGCATTGCAATTACCAGCCTTCCCAGAGCTCTGCTTTGCAATTTCTCAGAAGGTGAGAAGATTTGCAGCACTCTTTTAACCGACCAAAAAGAGAGATAAAGCCGTTAGAAAATAGCCAATCCTCCCTTCATGCTGCCTTGGTATTTCTTCACTTGGGCTGAGCGGACAGAAACAATTACAACTGACTGTGAACCTGAAAAGGCTGAAATGACACATCTTAGTTATTCTCTCGAGTGACAGTGTTCAATAAGCAGCATTTCTGCAAGATATTAATAGGTTTCTTACTTAAAGGGGTGGGCTAGGGAGCTCTTTCAAATGTACAATATTTGGAAAATGCTACGTATAGCATCTGTCTCTTGCACCATCCCCTTATTGACAGATCTAACAAGTCCTACAACAGAGGCCTTTCAACCTTGCTGCAGTGTGTGGTCCTCAGGGGTCCACCCCAGAACGCGTGTTCCCCGAAACAGCCATGAACATCTTGCCAAACTTGTACATAAAGAACACAGTTTGGAAAATGCTGGTCTACCTGTTCTATTCGCAGATGAGCAGCCTTGAGTATGAGAGAAGAAAGGAGGTCTTCTCAGGGTCACAACACTTACGACAGGCAGAGTCAGGACAAGAACCCTGGTGCTGCAGCCTTCAAACCAGCATCCTCATTAACTCATGGAAGAAGATCAAATTTGCTGTTTTTAAAACTGGCAATTGATTGAGGGTTGACCTAATAGGAAACTTTTTTCATTTTTTTTTAATTCGTAATGTTATCATGGGTTTTCTTATTCATAGAGGTGCATAGGGTTTCCTTATTCATAGGGTGCTGACAGCCCTGGTCTGGGATAGGGAAATGGCGACAAAGAGATGCTAAACATATACAGCTCAATAAGGCAAAAGGCTATCTACCTAGACCATTGAAGTCTATGTGTGCCCTTTCAGGGATTTTTAGATTTCCTCTGAGAAGCTAAACAATGAAATTGAAGGCAAGAGCTGGGACAGAGGAAGGAGAGAGTGGGAGAAGACAGTGGGACCTCAACAATGTGTCTACAGAACAGCCTTCAGGGAGAGAAGCCACCAGAAGCGAACCACCAGTGATGGAGTCTTGGAAAAGAGGTGTCTGCTTCCTAATTTGAAGTGCCCCCTGGTTCTGCATTGCAGTGCCCCCCCCAGTTACACCCTATTCTCTCTGCACCTCTCCCCGACTCCCAAGGTCCTTTAGTGAAGGGCAATAAACAGCAGAGACATGTGGCCTTGGAGCATGCTGCTGCCTTACTGAGTGAAGTACAGGCCAGGTCCACATTTGGAGAGCAAAGCACAACAAAGAAAGCTGGAGCACCTTCGGGAGGTGTTGTCGGAGAGCCAGAAGGGACCAAAGGGGAGCCTGTGGTCAGAATTGAGAGCAAGAGGTGACAAAAAGCAGCTATTTCTGTAAACATCAGCACCCACCTAAGGGTCCTCTGATATGTTGGAGAAACAACCGAAATTATCTACTCAAAGCAAGTTAGAGCCTAAATTAATTTAGTTGAACATTTAGGCAAAAGGTGAACCAGAAGTCTACACAGGACATTTAAGCTATGTCAAGAAATGGACACAAGAGATACCATGTGAGACAAATTACTCAACATGGCTCCTAATTTCTTCCTATTGGATCAGTCACGACTGGCTTCCCACCAGTGGCTCTCATCACGAACATTTTAGATGGGCATAGTCAAAGCAGTTCATCAGAGTATGTTAAAGTACATGTACAAACACACTCAAAATCCGAAATTTGAAAGCCGAAATGATTTAATTATTTAACATTTTAACTAAACATGGGTGTGTGACATTATTATGAAGGGATGGATGCAAGGAGCAGTTTCTAGGCTTCATGGCTAAGGGTGTGTCTGTCAAGAAGTTTTGTAATTTAGCCAAGTTGAGTAACATCACCCTTTGTTTCTTCTCTGTAGTCAGAAAAGCAAGGAGAATACGCAAGGCTATAGGTCTGAAGGGTGATCCAGGATTCAATAGTTAAGAACAATGCGGAGGAAATGTGGATCCATCAGAAAGGCCCATTTTCCAACTTCCAGTAGCTGCAAAGAGAGAATCTTTCTCTTGGGAAGTGTGTGTTTGGGGGCCCCTCCTCACTTAACAACGTGTCTGCTTAACGACCGCTTGGACTTATGACCAGTTCTTCAGCATAGGGGAGTCCCCTTTCTCAGTCTGTGTCTCACTCCCGTAGTCAGTATTCACTACAAGAAGCATTCACTATCATGTAAGACTACGTATTTTGTTTGTAAGTTTGGTGTCATGTGATATCTAATGAAAAATACATGCCCTATGGCACCAAAATGCACCACAAGACATCTGTCTTTATGCTTCTTGCTTATTGACCAATTCGCTTAACAACCTAGTCATAGGAACTGGATCTTGGTCTTTAAGTGAGGAGTGCCTGCCTGTATTGGGTGTAGTGAAAACTATAACGACTAAAACTTGTTCGCATTCTTAGGAGATTCTTCTTGCTTTAATTAGCCTTTTACAATTAAAGAAAACATTTCTAGACCAATGTCATAAATCTACTAACTTAGGTTTTGGCAAACTTTTTCTATAAAGTCAGATACTAAATATTTTAGGCTTTGAGGGCCAGGCAGTCTCTGTAACAACTACTCAATTCTCCCACTGTAGCAGGAAAAAAACCACAGGCAATGTACTTAACAAAGGAGCATAGCTGTGTTCCAATAAAACTTTATTTACAAAAGCAGACAAGAAACTGGATTTGCCTCACAGATGGGCGTTAACTGACCCCTGCCTCTGACTGAAAGGTTTACGAAGACGAGGACTGTATCCCCAATATCTGGTACATTGTAAGCCCTCACTAAATATTTGTGAATGACATTTAAAAAGAAATGAAATTATGGCCCTAGCTCTACCATTGAATGACCTTGGACAAGCCATTTCATCTGTTTTAGATTCTCAGTTTTTTTAAATGAAAAATTGAAAAAATAATATTGTTCCAGCCTGTTTTCTGAGATATCTCATAATAATGTAAGTCAACCAAAAAAAAAATTGCCAACATTTATTGATCTCTTAAAAAGTACCACATAAAGTTGTGTTTTGTATGTATATCCTCATTTAATCCTCATAAAACGCTATATTATCTCTGTTTTGTCAGATAAGGAAAACAAGCACATAGAGTTTCATAGTTTAAGGTCACATGGAAAATGATAGAACTGAGATTCAAACTCCTCAGCCTGCCCAGTTAATCCCTGCACACTGCTTTATTTTCCCTAAGCTTGGAAATTGAAATAAGCCATTACAAATAGTTGGTTTTGGCTTCTTCTTGTTGTTTTTATAAATTATGGAACTGGCTTGCTCTGTAAGACGAGCAACGTTTTCTACTTAGCTGTCAAATCCTCTACCTTGTATGATTGTTCTGTCACCATCTTTGGAGAATAAAAGGGCATAGGAGATAAATCATGTAAAGTCCTTCCTATGGCAAGCAAATGCTAGTGAATGAAAGCAAACAGGAGAGGCAATATTTACTACAAAACTAGTAGGTAGCTCATAGAACTAAGGATGAGCTGAACAAGTCCTTCGTACGGAAGAGGGTCTGTGCGACAGGACTTGATGGCATGGATAATGGAATCATTGCTTGAAACCACCCCCTGCCTCTAAGTACCTCAGCTCATGTTTCAAATCCTGTGGAAAGAGAATCTCTCGTCCAGCTACATCAGGCATTTCTACCTTGTATTAATCAGCTCTGGCTAGGAGCAAAACAGGTGGCAATGTGACAATCATAGTTGGAATGGAACCATAAAGCAGGCAGCTACATCAGTGGCTCTACCGTTAAGTGGAATGTGAAATTTCCATACCGTGTTCTGTTTCCAACCGACTCTACCTGCTCTAGATTGCTCTGTTGTGACATTTTGGCTTCAAAATAAGAACATTACACATTTAGTGTTTCTTCAAACCCTCTATTATAAGCCCCCAAACACACAAAGTTGTGTTAAAAGTTCCAAGTGCTTCTACCCTCCCATATTCAACCTTTCACCTCTGCCTAAATCCTCCACACACTGTCTCTTGCCACTTATCTTTAATGTTTTGATCACATGAATTTTGATGCCCATAATCTTTGATCAGCCCTGCCCACCTCATCTGCATCACATATAAACATATTGATAACAAAATTATCACGCTTGCCTGTCTGTAGTTTAGACATAGCAATAAAAGTCATTCTAAAGACTCCAATTTTGTACGCCTCTATGTTTTACAATTTCCATGGCTAAAGATACAGTCTTAGTGTCATGACGATGTTATGACATTTTAATACAAAATGAAATTATTGTTCTTATTAGTTTTTGTTTTACAAATGTATTCTTAACTGTTTCTGCAATAAATTTTAGGAACTGAGCACTAATTTCTGAATACCACAAGAATGGAATGCCTGTTAAAAAGATGAATATCCTTTTGAGGTGAAGCGTGTGTTTTGTTTCCATCACACAGGGAGTCAGAGTCTTTGGGAAAGCATTTAAATAAATGTGAACCATGTCAGGTTGGAAAATCGGTTTAATTGCCTCTTTTACCCTCTTCCTTAATTTGTATGATAGTTGCATTTCTGCCCCTCTGCACTTCTACTCATCAGCCCAGATCAACCTATTCCTTTCTACAAGCCAATAGCTTCCACATTATACCAGGAAACAGGGCCTAGAATCCAAGGAGAGCATATAGCTCCCTGCTGCAGAGGATCCGGAAGGAGTTTGAGAGAGTCCGGGGACATTTCAATCCATGGTATTCTGTACGGTTTAACAGTTGGTATATTTTTTCCTTCAGACCTTTAAGTTATTATGCCAAAAAAGAAAATATTTCTTAGTAATAATAACTTCAATTTATGATCTTAAATTAATCTCTAGGCCCTTTGCTAAGTACGTTACAAGCATGATCTCATTTGATTCTTACTGAACCCCCAAGTCCATGTTACAGATGTGGAAACCAAGATTTACAGAGGTTAAGCAATGGGTTACATACACCCCACAGCTAAAAAGAGGGAGACGTGGGAATTCGATCAAGGTGGTTTGACCCTAATGCCTGGACTCCAAAGCCTTTGCAGTTTTTTATTCTTATTTTGCTTTGACCATTAGCATTTTCTTTTTTGACCATTATCACTAGAGAATATAATTTTTAAAAAATGATGTGTAATTGTTCACTACCTTTTTCAGCATGAGATTATTATGCTTGATTATGTAGCCACTTTCCTACCTCCAGCCAAAAATCACACCTTTAATTTCATCATGAAAATCAATCAATGAGTAGAATTTATTCTTTCCTTCAATTCATATTTATTGCTTTCTTATTATGTGCCAGGTCCTGTGTTAGGATCTCTGATAAAGATAGCAGTGAACAGTCTCTGTGGAGTTAGAGGGCAAGACACTAGAAAAGAGATAAGAAGAAGAAAAAGAGAAAGAAAATGAGAGAGAATAAAAATTGGTAGATAATAATAATAATAAAATTACAAATTGTTAACTCAACCATTCAATAAAAATTTATTCTACAGACAATTTTTTCTTTTTTTTATTATAAATAAATTTTTTATTGTTAGACTTACTGGGGTGACATTGGTTAGCAAAAATTACATAGGTTCCAGGTATACAATTCTACAGTGCATCGTCTATTTGTTGCATTATACGTTCACCACCCAATGTGAGTTCTCTTTCCATCACCATGTATTTAGCTCCCCCTCCCCCTCTCCCACATCCTCCCTCTTCTGCCATCCCCTCCCTCCTTGCCCCAGGTGACCATTAAACTCTTGTTTGCATCCATGAGTTTGTTTGTTTGTTTGTTTGTTTGTTTTTCTTTGTTGCTTTCAGTTTTATATTCCACATGTGCGTGAAGTCATATGGTTCTTGGTTTTTCTGTCTGGCTTATTTCACTCATTTCACATGATGATCTCATTTTGTCCCAAATGGCAATATTTCATCTTTTCTTATAGCTGAGTAATGTTCCATCGTATAAATGTACCACTGCTTCTTTATCCAGTCATCTGTCGCAGGGCACTTTGGTTGTTTCTATGTCTTGGACACCATGAACAGTGCCATAATGAACACTGGGGTACATTAAGTCTTTGCAGGCTAAGGTTTTCAAGATTTTTGGGTAGATACCCACAAAGGGGATTACCAGGTCATATGGTAACTCCATTCACAATTTTCTGAGGAACCTCCACACTGTCTTCCATAGTGGTTGTACCAATTTGCACTCCCACAAGCAGTGTGCAAGAGTTCCTTTTTCTTCACATCCTCTCCAGCACTTGTTGTTCTTGTCTGTTGATAATAGCTATTCTAACAGTTGTGAGGTGATATCTCATTGTGGTTTTGATTTGCATTTCCCTGATAGATAAAGAGGTTGAGCATTTTTTCATATGTCTGCTGGCCATTTGTATTTCTTCATGGGAGAAGTGTCTGTCTAGTTCCTTGGCCCACATTTTAATTGGGTTGTTTGGTTTTTGTTGTCGAGTTGTATTAGTTCTTTATATATCTTAGATATTGGACCATTATCAGATGCATTGTTTGCAAATATTTTCTCCCATTCAGTTGGCTGTCTTTTTGCTTTATTGATGGTTTCTTTTGCTGTGAAGAAGCTTTTTAGTTTGATATAGTCCCATTGATTTATTTTTGCTTTTACTTCCCTTGCTTTTGAGATGAGGTTCATGAAGTCTTCCTTGAGCCTTAGGTCTGTCTATAAGGTTAGTACCAATGCTATCTTCTATACAGTTTAATGTTTCAGGTATTATATGGAGGTCTTTAATCCATTTTGAATTAATTTTAGTATATGGTGAGAGTTCACAGCTCAGGTTCATTCTTTTGCATATGTTTCTCCAGTCTTCCCAGCACCATCTACTGAAGATGGTATCTTTTCCCCATTGCATATTTTTTACTCCTTTGTCAAAAGCTATTTGTCCATGTATTTGTGGGCTTATTTCTATGTTTTTTATTCTGTTCCATTGCTCTATGTGTGTATTTTTCTGTCAATGCCAAGCTATTTTGATTATTGATGCTTTGTAGTATAAATTGAAGTCAGGGAGTATGATGCCACCATCCTTATTCTTTTCATGTAGTATTGCTTTGGCGATTCAGGGTCTTTTGTGGTTCCATACAAATCTGACAATTTTTTAAATCTATTTCGTGAAAGTATGTTTATGCGATTTTGATGGGAATTACATTAAATCTGTAAATTGCTTTGGGTAATATGGCCATTTTAACAATGTTAAATCTTCTTATCCATGAACATGGAATATCTTTCCATTTCTTTGTGTCTTCTTTAATTTCTTTCAAAAGTGTCTTACAGTTTTCTGTGTATAATTCTGTCCTGTTCTTTGTTAAGTTAATTCCCAGGTATTTCATTCTTTTTGTTGTGACAGCTAAAGGTATTGACTCTCTCATTTCTTTTTCTGAAGATTTATTGTTTGTATATAGGAATGCTGATTTTTGTACATTGGTTTTGTATCCTGTGACTTTGTTGTATTCTTTTATTGTTTCTAATAGTTTTCTGGTGGAATCTTTGGAATTTTCTATATAAAGGATCATGTCATCTGCAAATAGTGACAATTTGAACTCTTCTCTCCTGATTTGGATACCTTTTGTTCCTTTCTCTTTCCTGATTGCTCTGCCTAGAATTTCCAGTGCTATACTGAATAGCAGTGGTGACAGGTGGCATCCCTGTCTTGTTCTTGATTTTAGGAGAATAGACTTCAGTTTTTCCCCATTCAGTATGATATTAGCTGAGGGTTTGTCATGTATGGCCTTTGTTATGCTGAAGTACTTTTCTTCTATACACATTTTATTCAGTGTTTTGATCATAAATGGATGTTGTATCTTGTTAAATGCTTTTTCTGCATCATATGATTTTTATCTTTTGTTTATGTGGTGTATCACATTGATTGATTATCATATGTTGAACCATCCCTGTGTTCCTGAGATAAGTCCCACTTGATCATGGTATGTAATCTTTTTGATGCATTGTTGTATTCTATTTGCTAATATTCTGTTTAGAATTTTTGCATCCATGTTCATTAGAGATATTGGTCTACAGTTTTCTTCTTTTGTGTTATCTTTACCAGGCTTTGGTCTGCAGACAATTTTGAAGGCTGATTCCAGTCCATGAATTTTATTCTCTACTTAAAGAAATACCTTGTTTCTATTATATACATAGGTCTTTATGAGTCACTGGGTTCTGCAGAGAAATATAGGATGCTTTTCAACAAAATGTCATAGTACACCTTCTATAATTTATTTATTACTATTACCAATTGAAAACTGTGCCATTGTTATAAATTCTTAAAAATCATGTTGGACAGAGGAATGGAATTAACTTATAAAGCAAGTATACAGACTATTAACTGCCAAAGAAAATGAATTTTGTCTTCAAGATTGAGCTTAGATGTGGGAAATTACAGTGGTACTAATCTAATGAGAAATATTACCACCTTATTTTCAAAAATCTAAACTAGTTTAATATTAACAGAGGGTCCAATTTCATTACAAGAAATAGCACAGTAAAATTTTCAGAACAATACCAAGAATCTGGATATTTTTCTCAACAATAGATACACAATCAAATTCTGCTAACAGAATCTAGAGTAGACGTTAGTCCTCTGTATTTTCACATGAGTAACAAAGGAACAAAGTACTTTAAGAGAATTAGAAAATCTTCCCTTTTCCCCTTAGTTTTATTATTGACCAAAATAATGATACAAATGTCCAAGACTAAGTCAGCTCAAAATTTTAAGCTATCTCCCAGAGTTAATTTTAGTTAAAATTATGTTTGAGCTTCAGGATGAAATTTTTCCCCTTGTTCGCTTGATTTTTGTTTTGTTTTCTTTAAATTTATGTTCCCTTTGCACATCCCACTTATGCCAGGTTTGGGAGGGGGGAAAACGATGATAATTCTGCAAGATGGCTGATTGCTATGTTTTGGTTGATTAGGATGAGGTTCCAGTAAAGCATCCGAATGTGTTGGGGCACCTCTCAGTTAAACCCTCAAATCCTTAGAGGTGTTTCTCATCACTAAAACAACAGACCATAAAGTTTGCTTTATGCAAGCAGATTTATTTCTTTATTTGTACTCAAACACAACCATAAAGGTTTATCTTCTGATCAGAGAAAGAAAATAAATAAAGCAGCAAAGGTCCTCACAAAGGGAGTGTATGAGCCAAATTAGCATGCTCTTTGTTCTTTCCAGGC
The DNA here is from genome assembly GCA_004026885.1 of Lyroderma lyra. Taxonomy (NCBI): domain Eukaryota; kingdom Metazoa; phylum Chordata; class Mammalia; order Chiroptera; family Megadermatidae; genus Lyroderma; species Lyroderma lyra. Next base: position 392,259 of record PVJL010000135.1, on the reverse strand, counting down.
TAACAAGAAATAGGAAGACAGAAAAATAGTAGGACTTGGCCGAAAGGAGGCTCCATGCTTTATGTTACTTCAATTCCTGATAAACCAACTTCAGTGTGTGTTTGAAATCTTGGGGATTTATATTATTAACCAAACAAGAATTTTTACAATCAGAGAACATTTGTCTGGTTTTACCCTCGCCTCCTCCCTCCCCACCCATCCCCCCAACCAGCACACACAATTTTTGTAGAATATTTTGTTGGCTATAATTAAACTATGTGTGTTAATTAGGATTAGATTTTAAATGCACTGCTTGGGAAGTTGAAAAATACAGGATCTGAATGAGCCCAAATTGAGATGACACTTGAATTTTCGCAGATGTTTCCATAATCCTAATTTCAAATTGATTGTACTTCCTGAACAGTGAGAAGCCATTTTCAGTTATTTATTCAGACGTGCGCACTACTTTTCCCTCTGCCAGTGGGTAGAAAATATCTAGCACTTTCGTTAACTCCTTCAAATAAACTGGTTTCTGAGGCAGGTTTGAATGGAAGGGGTGCCAAATAAGACCCACCTGCTCCTAGGGTCACCCCAGACCCTACTCCAGCAATTTGCCCACCCGTCATGATGGGTCCAGCTGGCTTTTGACTGTCATTGCCTGACAGGCCAGGGAAAAAAACAAAGAGAGGAAAAAAGGAAAACTTCACAAATTTTTGGCTCCCGGCAGCCCATAATATGTGACACTTGATTCAGCCCCAAAGATGTATGGCATATTACGCTACGTAAGTTCAGGGTTTGGACCCAACACTCAGGGCCACCTGTAAAACACATTCCCAAATAAATGGCCTGTAAAAAAAATAAGCCCCTGCCAAAGCCAAGCACGTCAGTACCAAGTAACATGTCGGCTAAAGCTGAAAGCCCAATAGCAGACATGGAATAGCCAGAAAGAAAGGGTGGTCTTCTCTTGTGTCTATGTGGGTTTGTTAGGGTGTCTCTCTCCATTTTATTTTATGTTCAACCCAGAATCCAGAAAGTCTTCAGAAATCCTGCCTTGGAAGCAACCCCGTCCCCGTGACAAGTCTGCTATTTGATTGTAATTCCTTGCAGCTTTCCTGTTGGGGAGGGGGGGTGGCTCTGCTGAATTAGAGGCATCATGCCTTCTTCCACCTGTAACGATTTCCCACTCAACTGTAAGACAATGGCCATGATTGATCTAATGAGGGGCTGGAAAAGCCAGCTGATTGCTATAAATAGTTGAAAGCAAAAACTTGTGCTTGGCTTTCCAAAGAATTTCTCATCAACTCTGGTACCCTAACCTAAATAGGTAAGCAGTCTCATAGCAAATTAGGTGAGACACTTCAGCTTTTTCTTGGGAGTATGTATAGAGGGCAAGACAAAATTCGAACAGAGAGAGGGGACTGATGGAATATCATGTTGTAGAGCAACAATCACATGTCATCCTATACGTCCTGTGGAGGCAGAATTCTTTTTTTTTTTTTTAACAGAGAACAGTTTGAGTAAATGCAAGTATGCATGAGAGTTGGGCTTTTTTTATGGCTGTTGTTTTTTTAAATATTTGAAGTCGAGGGGAACTAGCTTTTGTGCCTTCATTTGTTAAAGAAAATAGTATGCTCCAAAGGAACATAAAAGTAATTCACATAATGCCCTTGAAAATCATGTGATTTGTTTCCTCATTTCATGTTTTAGGACTGTGTTTCTTTACCCTGGCTGAATCACCCGATCCCTAAACCCCCAGATCAATTACTTTAAGTGCAGGTCTTGGAATCCAGGAATCACTATTTTTAAATTCTCCGGGTGATTCTAACAGGCAAACAAGTTGGAGACTCAGTTATTGTACTAGAGAGTCTCCAATAACAGCATGCAGAAGAAAAAGAGTCAAGTAAAACCGTCCCTATTTTTCTACCTCTTGCCCTGTTACTTCTCTGAGACCGAACAGTTCATCACATGCCTGCCTGGGCTTTCTCCTGACCACTCGCTGCTCCAGTCCCTTCCTCTGGAGGCCACTGCAACCCTTAGATATGGCAGCAGAGAGTTTAGGTAACTTGCCAAGGCCACTAGCTGATAAGTGGCAGAACCAGATTTCATACCAGGCCAGTGTTGGCCCCAGAATCCATGCTGTTTTACCATTACAAAAGCAAAGGTTGAATGGTGGGGGCCTATGAGCAAAACCTAGCCCAAGACATGTTTTATTTGGCTCACACAAAAGTCTAAAAATGTTTAAATTTGTGTGCCTGAATGGTGGGTGTTTGATCTCCAGTTAGCCTTAATCCTAACTTCTCCTTAGTGTCCTCACATTGAGCATTTTAATCATTTACATTAACAGTTTGGCCTCTGCTGGCATCTGAGTTCATTTCCCTGTGCTAAGGTAAGAAGGGCCTTTAAAATTATGGTGAAGTCACAAAAGCATAAATACTGCCACATATTTCCATCCATTACACAATGATAAAGACAAAAATAGCCCTTTCCTATTTGACACTGATGCTCCTCAACGATTTTACTCAATTATTCACTTGTTGATTCATTCGTTTAAGGCATTCCTGCTAGATAGAAGGCACTTTGTAAGTAAGAGTAATCCAAAAGGACAGGAGTTAACATGTGTGTGCCATTAAGTGTCAGGCATTTAGTTGGGCATTTTGCAGACTTTTTTTCAGCAATGTTTGATCCATTCAGCAACCTATCTGACACTACTAATATGAATATTTTACTGATGCAGTAAACTGAGAGTATGAGAAGGTAGGACATTCTCATTCCTTCATTTAATAAATACAGTAAACTCTCAGTTAACTGGCACCCATGAGGATTGGTAGATGCTGGTTAATGTAAGTAGACTCTCAGTTAACCAGAACTCAAGCATGTGGCAAAATCTCAAGCAACCAGCAAGAATTTTTTTGCCCAAGCTTGAGAATGCCGGTTGCTAGAGTTCCAGTTAACGGAGAGTCTACTGCATAAATGAGCAATCGTCACATGCCAAGCACTACTCTAGATGATTAGTGAGTGCCCCAGGAGTTTGAACATAGCAACAAGTTGCCCATCCTTCAACAGTGATGTGCTGGAGCCATCTCATATCAGCTTGCAAGACCTGATGATTAAATTTTCAGGAATTTACTGGATAAAGAAGCTGTGGTACATATACACAATGGAATACTACTCAGCTGTAAGAAAAGATGAAATATTGCCATTTGCAACAAAATGGATGGACCTGGAGACCATCATGCTTAGTGAAATAAGCCAGACAGAAAAAACAAAGAACTGCATGATTTCACTCATATGCGGAATATAAAACTGAAAGCAAAGAAAAAAGAAATGAAGAAACAAATAACCCATGGACACAATCAATAGTTTAATGTTTATTTGGGGACGAGTGGGTTAGGGAGGGGAGAAAAGGGAGGGGGTGGGAGAGGAGGGGGGGAAGCTAAATATAAGGTGATGGAAAGAGAAGTCACATTAGGTGGTGAACTTATTATACAACAAGTTGACAGTGCACTGTAGAACTGTATGCCTGAAACCTATGTAATCCTTGCTAACAGATGTCACCCCAATAAGTCTAACGATAAAAATGAATAAAAAAATTTTTTTTCAGGAATTTTGTAAGCCAGTTGTTAAAGTACTGGTAACTTGAAATCAGTCACTTTAGGAGTATTTACCCCATGGAAATCAGCTGAAATTATAAATCAGGACTTTGCGGGGTAGCAATTTATAGCAATTAATGAATTCGAATTCAGAATCTGTGTCTGTCTGCCTCCAAAACAGTGACTATTTGTACTCTGCAGCTGAGTAAGGAAGTCTCCAGCCTCAAGGGACCTGTAATGTCAGGAGAGAGGAATATATTATACATCAACATTCAGAACACAGACTATGGTGTCAACTGCTGAAGTTGAATCCTACCTATGACTTATCAGCCATGTGATGTCAAGAATTTAAATTAACATCTCTTTGCCTCAGTTTCTTCCTCTGTAAAGTAGAAGGATTATAACACCTCATGGAGTTGTGTGAAGATTAGTCAATATATATAAAACAGTGTCTGGCACTTAGTAAGAATTATGAAAATGTTAGTTGTTATTATTATAAAAGATAAACAAAGCAAATGAACATTTGTATGTAGACAAGTGTTCGTACCAAAGGGAGGAAAAGAGATTTATTATTAATATTTCTCTCATTTATTTCCATTTTGTTGGATTGTATTAAAAGTTTTTGCATTATAGGAACCAACTGATCTGACTATGAGTGTTTTCATTATAATGGTAAAAGGGGAAACTGCTGTGTCAGGATAGAGACTCCTTTGAATTCAAAAGATGTGTATCCAGTCTGTATTGTGGACATCCAAGCACAAGCTCACCAGGACTCCTAGCGAGTTGGAATAATGCAGAAACTTTTGCTCTCACTGCATCCACTGGCCTTCCTGTGCAAATCAGTGCACAACCATGTCTTTTTCCATTTTTCCATGGTTCTTAGAAAGCAGGTATTTTGAAAGTTTAAAAAAGTTAAAAACTTGTAATCAGTATCACTTTGTCATTGTTTTCTTGTGTGTGTGTGTGTGTGTGTGTATGTGATTCATATTGTTACATGCTCACTGAAATATAGAAATGTTCCCATTCAAAGCTACTCAGCTAATGGGAACAATTCTCATAAAAAGAATGCTGAGAAGGAGAGAGGATCCAAGGATAGGAGAGACATTTAATCAACTAACAGGAAGTGAGTCTCTGGACACAATTTATAACAAGCATGCTCATGTTTCAATGGAAATTCAACAAGAAATATGCTTTTATTTTTAAAATCAAATATGATTATTATAGGTTAATAAGATTAAGGAGGATTTGAGCATTCTATCTGTAAGTGGCCATGCAAGTGGTAAACTGAAGATTGAGTCCTATGGTTGTTAATAAAGTTACTCAATCTTATATTCACAAAGATCAGCAAAAATGGCAACTTGGACTGTTCCAGAATGTAAGTTCATAAAGGGTGAATGTGTTATATTTAGTGTCATTTATTTCATTAGATGTCAGATTAAGTAGTCATTAGTTCAATCAAATTACTTAATATTATTACTTCACATAAAATGCTTCATAACCTCTGTACACATCAAAGTGTGTAATTCAAACCAAAATCATTAATTGCCAATATTTGGGAACTTGAGTACGAAATCAAGATGCCATCTTGTCTAGCCAGCTAGAATGAAATTTCGTTAATTTTCTTTCTTCCCTGGGAACTGCTTTCCCTCAGTGTTTGTCAAAGACTTTGTCCGAATTTTAGATTAAATGTGTGTGCTATATATGTTAATGATCTAGAATAAATTATACTTAATGCTGCAATATCCCAATATTCAACTGTTCTGAAACTTCCTGCCTAGATTTTTAATGGTATGATTCAACTCAAAGTCCAAAATTAGTAAGAGAATATACAAAAAGATTTAAACTCAAAGTTGCCAAAAGTTACAGAGAATGAATTAAAATTTTGTATCGATGACAGACGTTAACGGTTATTTCCAAAGGAAGTAGAAGTTGGGTCTCTCTCTCTCTCTCTCTCTCTGTCTTCTCTCTTTCTCTCTCTTCTTTCTCAAACTCTCTTATTCTCTCCCTTTGGAAATTTTGAGCCATTTGGGAGATTTTTATTGGTTGAATTTTTAAGGATTTATTTCAGTTATTTTTTTCAAACTTAGAAGTGGCCTAATAGCAAACAAAATTTTGTATGCTTTTATCTCCACAGAAACATCAACTAAATTTAACTGAACAAACATTTACAGAATGCTTAACTGCTGTGGGATGTTGAAGGACCTAGATTACGCCTTCCAGAAGATAATATTCTGACAGAGATAGACATAGTCATCATATTTTGAAGAATAGTTTACGTATGTGAATTGAATAGATAAAGGACATTGAGAGTAACCAAACTGACAACTCGGAAGAACAGATTTTATTGTAATTCCATGTTCCTTTCTGGTTATAAGTGGTTATAGAAAACATGGACAATTTGGGAAAGTCCTCCAAACACAAGAAAAATCTCCTAGAGATGATCACCATTGTCAGCACTTCGGTGTATAGTCGGCTAGCCTGAAACACAAATGAAGAAAGGGTAAACATGTGAACTGTGTTTAGAACTGATAAGATTTGACAACTGATTGAATGTGGTGAGAGAGAAGTCATCAAGAATAACTGTAATTTTCAAAACTAAGCAACTTAGTACACAGTGATACAATCAACCAGATAAGAAATGTGAGAAGAACAGCAGCCTTCCTGGGAAAGGACAGGTGTAAATTTAAATATTTGATGTGGGGGCAACAGCAGTAGAGTCCCATGGAAATCCTAGTAAATGGATGGTAGATACTGCCAGGCATATTCTTAAGGTGTCCATATTTAAGTGGGTCATTTAAATTTAAGTTTAAAAGATCACTTGAACCTGTACAGTGCAAACTCTGAATTGTGGTGAGAATTAAAGAAACTGAGACTATATTTTGATCTTGATCATCAGCTCAGATGATACCTTTACACACACACACACACACACACACACACACACACACATACACAGTGTCCACCAGAAGTAACGCCTGGACTTGAATTACAATTTTATTACAAAATCATAACCATACATGCTTATGGTTACACAAATAATTCCCCCCTTTTAGGAGCTGATAATCTATTCAATTTTGATTACAAAATTGTAAGCATGTATAATTATGATTTTGTAATAAAATCATAACTTAAGTCCGGGCATTACTTCTGCTGGACACTGTGTATGGCTCTACATACATATTAAAGTGCCTCTCCTATTATCTTTGGTATCATGAGTCATGAGGAAATATGCAATAAATATTTCCAATTCATAAATAAACTTTACCAATGTTTACCAGTAATTTCCAACCTCAAGTCCCTATAAATATATCAATTTATTTGTACTTTATTCTGCCCTACAAATGTGACAGCAATGTCACCAAGAACTAAAAGCTTAATAACAATGAAAATGCATAGAGCCTCAGCCACACAGATATGCTCACTGGGCCACTGGGCCACTGGGCCAGACAGTATAAACAGGAATGATTGGTAGATACCCATCCTCACTTGTCCTATTTCTGCAGTCATTCGAGGCTCTTCTTTCTGTGGACTCAGCCCGCTCAGACCCTGAGCAAATACATTATTGACAGACTATCTATCCAATTTTCATTTTCCCTTATTCCTTGCTATCAATTTTCTATTTTGTTCATGTATGGCCTCAGTCCTGAGGGTGTTCATTTTGATTGGTCTAAACCAGCAGTGATCATTCCTTTGATTTTACTAGGTGCAGGCGTGTGATACAGTTCTGGCCAACAAGACGGAAGAGGAATTCTAGGTCTGGGTTCTAGAAAAGGTTTTCCCTCCTTCCTGAAAGAGAGGCCAGAGGGAGTAAAAAGACTATTGGCCCTGAACTTTCCCCATCCCCCTGAGGACACGATGATTTTGAACTTGAATAGCAACTTTAGACCATATGAAATAAGCCCTAAAATATGCTGATAGCAGTACCACAAGCATTAGGGAGTCATGGATCACTGGAGTTCTGTACCAACTTTGGAATCCTTATATCCAAATTTTCCGTTATGTTTAACCATGAATTGACTTCATAGTTGAAGCTACTGTGAGTCAGAACCCCTGTAACTTGCAGTGAAAAGAAATTCCCAAACCATTTGTAAAGCACCTTGCATATAGTATGCCCTCAATAGATTTTTTTTTTTTTTTATTCATTTTTATTGTTAGACTTATTGGGGTGACATCTGTTAGCAAGGATTACATAGGTTTCAGGCATATAATTCTACAGTGCATTGTCAACTTGATGTATAATAAGTTCACCACCTAATGTGATCAATAGATTTTAATTTAAATAAAATTAAAGGCAATCTAAAGATCACTAGGCTCAGATAAGCACTGGCAAGCTTAGATTTCATCCAGCTGCAGGCACCCAGGTCCCAAAGTCCTGCATATTTCACTTCATTATCCATATCTTGGTGTTAGCTTTGGGGTCTTGGTTTGTTCTTCAAGATGGTTGGATGCATGCTTTGAAAGAACCCAGGTTGCTGAGTTCCTGCAAGCTCCTGGTTCCCTCTCCTCTACAGCGCTGGACACTCAGCAGACCCATTTTGACTCCTCTGGGCCTTGCTGCGGACTATGAGTCATCACTCTATCTTCTCGCCCTGCTTCTTTCTATGACCTTCAGAACGACCGTGTTGGAGTGGAATAAACAGGAGCCTGGCAGGGTAAGAGAAATGGAAAAGGAACAGAGACCTGAATAATCCATCATCTGGCTAATCCATCTCTGAATAATTCATAAACTGACTAATCTGACCCTACCATCCTGTTTATATATCTAGGAAAACAAAAAGGAGCCTTCAAGCAGCTAGCCTTTTTGCTTCTTCCAACATGCTCCAGTATCTCAGTGCAAAGCCAGTTGTTCTGCCACCACCACGTCCACGAGGCTTGGGAGGGACAGCCATTCAGTTGCCTGTTCCTTGGTGGTTCCACTAGCACCACAGTAAAATACTTCAGGCAGAGGAAACAAAACATCAAAAAATTCAAAGGAAATGAGGTCATCAGAATCAAGTCACCAGTGTTCCCAGGAAGAGAATCTCTTTTCATGCTTAAAAAAGAAAGAAAAAAATGAAAACAGTGCATTTAAAAATCTGATTCTAGATCTCCCTTCCTTCTCAAAAACAGAGGTATGCATTTCTCACCCCCTCCATGGACTCACATAATAAAGGACACCATTTGCCTTCACGTAAACCACATACAATCCCACAGGATGCTACAGCCAGCAGAAACGTGGAGAGCTATTCCTGCAGGGCAGAAGGGAGATAATGAAAGGTTTGGGTAGCCCATCTCTGAATACGTAAGGACCTGGCTACTCCAAACAGGCACCTCCAAACTAGAGCCTGCTACTCAGTAGAGGTGTTCAAGAACATTCGTTAGATAAATGAGTCCTCTCTACATGCAAATAAATAAAAAAGGCAAGCTGGTCTCTGGGAGGTGAGAGTTCACAGGGCGAATTCTCCCCATCCCTAGTTCGTTGGTTGACCATACCAAATGCCATACTAGTAAAATAAAACCTGTTTTCATTGATCTAGAGCTTTCTTTGTTATTCACACTTGGAGGCTCTTGTATCTTCACCCACTTCATAAATTTTAATAGAGCCTTTTTAAAAGTAACTATTTTACTGACGTATAACATGCAGACAGAAAAGTACACGAAATGCAAGGGTACAGCCCAAAGTATTTTTACCATGTACCCACAGCGGGATAACCACCATCTGGGTTAAAAAATAGAGATAATAACACCGAGACGCCGCCCCTGTGCCTCCCTTGTGGCTTTAGCGCGCCCCCCTCCCCCACCCCACTGCGCGCACACGCATGCGCACCCGCACACAAACACGCAGGTAGCTGCTATTAGGACAGTTATCATTATAGATTATTTTTGCCAGTTTGAAATTTTAAATAAATATCTGTGTATTTATTCTTTTGCATAGTTTCTTTCACTTAAAAGTCTATTTGTGAGATTCCCTTCCGTGACAGCATGTATTTATTACTGTGTAGCATTCCATCATACATAGAGACATATATTTCACTCTCAAATACATAGCAATTTATTAATCCACTCTACCACGGAGGGACATTTGAGTTGTTCCCCGTTTTGAGCTGTTATGTATATACCAGCTCTAGACATTCTAGTTAATATCTGTTGGTATTATATTTTTCCCCCTAGATATATACCAAGAAGTGGAATTGTTGGGCACAGGTATATGTTAAAACTTTACTAAAGACTGTCAGTTTTCCAAAATAGTTTCATTAATTTACATTTCTATTAGCAGTGAATGAGAGTTCCAACTTGTCTTTTGCCAGTCTTTAGTGTTGTGAGTTTTTGTTTTGTTTTGTTCTGCCAATTTTAGCCATTCAAATAGATACATGGTATCTTACTGGGGTTTTAATTTGCTTTTCCTGATGGCTAATTATCTTGAGCACCTTTACATATGTACGTTAGGCCATTTAGATAATTTCTTTTATAAAATATCTAAAAATCTTTAGTCATTTTTAAATTGACTTACCTCTTTTTTATTAATGTACTAACTAGATTTCTTTTTTATACTTGAGATATGAGTCTTTGTCATATTTTTGCACTGCAAATGTGCAGTACCTTTTTACTTTGTTAATGATGTCTTCTAATGAGCAGAAATTTTTCATTTTAGTAAAGTCCAATGTATCAATCTTTTTCTTTAGGGTTAGTCCTCTTGTGTCCTGTTTAAGAAATCTTTGTCTACTCTGGATTCGTGAAGATTATGAACCGTGACATCTAATAGGGTTACCCCTAGCTATATGTGACTATTTAGGTTTATATTAATGAAAACAAAATAAAATTAAAAGCTAACTGCCTCAGTTGCACAAGTCATATTTCAAGTGGTCAGTATCAGTATGTGGCTAGTGGTCAGCAACATTGCTATCATTATAGAAAATTCTATTGGACAGCACAGGTCTAGAAGCCTTGTTGTTTCAACTACCACATGGGTATCCACAATCCAGCTGGAATTATTTTTTTTTTTATACAATGTGAGGTAGAGTCATTAAATCTTTTATTGGGATATTTGGTTAGCAGAAACATTTGCATAAGATTCTGCCTGAACAAAAAAAATCAACTTTGATTATGTTACACCACTGAGATTTGGGTGTTTATTTTAGCAACTGGTGTTGCTTACCTTAATAAATAGGGTCTATAACATCATTAGTCTTCTTGTTCCACCCTTTAGTTTCAATAGGTGCTATTATATGGGATAGGACTTCTAATCTCTATCTTATTTTTCCTTTCTTTTTAACAATTTGATTTAAACTGCCTTTGGAACCCCATTTGCAGGCTTCCCTTCCATCCCTGGACCTTTGAAATGTGGACAGATATGTTCACACACATACACACACACACACACACACACACTCACACACACACATCACACACAGACAAGATAAGATACTCTTTATTGAGCATCTGCTATGTGCAAACTACTCCTCACCAATCTTTACATTTTCCTCATGAGATTTTATTGGAATACTATTCCAGGCTTCTGTAATCTGGTTCCACAAAATATGACTTGATCATTGCAGATATGTTTATGCTTTCCACAGAATTCACAGGTTGGAGGACAATTCCAAGACCTGCCTTTCATAGATAACCTCTTTAATTGTAAGCTGCCATGAATTAAAGAGGAGTTACTATGCAGCATTTAAAATATGGGACTACATAAAAAGAGAAAGCCCATTTTTCTCAATGAGGGCTGAATCAGACACGTCACGGGGGTCAAGTGTGGTCACATGTGCCAATGATAGAACACAGTCCTAGGGACTCAGCACAGGATAATTACATAAAGTTGACACTAGCAGATGGATCATAAAGGTGAGGCAAAGGAGAAGTAGGGAAACCTAAACCTATCTTTGTCTTAGATTGAGCTCCCCAGAAGCAGTCCTTGAAATGAGAACTGTGTGTAAAGAGTTTATTAAGGAAATGCTCCTCAGGAAGTGGTGACAGCATGGAAGGGAAAGAGAAGCTGCCAACTAACATTACAGTTTGAACAAGAGCCCCAGCCTTAGTCTGATCCCACACAAGACTTCTGGCATGTAAATTGTCCAGTTTGTGGCAGGCACACTGGGTTCTTATGCTCCCGTACTATTCAGTCCATCATTGAGTAAAAGCTACTGTTAGTGGGAGAAAGAGGATGCGGAAGGCCAGTGTCAGACACCACTCCGCGCCCCAGCCAGCAACCTGTTCACATGGGTGAAGTGGCTTCAGTACACCTGCAGTCAAGCCTCCGAAGTGGGTCACTCGTGGGTACAGGCCCTTGGAGAGAAAAACACACAGAAGCTGAGGAAGGGGCTCCCAGAAACCAAGACAAGATCCATGGGATCTAAGAGGAGTATCTTTAGTGTCCACATGTCAGCTTTAAGGGGCAAGGACAAGCCTAACGAGAGGGGATGAATTCAGAGGCCACAGTGAGAACAAATTCAGAAATAGGGTCACATAGTACTGGTTGATCCCACTGAGCATGATTTAGCTTGTCTAGGCCACAGGTACAGAATCAGAATAATTGGATGATTTGATCTCATTGATAGCATTACGTAAATTTCCAAATAATTCCCTTTTTGTGTGAGCCTTCTGCAATTCAATAAAGGAATCCTTCATTCATTCCTTCATTCATTCTCAAATGTATCTGAAGATCAGTGTGTTCAGACACTGCTTGAGAGATAAAATGAACAAGACCAACATGGTCTCTGCTCTCAGGGGGCTTTCAATGTAGTAAAAAGGAACTAAAGTTCAGAGAGGTAAAGGAACTTGCCCTAAGCTGCAAAGCTAGAAAGAGGCAGAGCTCAACTCAGACAGATAGCCAGATCCCACACCTGAAACTTTTCATTCCATCAGCTCCTCAGAAGATGTAAACAGTTGAGTCACCCATGGCAACAGAGAAGTCATGGTTACTCTTTTATCCTCCCTAAAAAGAATTCTTGGGGTAGTGGGAGAAAAAGGTTAAATGAATTTAATTATCTTATTAGCAATTTGAGAGAGATGTTTTTTATTAAAACGCAAAGATAAAAACAGAGCAAAAATTAAAAATCCTATTCACGAGACTAACAGACCATCCTTTCTCTTTTATAAACACCTTTCCCAAGGTGTGAAAAGACATGGTGATAGGTGTATAATTTTACTGATCCTTTAGAAGCAGCTGAAATGTGGAAAAACCAGAGAGCTGGCTTAGAATAGATCCCCTGCCTTAGCTTCAGCTGCCTAAATGTGGTCATTTGAAGACAGATTCCCAAAGTTAATTATGTTTTCCTGTAAAATGTAGCATTAATTGTAAGTGTAGAGTATTAAAATGGAATGTATAATACACTACTCAGATTGTTTGTTGTATTTTTTTTCCAAATAAGTGTACCGCACATGATGTCCCCATGATGGTATTAATTATTTATCACTCTATGTGGAGAAAATATCAATTATAATAAAGTGTAGAAGGGTTATTAGCTTTTCTGAACAATAAATAAAGTAGAAGTTGTGAGATCAATATGATGGAATATATTAAGTTAAAATTCTCTTCTGCCATAACAGTTGATAGGATTTTATGTACCAATCTCATGAAAGTGTTATAGACATTTAAAAAAGAAATACATGAAATAAAAGTAAAATCTATTAAGGAAGGTCATTTTAAATATTTAATGATATAATTAAGTCTTATTAATGTAACATTCTTTATTTTTCAGATTAAAAATTCACAGGATTGTCATCCCTTTCATCTTAATCAGATACCATGTGTGTTGTAATTATTTGGTAGGTATTTTTATTAACATTTGATGAATATTAACTGTTTGAAATAAAACAGGATTTTCCTTTAGCTGTGATGACTCACAGGCTACTGCACAGCTAGCAGGTGAAGAGGGAGAAAAAACCAGGGAGCTCTTCCCCCACCTCTGCTAGGCGGAGGGCAGGACACAATCGAAATATCTTAAGGTTTCACCTGCTTCCAAATGCCAAGGACCCACAGCTTTGCTGCACCTGACAAAACCCATCTTTGCATCATCTAGGAAGCACGGGTCTAGAGTGATACAAAACGGGATTCCAATTCAGCTTCTGATAATTTCCTTTTTAGTTTTGGATAAGTTGGTAAACTTCCTGAGCCTCAGTTTTTTTTTTTTAAATCTGTAAAATGGGAATTATAACACCTCCCTTGCAAGCTAGTTGTGAGAATTAGAAAGAATAACTATATAGAGCCTGACTCAGAGAAGATGCTAAATAAGAAAAATAACAATAATTTGATGCACCATCTCAAGTAGTTGAAATGATGAAAATAAAGGCAATAGAGTGGTCTCTGATTCCATTTAGCTGAAGAAATAAGAAAGTAATATTATATATCTGATGACACAGTTCTTTTAGAAGAGTGTGCATTGAAAATTAGTGAGAGTTCTTATGTTACAAAAGACACTTTTGGAAAATTAAAAGACAAGCCACAGACTGGAACAAAATATTTGCAAATTTTATCTCTGATAAAGGACTTGCATTCAGAATAAAGAAGTTTTACAACTCAATAAAAAGACAAAAACCCCAATTTAAAAATGGGCAAAATATTTCAATAGACTTTCAACCAAGAAGATATACAAATATCTAATATGAACATAAAAACATGCACAATAGCATTCGTCATTAAATTAATAAAAATCGCAGTGAGGTTTTTGTACCCTCTCTACACTCTCAAATGACTGGAATCCAAAAGAAACGGACCACCAGGTGCTCGTGAGGATGTGGAACCATCACATATTGTTGGAAGAAATGTAAAATGATGCGGTCACTTTGATAAAACAGTGTGCAATTTGCCAAAACTAACCACGTGACCCAGAAATTCCACTCCCAGGAACCTATTTAAGAGAATTCTGTCCACCCAGCCTCCAATCGTAGCACCTGTCATCCTACCTTTAATGTTTTTCACATCTATTTGCTCCTAATTTCCTAGAGTCTCAAAGAAAGAAGTTAAAAGAAAAGGAGTGGAGGTACGAGCTAATCACAATAAAGAGACTTTAATGAAAAGCCAAAACCTACAATTTTTACCCATCTGCTAAATTATTTGCAGTTTATTCTCCCTTCACATATCAAATCTTTTTAAGGAGTATATTACAGAATTCTCCCCCTTTTACATCCCTTAGGGGATGTAAATAACAATAAATGTTCCATACCCAAGAAAATACATAAGAAACTTATTGACAACATTTATGGATCACGATACTACACAAAAAGAAGGCATGAGACCACTTAAGACCACTCTAATGGTATGAACTGTCCCTCATATTAAGTGGTAGTGATCACAGTGCCCTAAACTTTGTGTGTCTTAACTTCCATAATCTCTTACTAACAAACATTATATAAATAAAGTTATTTAACCACTTTGAGCTTTAGGTTATAAAGTAAAACATGCTCCAGAAGTCTCAGTATTCAGCTTTGAGTTTCTCATTAGGAATTGCACAGCTTGCAGTAAATTAGTTAATGTATGTAAGGAAAATATGTATGTATTATCTACAAATGTAATCTTCTCATTTGAGAGGTGGGGGAGAGAGATAACATCTTAATATTGACACCCTTGCCCAACATTTATCACAGTTTTCCAGTCAACATCTCACTAAATCAAATTGGTGGCAGAGCCCAAAAAAGTAAGCTTGGTTCAAGGGACTTATGAGAGAATGAGGAAATGAGTGAATAGCTAATACCTTCTCATACCAATACAGGCGGTGTGCCGAGGGAGCACAGAAGGTGATAAATAGTATCTGGATAAGAAAAAGAAAGAAAGAAAGAAAAAGAAAGAAAGGAAGGAAGGAAGGAAGGAAGGAAGGAAGGAAGGAAGGAAGGAAGGAAGGAAGGAAGAAAGAAAGAAAGAAAGAAAGAAAGAAAGAAAGAAAGAAAGAAAGAAAGAAAGAAAGAAAGAAAGAAAGAAAGAAAAAGAAAGAAAGAAAGAACAGAAATGTTAAGACTGCCTGCCTCATCTTTGAAATGTTCCAATGGTATAATTCTGTATGTGTGAGCATAATTCTACTAATAGCCTCCATATCACGAGATATTTCTAACCCCCATAAAGCTGTGAAAGACCTCATGGGAGCAAAGCGTCAAGATGGAGCAGGGAGAGAAAGAATAGCAGCAGACTGTGAACGTAGACAAACTGAACTACCTCCAGCTGATATTGTTTACACAAAACACAGTGGCATTGGATCATTTTTTAAAGACTTGGTTTTGTCTCCTTTTTAATTATAAAGGATAAAATAAAATTGAGTGACTGAGAGGAATAAATAGATAATGAAGTATCAGGGGTTTTTATATAGAAGCTCCTTATTAAAATGACTGTCTCCTTCAACTGTTTAATCTAATTTCTGCAAAGCAGGTTTCCACTTGTTCTGCTCATATAAATGCACAGGTATTAGAGGTATTATTAAGACACTATATAGTTCACACCCAGAGCTTGAAGAACTACTTTAACCCCTTAAATGCTCAGTGAATCATCCCTCCACTAGTGGCCTTCTACTTTTTCTCTTTCCATTCCCTCCCCTCCATGGATACTTACAGCATCTGACTGATTTTTGGAATATGTTTTAACACTATATGTAAGGCTTATTTGTAATCTCCTCGATGTAGTATATGATTCCAATCAATACCAAATCTTTATTTTAGCTCTTTCTCTAGACAAGGTATTGGTCTAGGATTGAAGAATGCAAGAAAGATCTGCAGTGTCTGTTTTCAGAATACTTAAAGCTTAGTCCTATGATGAGAAAATTTATCCTACCCAGTTTCTTTGTATGCTAAATAATGATGCAATTTGTTGTTCAAAGCAGGGCATTTTTTAAAGTGAAAGCAGGAAATTAATCACACAAAAGCAACAGGCATAAACTAAGAGTGTCTCACACAAACCTGGACAAATGGTCATCCTATTTATGGGCATAGAGACCATGAAAGCCATTGAATTTAGAGAACAGAGATGTTCTCATTGTCTGGTTGGAAGCTCCATTTCCAAACTGGATGTCTTTATTAAAATATGAATTATAAAGGATCCAGATGGAGTCCTCAGCTCAACAAGTATGGATTGCAAATGGAGTTGTGTATCTTAAAGAGAAACATTGTGTTAGTACAAGTACATAGATCTAGTCTGGAACTTCCTTTCACTGTTTTCCATGAGTATTTTGATTTTCCTCACCTCATTTTGTTCCTCTTTCAAGTATCTTCCCTTGCCATTTTCTTCCAGGCCCAAATCAGATGCTCCTCTTCCAGAAAACATCTGTTTATTGACCAGAACTAACCTCTCTCCCTGCAATGCCGAATCTGTACCTCTATTTGTTGGTCTTATCCCTTCCTATCACTTCTCTTAACTTCTAGTCCCACCTTAGGGTAGCCAGCCTCCAAGATGGCCCCAGTGAGTCTCAGCTACTGGTATTCACACCATTTAAATAGCTCTCTCCTCCCCCCACCTCACTAGACACACTGAATAGAGATGACATGTATAACCAATGAGACTGCAGAAACTGTAGTGTGACTTCTGAGGCTAGGTCATGAAAGGCGTGACTGAGTCTTCCTACTCTCTGTTGGATCATTCATTGGCTCTGAGAGAAGCAGTTACCATATCCTAAGACCAAGTAAGCTTCTCTATGAAGGGGCCCACGTGAAATAGAAATGATGCCTTCTGCCAAGAACCACCATTAACTTCACAGGGAATCTTCTAGCTTCAGTTATGTCTTCAGATGACTATTGCCATGGCAGGCATTCTGACTACAAGCTCACGAGGAATCCTGAGACAGAGTGCCACCAGCAGAGACATTCCTGAATTTCTGACCCACAGAAACAGTGAGATAATAAATGTGTATTTAAGCCACCGAATTTGGGAGCAATTTCTTATGTAGCTATAGATAATTAACATAATGGAAGTCAGAAAGGTTTAGATATTTGCCCACTACTTAGCACGGTCTCCAGCACAGAGTGAGCACTCTATAAATGACTGTTGGATTGAATTGAGTTGAACTGATATATACTATAGGGCTGAGCCCTGAGTTCAGAGATGACATGCCTCTTAGAAGAGGAGGTACATGGCTGACTTGACAGGCACGGATGAGCTTTCAGGAATAATCTACTTATGTAGCAATAGGTTACCATAATCAAAAATAACTAAAATTTGGGGGGAAACAGTTCCTAAATGCAAAGCATTGTGCTTTAAACATATTAATCTCACTTCATCTGCCCCAAATCTCTGTGAGTTAGATTTTATTTTCCCCATTTGACAGAAAAGAACATTAAGACAAAATAAATTAGGCACCTTGCTTGTGACTACCTAGCCTAACAAATAGTAAGACTGAGCATTGAACTTAAAACAACCTATTTCAAAATTCAGTCTCCTAGTATTATATCATCTTGCCCATCAGAAAATAAAAATAATCAGACATTTGGAGTATCCTACTAACAATCTCAGAAAAGTATTTCTTAATATTTTGAACATTGTCAATTAATTAAATTCTAGATAAGTTGTTCTCAAAGTGTGGACTCCAGACCAGCAACATCAAGGTCATCTGGTTATCAAGGAATGCAAGTTGTCCGGCCCACCCCAGACCTAGGGAGTACAACCCAGTAATAATCTGTTTAATAAGCTCACCAAGAGATTCTGAAACAGGCTCAACTTGGAGAATCAAGCTCTAGATTACCTGCATTTCAAGGGCTGCTTGACCAGTAATAGAAAAGCAACCTGAGCTTGGCATTTCTTTATTCTGACTTTGGCCCTTTTGCAATTAGATACTAGCTCCTTAAATCAGTCACTTAACCCTTAATATGCTGAGTAACTGGGTTGCTCAATCTTTGGGCCACTCCCATAAATTGGTAAGAAGCCACTGAGAAAGATAAGCAAATAGGGTGTTTGTGTAGTCTTTGATGGTATTTTCAATATTCCTTATTGAACTAGCAAAGCCTTTAAGTGGGTAAGGGACTGTCCCCAGCCCGAGGAATTTCCCAGTAAGAGATAGTACCCTTTCTGCCTTGGAAAACCCAAATCTTAGTGAAGCTGGGAGTTCCTGAAGAGATTATCCACAAAGATTGGGTTCAAAGAAGTCGCATCCTACAAACATAGACATGTATGAGAACACACATACAAACACACATACGACACACATCTCTAAAAACCAACTTATTTAAAGTAGGAATTCTAATAAATCTTGACTTTACAATGATATTACTTTCTTATTTAAACAATAATATTAATATATATGTGATATGATATAATATAATATAAATAACAAATACATAGCTTAATGGTGTCACCTGAAACTTTTGATTGTATGTGTTACATGGAAAATAATTACTTTTAAGTACTTAATAAAATCCTGGTTAAATTTAGATAAGCCTTGTATCTCTTTTCATACTTTCACGTAACTGGGGTTTTGTGTTTTTCTTTTCCAGTTATTATGAATAACACAATCTTTCACTTCATTTTTTTTTAATGAAAAGAAAAGCAAAAGAAACTCAAATTGAAAAACAACTTCCATGTGCAATTGAAAGGTTCAAAGCATAACAACATAAATTCTAGGAACTAGGAGGTTTCAGGGTTTCGCCTACACTGCACACACATTATTTTTTTGCTACTATTTAAATACTTAAAAGTACAGCATAAGCCTAAAATAGCTCAAACATTATGACAATGTTCAGTAACAAATACCCCATCAGGGCTCCACTGAGAAACTTTCAACAAAAGGCCCAGTGTCAGTTGCTTTGCTTTTATTTATACTAAACAAAATCCAAGAGAGTCAAACTCAAGCCACTCTGGAAATCTGGTGAGTTTGTTGAGAAATATTATCTTACCTAAGTGGGAGAGTAAGGCTTTTTCTGAGGCTGCCTCATAAGTCACTGTTGTAGTAAATGTGAAAGAGCACTCAGGAATATACTCTAACCCAATGCTCCTCAACTTTAAAGTACAAAGAAATTTTCTGGGGGTCTTGGAAGATGCAGCTACTGATTTAGTAGCTCTGGGGTAGGACCTGGACTTTTGCATTGCTAATAAGCTCCCAGGTGATACTGATGCTCCTGGTCCCTGGATCACACTTTGAGTAGTAAAACTCTACTCCAGTCTCATTGCCAAGATAAACAATCCCTTCTCCTGGAAAAACCTGACAATGAGAAAGGCCTCTCCTAAAACTATGTATTAATTCTTAAAAACCGAAGTGAGAAGGTATTCCATTGCATTAAGCATTATTATTAAAAAGTTGTTATAAGGCTTTTCTTTCCCAAGGAAAGACTACCAAGCAGCACACTAGAGCATATTTTCTGGATAACCTTGGATAAGATTCTTAACTTTTAAGCCTCATTCATTTATTTAGTGAACTCTTCCCAGGTGCCAGGCCCTGTGCCATACCCTAAAATTGAATAGACTCACAATCTAGAGAACCCACACATGGAATCAAGTGATCTCATAGCCTGTCGTAAGTGTTATAATAGGGATTATGGTCCAATAGATCATATGAGCCCAAAAAGAAAGTCCCTACAAACTGAGATCGGTATGACAAATATGAATTAGCCAAGTGAGGGGAAGACCATTCTTGGCTTGCCTATTATTATAATAGTGATATTATTCACTATTATATTATGATTCAATGCATTATAATTCTCTCTATTCACACCCCTTTACAATGTAATGCTACTGCTCTTCTTAGCAAGCAATAGAATCTACTTCTCCCTTGAATCTAAATTGCCCTTGTGACTTTCTCTAATCAATAGAATGTGAAGGAAATGTCATGTGGAAATTCTAGAATCTAGGCCTTAAGTGACCTTCCAGTCTCCATTCCCACCATCTTGAAACATGGCCAATATGTAGAGAAGCTTGAACTAGATGACTGAATGATAAGAGACCATGTAGAGAGAGAGAGAGAGATCCCATCTTTCTAGCCACCTATACCAAGGCCCCAGACATAAGAGTAAGACCATTTCAGATTTTCCAGCTCCAATTGTCCCATCAGATGAATGCAATCACATGAGAATAATTCAGGCAAGACTGGTAGAACAGTCAGCCAAAAATACAGAATCATGAGAGATAATTCATCATTATTATTTTGAGACACTGAGTATTGGGGTGGATTTTTGCACAGCAATAGAGATAGAAAAGCATATAGAAAATTTAAGTGACTTAATATGTCTGAACATATTAAGTGTGAAAGGGCAATGGTAAGACTTAGGCCTGGTGAGGAATGCAAGGAATAAGTCTGTGAAGGGCCTCATAGAGAGTTTAAACTTCATCTTCAGGCAATTTGGAGTCATGGGAGTAATTTAAGTAGAAGGGGATAGCCTTATCAGATTCCTCATTCATGAAAACAGGCATTAATATTAACTCCTTACTCCTTCTAAAAGAGTTTAGTCTAGTGAGAATTACATAAGATATAAGGTGAAAAACACCATTTAAAAGGGCTCAGTTGAGACTCTGGACCCAGATGGCAAAATAAACAAATTCTGAATGTCCCTTCTCCCACAGACACACTGAACATACAAGTATACAGGAACAATTTTCTCAGAGAAATTCAGAAACTAGTTGCATGACAGAGAAAATATTAATACATCAAAATAGGTAGGAAATGGTGAGACACACTCTCAGCATAAACACTATCCCCAGCTCAATGCCATGCAATTGAAAGAGAATCCCCAAATCTCGGTGTCTCCCTTCAACAAACTAGAAGAAAAATAAACTAAGCCCAAAGTTAGTAAATGAAAAAATTAACAAAGCTCAAAGCAGAAATAAATGAAATAGAGACTAGAAGGACACTAGTAAAGATCAATGAAACTAAGACAGTTTTTAAACAGATCAATAAAATTGACAAAAGTTTAACTAGACTATATGTAAAAAGAGACAAGACTCAAATAAATAAAATAAAAAAGACAGACATTACAACTGATAACATAAAAAATTGTAAGAATTATGCAAACTGCTATGAACAACTACATACTACCAAATAGATAACCTGGAAAAAAATGAATAAACTCCTAGTAACATATAACCTATCAGACTGAATCTCAGAAAACTCAGAATTCTAAACAGACCAAAGTGTTTAAATTAGTATGAAAAACCTCCCTACAATCAAAAGTCCAGGATCAGATGGCTGTACTGGTGAATTCTACCAAGAATTTAAAGAATTAATGCTGATCCTTGCAAAACTCTGCCAAAAAGTAAAAGAGCAGAGAACACTTCCAAACTTGTTAAACAATGCACATGTTACCTTGATACCAAAGCCAGACAAGTACATTACAAGAAAGGAAAGTTGCAGACCAATAACCCTAATGAGTATAGACGTAAAAATCTTCAACAAAACGTAAGTTAACCAAATTCATCAGCATAATATTGATAAAATTATATTCTGTGATCAAATGGGATTTATTCTGAGGATGCAAGGATGGTTCAATATATGTAAATCAATAACTGTGATACACCACAATAATGAATAAAGAATAAAAATCATATGATCATCTCAACAGATGCAGAAAGAGAATTTGACAAAATTCAACATCAATTCACAATGCAAGCTCTCAACAAATGAGTGTAGAAGGAACATATCTCAACATAAAAATGGCCGTATATAACAAGCCCACAGCTAAGATCATACTTAATGGTGTTTCCACTAAGATCAAGACTAAGTGAAGAATGCCCACTCTCACCACTTTTATTCAGCATAGTACTGGAAATTCCTAGTCAGAGTAATTAGGCAAGAAAAAAATAAGCATCTAAATTTAAAAGAAAGAAATAATATTGTCTTTGCAGATGATATGGTAGTAGATGCATAAACCACTGAAGAGTCCACAAAAAAAACTGTTAGAATAAATTAACTTTGTTAAACTAATTCGGTAAGATTGCTGATACAAAATCAATGTACAAAAATCAATTCCTTTTTTGTATACTAACAATCAACTATAGAAAAGAGGAGTTAAGAAAACAATCCATTTACAAGAACATCAAAAACTATAAAATACTTAGGAATAAATTTAGCCACAGAGATGAAAAGTTTATATACTAAAAATTATAAGACATTGATGAAAGAAATTGATTGAAGAACAGACAAACAAATAGAAAGATATTTTATATCCATGTATTGGAAGAATTAATATTGATGCAATATCCATACTACTCAAAACAATCTACAGATTCAGTGTAATCCCTACCAAAATTTCAATGGCATTTTGCACGGAAATAGAAAAACAATTCTAAAATTCATATGAAACCACAAAAGAACCAGAATTGCCAAAGTAATCTTGAGAAGAACGAAGCTAGAGCCATCCCACTTCCTAATGTCAAATTGTGTTACAAAGATTTAGTGATCAAAACAGTATGGTAGTGGCCTAAAAACATACATAGATAATGAAACAGAATAGAGAATCCAAAAATAAACCCATACATAGGTGGTCGGTTAATTTTCTACAAAGGAGCCAAGAATATTCAATGGGGAAAGGATTGTCTCTTCAATAAATGGTATTGGGAAAACTAAATACCCGCATGCAAAAGAAGAAGAAAAAAACTGGAACTCCATCTTATATCACACCCAATAATCAACCCAAAATGGATTAGACTTGAGCATAAGACCTGAAACCTTAAAGCTCCTAGAAGAAGACATAGAGGGTCAGCTTCTGGTCATTGGTCTTGACAATGATATTTTGCATTTGACACCAAAAACAAGACAACAAAAGCAACAATAAACAAGAGGGACTATATCAAACTAAAAACTTTCTGTCAGCAAAGGAAGTCATAAACAAATGAAAAGCAACCCACCGAATTAGAGAAAATATATGTCCACATGTATTTACAACCAAGCATCCAATAAACCATTAATTTCCATAATAGAATATAGAAGGAACACACACAACATGATAGCAAAGAAAACAAAAAAACCAATCATTCAAATTAAAAATAGGCAGACATACTGAACCGTTATTTTTCCAAAGGAGACATACAAAATGTCCATCAATACATGAAAAGATTTTTATATTGCTAATCATCAGGAAAATGAAAATCAAAATGACAATGAGATATCACCTCACAGCAGGCAGAGAAAGAGAGAGAGAGAGAATGAAATATTAGTCAGCCTTGAAAAGGAAGTTCTTCCTTGTGTAACAACATGGATGGATCTGGAGGACATTATGCTAAGTGAAATAAAACAAACAGAAAAAGAGAAATACTATATGGTATCACTTATATGTGGAATCCTGAAAAAGGTCAGACCCGCAGAATCAGAGAGTAGAGTGGTGATTGCAGGGACTGGGAGTTGGAAGAATTAAGGACAGGCTGGTGAAAGAGTATAAGCTTTCAGTCATCAGATGAGTGAGCTCTGAGAATCTAACATGTAACACTATGACGATACTTCATAATATTGTGTTTAATAATTGAAATTTACTAAGAAGTAGAATCTAAGTGTTCTCACCACACACACACACACACACACACACACACACACACACACAAAAGGAAAATATGTGAGGTGATGGATATATGTTTATGAACTCAATGGAGGAAGTCCTCTGACAATGTATGGAGACACACACACACACACACACACACACACACACGCACCCCAGGGTGCCAAAAATGTATACATAGTTTAAACGATGTTACCTACTTATTACTTTACAAAGTTGAATTGAATTATGGTGGCCACGCGTAGTTTGATGTTCCCTCAAAAGGTAGCATTCATCAAATGAATGCTAGTGTCACAGAGCAACGGACAGGTCAAAGAAAATACCAGAATTGTAGTTGCTGGGGGAGCACAAGACGATTTGGAAGTGGTATTCGAAATTCAAGAATGTTATTTGAGTTTCTCCCATGTTCTCCTGAGTTAACACATCTTGGCTTGTACCCATGGGGGTACCTTAAAGGACGGGGTGTACCGTAGAGAACCAGCTACAGTGGCGGTGCTTCAGGAAGAAACTGAAACAGCATGCACAGTGACATAAGTGGACACTTCGGTCAGCGTTGCTCAAGCAGTAGTTCTCCATAATCAGAAGTGTCTGGACACTGATGGTCACCACTTTGAGCACCTCTTGTAATTGCAGAAGTCAAACGTGACTTGTATTCATCTTTTGTTATCAGTATATTAATATATTGAGTATGACAATTTTAATACAGTCTTTTCCTTTCTTAAAATGTCTATACATTTTGACACTTTATTATATTATAGAAAATCATCACATTGTGTATTTTACATGCAATTTTATTTGTCAATAATACCTCAGTAAAGCTGAAAAAAAAAATACTGTTAAGGGAAGAGCCATGATTTCTAGAGCTGGAAACACTTGACCCTGCTCCAGTCTTCTTTCCCCCTCTTCCATGCACCTTGCTACCTCTGTTGTCTACCCCCTAGTCGGTACAAGTTTTGCTAGAGGGGGTAACATCTAGATGAAGATGTTTCTGACAGTAAGAAAATTGTGGAAGTGCCCAGGCTGTGAACCTCAAAGTTCCCATATCGGTCCATGCCATTGGCATATATTTCTTTTGTCATTTCTCATGAGATGAATTTTTTAGACGAGAAACCTATAATTTCAAGGTTCCATTAATCTTGATTTTCAGTGATAAATCTCAGGTCTATCAATAATTTTACCTTTGAGAACAGTGAGTCAGTTCTGGAGAAATCAAACAACCATTACGGAAAAAAATATGCTCCCAGTCTGTTCTTCATTCACTAATGCCCTGGGCAGTGTTGTAGAATTCAAGGCAGCTTGGCTAACAGAGCTCCGTGACTTTGGGGAGTTGCTTTTCCAGGAAGCTTAGGCCATGATATAAACAGTTTTGTTGTTTTCTTTGTTTTGTTGTTTTTAATGTTTTTGGGAGTTGGGGAAGGTATAGAAATGACCGGAACCAAAAGCCAGATTCCCTGATCTGTCTGCCACGGGATCCCATTCTTGACTTAGTAGGATACAATTGAGCCCCTTAAGGAAGATACCAGTAAGACACACACTGTTGGTTTCTAGCATCAGTAAAATCCCATCATTGTCTATCAGGAGAGTCTGAGTTTGGAGATTCTCGTCCCAGGGAGCTAACACTTCCCAGTCCCACAGCCAGCCTCTGGCCGGCTTCCCCTTTCCCAACCATCTCCTCACCTGGAAGATGGCAGATGGGAAAGTGTCCCTGGGCGTGTTCTCTGAGTTTTCCTGAGGGTGCCTAGAACACAGCTAGTGGATTTAATTAGAATTACCTCAGAGACAAACCTCTCATTTTTCCTGGCAACTGGAAACATTAAGTGGAACCAGCGATATTAGAATTTGAAACTCAGAAGGAGAATCTTCTGCAGACTGGAACTTTCTGTGCAGATAGGATAGTTCTTTGGGGAAAGGCTGTGGCCTGGAGTCACCAGGGGTTTTGACAAGACTGTGGCCAAGAGGAGACCAGAAACAACTCTACACTATGCATGAAGAACACAAATATTTGTGGGCTTCTCTCCATCTCTGCCACATGGGAGGAGAAGTCACTGATACTAAAGATGATGAAGTTGACCCTCCCTTTTCCAGCTGTCCTCAAAATCATAGGACCGTAGTGCAGTTGAGTCAATTAGATGGACTCGACCAGGTTTTAGAAAACAGACCTGGCAGATTAAGGAACAAGGAATAGGAGAGAATTATTGGCCACAATGGCAATGGCAGCAGGGGCAACAAACACAACACCCATGGCAGCAGGCAGAGTTCCCCTCAGATGGTGTCAGAGGTTGAAACTGTGGGTACCCTCCACTCACTTGGGCTTTCACAATGCTAGTACATCAGAAGTATTTGAGCTGTGTTTCTTTCTTTTTTTATAAATTCATTTTTATTGTTAGACTTATTGGGGTGACATCTGTTAGCAAGGATTACATAGGTCTCAGGCATACAATTCTACAGTGCACTGTCAACTTGATGTATAATAAGTTCACCACCTAATGTGACTGAGCTGTGTTTCTAACTGCACAGATGCCCTTAGTATCTGCCTCTTTAAAAAGCTTAGTTCTCTGACATTCCCAGAAATGCTGTGAGTTACTCAATGTTCTATCAATACATTCCTTTCCTGCTTACATCAGAAAGAGTCTTCTTCTGTTGCTTGCAACTCAAAATCCTAACTGATACAATGATAAATGATGTTAGATTGCTGTTCTGTGGTGGTAGTGGTGTGGGGAGATGGAACATTAAAATAATGATATTGGTTTTATTAGGCATCTTTTAAGATGGCAGTGAGTAAAAATCCAATTAAAAGGAGCTCCAGAAACATTTCAAGAAATTGGCAGAATTGTCGGAGCAAGTGCCAAGTCTCCCAAGGTGACAGCATTGAGGACGATGATGTTACTTGAGTAGACATGTAAAAGGGGATGCTTGGTGACAGTGTTTTAAATCATATGGGGCACATAATAATGAAAGGTTAAGCCTGTACAAATAGGTATATTAGATTAATGGTTTAAGAATAATCAACAAGTGTAACCAGCATAGGTACATATGCTTTACAGGTGTTCAGGTTTATATATTATTACCTTTTTCTATAGTGCATACGAGTATACCTTGCCTTTGCAGATAATTAAGGCTATGTGTCCATAAAGAGTGCGTGTGACTCAAAATGTTTTTTTTATTTTTAGCTATAGTGTAATAGATGATTCATTTGCTGACAAGATAAAGTGTCATCTCTTCCACAAATCTCCTTTTTTTCTCTTCCTTCTTTTTTTATTTATTTCTTTTCTTCCTTCTTTCTTTTTTTTTTTAAACATTGCTGACATATTACTATTCTTCCAAACTCATAGTTAATGGTTAGGAGGTTCTAACTTGTATTTAAAATCCATCTCTACTCGTATACAGTTTATGATGTTGGGCATATCATTTATCTTTTCTAACTTCGGATTTCCCCTCCAGTAATGAATATTGTAGTACAAGTTGGCTGGAAAAGGAAATAACTAGATGTTAGTTATTATCAAGGTTTAGCTTTGTTTTGTTTGAAACTCACGCAAGTATAGCTTACATAGTTTAAATCATTAATTAACCAACTATATGACTAAATCAGACCAAACCATACAACGACCAATTATAAGAAGATATAAAGAACTAAGTATTTTGATTTGTCCAATTCTGTGCACCCAAGCTCTTCCACTAAATACATACATACATACATACATACATACATAAAATAAAAGCCAACCCTAAGAAACTAAAGGGAAATGTTAAGTAATCGAGTTAAGTAAATGACCTATCTTCCTGGAAATACTGAAGAATCATTGGCTTAGAACAGAACAGTCCAATCTTTTGACTTCCCTGGGCCACATTAGAAGAAGAAGAATTGTCTTGGGCCTCACATAAGATGCACTAAGACTAACCATAGCTGATGAGCTAAACATAAGGTCACAAAAAAAAAATCTCATAATGTTTTAAGAAAGTTTATAAATACGTGTTGAGCTGCATTTATACCCACCCTGGGCTGGATGCAGCCCACAGACCATGGGTTGGACAAACTTGGCTTAGAGAGTGAATTCACTAAACAAAAGTCCTCATTTCTACTATTAATAGTATTGAGGGTCCATTTCTTGCCCCAGAGTCAAGTAGATCAACTGAGCATGAAGGTAGTAGCTCCCAATTTTCCTGCTCAGTTCAGAAATGCACCATCAGCTCAGAAACAAACATTATTTACAGGCTTCCATTTACTATTTGCAAGGAAAATAGAATGGAGAGTGTTGACTGAAGTATCTGAGTTGTCATTTTATGAATATTTTAGTTCCATTATAAATGACTCACTTGTTCAAATGTCAGCTTTCTTCCCCCCTCCCCCAACCCTCCCATGCCCTGAAACAGCTTTAGTTGAGCAAATAATTAAAGGGTTATCAGAAATAATCCGAGGGAATTTGACATCAGAATATCTCATGATGGATGGTGTTAAAGTTAGCCACAAATAACAAGTGTCTCTTAATTAACTACTGCTAAAGGAATCACTTGCCAGGTCCTGTCAGTGAGGACTCAATCTCAATCACCTCTCTACTTGTGATGTAATGGTGAGTTCAGAGCCACATTATCATAATTCTCATGTGACTGAGGGGACTCAAAAAGGCTTTGGTTGAAAGGCCACTGGTTTAGGCCATGTGAGTCTTCTGGCTTCTACCCTTGTAAGTCTTTAAGCCTTGGTCCAAAGACCAGTCCACTACTAAAAAGGTATAGATATTAACCCTGCTAATCCCAATTTACCATTCCAGTTCTGCCCTCCAGGCCATCTGAGTCAAAACAAGCAAGCAAGAAACTAAATAAAGAATATTCCAGATGTCAACAAAGGTGGCAAAGGCCAAAGGAGAGCCAAAAGGGGGGAAATTCAGCCAAATGGGGAAGGATGCTAAGAGAAGCACCAACGATCATTGTAAGAACACAATGGAAAGCTGTTTTATGTTCACAACTGGGTTTCACCATTAATAAAAGCAAGTGGTTGGAAAGAATACTGTGGCAACTCTGATACACGCTTGCTATACTACAGACAGGTTGAATTATTTTGCTAAAAGATATTTCTTGATAAAATGCCTCTTGATTAGATTATGGTGCTATTGTAGCATAGGCAATAGTTGTACACAATTTCAAATCAATATAAGCCCATAGCTTACCAAATCACTTAAAAGTGACATGTTTTTAGTGAAATGTTGCAAAAGAATGCAATGAAAACATAATATAGATGAGAATATTTTTATCTGTCAATAATCGGTATAAAAAGACGAACAGGACAAAGTATCTATTGTCATGTTGCATGCAATAGTAATAATACACTGAACCATAGTCAGAACCAGTTATGAAAATACAGCAACTTCTGTATGTAATAAATCATGGTTTTGAATTGAGAAAACTTTTTTCCCTCCATTTCAAAAACATAAACCCAGTAAAGAATTGAGAAAATCTTAATTCATGCGCAAATTGACATGAGCCAAAATTTAAAGCACTTTATACCCAACCAATTTTATTTTAAAGCTCAATCTTTAATTGCAAGCAGAAACGAGTGTTGTACATTCAAAATTTATGTTATTACTTCTAATGGCAATTTCAGTTTTCTCCTTATTTTTTTCTTTTTCTCTAGTATTTAAAGTTCTACTTTTCACTTTCTTCCACCCTCAAAAATAATCCTACAAGTTCTTAAAATTTACATTTATTTTCTCCAGCTTTATTGATATATAACATGTAGGTTTAAGATGTATAATGTGATGATTTGATACACATATATACTGCAAAATGATTACCACAGTAAGTTTAACATGTTCATTCTCTCACATAATTACCATTTGTGTGTGTGTGTGTGTATCAGAGTGGTGATAACATTTAAAATCTACTCTCTCAACCTTCAAATATATAATATTGTTAATTATAGTCGACATAGTTCATCATCCTGTACATTAGATGCCTAGAGCTTAGTCATTTTATAGCTGAGGGTTTGTAGGCTTTGACCAACATCTCATTTCCCCCACCCTCCAGCCTCTGGCAGCCACCATTCTACTCTCTATTTCTATGAGTTCAGCTTTTTTTTTTTTTTTTTTTGAATTTTTATAAGACTTTATTTGAGCCAAACTGATGACATATGTCAGGGAGCAAGATCTCAAATGGTCTGGAAAATAATAGTTTTCTAGCTTCCTTTATGCAGTTAAGATCAAAGAGAGAAGTATGGAAGATTACATGGAGGGGGAAAAAGCAAGGGGGGATTGGATTACAGGATAGCTAACAAGATTGTGTACTCTCTTGAGGGTGCTGGTTAGGATTATTTCAAAGGTGTGTTAATGCAGATATACAAACACAATGGACAGGGTTGACTTAAGGCAAAGATAAACCTTTTACTAAAAGGTTATATGTCTGGGGTGTGACTACCTAACCTGACCTGTCTAGTTAGGAATTTCTGATCAGATCACTTTGTGAAGGAGTTCAGCTTTTTTACATTCCACATGTTTGTCTTTCTTTGTCTGCCTTATTTCACTTAATATTACACCCTCAGGGTACATACATGCTGTTGCAAATGTCATGATTTCTTTCTTTTTTTATAGCTAAATAATATTTCAGTGCGTGTGTGTGTGTGTGTGTGTGTGTGTGTGTGTGATATTTCCTTTATCCACTCATCCTTTGATGGACAATCAGTACTTTTCACTCTCTTGTGGGATTCAGTGACATTGAAAAAAAAAAATTTACTCAATCTGAGAAGTTTGAATAACAAGGGAAATCTGAGTCAGCACCAAGACCTGAGTGCAAATATATTAATAGCACTCTTGTCTACATCCAGTGGACTTAGCCAGGATCTCTCCTTGTCTTTATTTATGACACCCCAGTCGTCAAGTGGCATGGAGGCTTTACTCCTGCGGTCTGCATCACGTTCCCCAGCCAAGGCTGCATCAAGCAAGAGCAAACAGCGTGAATGTTCTTTTCCCCTGTGCTTGGTCCAATTAGACGGTATTGCTCCAAACAATAAATGCTCATAAAAATAAGAAACTTATTAGATAGAAAGGTTATTATTGCCCTGTGGCCTAGAAATTGGAAATGTTCACATATGTTTCCAATAGAATATTTAATTAAGATGCCTTTCCTATCAATGTGCTTCAGCAATTACCTGTATTGATAATGGGCTGTTATTTTCCCAGCAAGGTAATAGAGAATCACACAGGGGTATCTTAAAAAGTCACTTCTAGACTACTTTCTGCCTTTTGAATTTTTTTTCTGTGAATAATTTACTTAAATGGCTTGTACTTATCAACCCCTTTTTTTAAACTGAGAATGAATTGGAATGTACACTTGAATAATATTTAAGGATAAATTTAATTGGGCTAGTCATTTATTCCTTAAGAACTCAATGGAATAATTTATTCATTCATCAATTCATTCATTTGGCAAATAAACATATACTAAGAGCCTAGTAAGCATTAGCCATGGTGCTCTGATGTTGTTGATGATGAATAAGATAGTTGGTCTCCTGATGTTGGACTTCAAAGTTGAGATAACAAATGTGAACCAACTTACATGGGACCCGGGCTAAGATAAAACTAATAATGATAATAAAAACTCATTCTTAATAGAGCCCCTAAGCAGTACTGACTATAAGAGGGCTATCGTGGGATTTGGCGTATGTTGTCAAAATTTATTACCAAGTCACCCTCTTTAAGTAGGTTTTACATGAAGGAAATGTCTTACACACTCCCAGTTTTAAAGAATGTCACTTCTCAATGTATTGACCTCACTGACCCCCACCTATTCCTGGACCCCTTGCCTTCTGACTTTGCTGCCCCTTCCGGGTCTGTGCTAGTCTCTTCCTTCCAACTTGCTATATGATCCAGCCTCTCTCATTTCTTATCTTTCTTCCCCACTTTTTCTTCTCTGCTTGGCATATTCCAAAATGTTCTTCAGGAAACCCTAAGTCTCTTTTCCCATTTGCATTCCTATGGAACTCCCCCAACCTTCCTTATCCCTGCCCACCTTCACATCTCTCTCCATCTAATGAATGCTGCTTCTCTTTATCACTGCTTAAGGCATTCACCCTCTCTTGCTCTCTTGCACTTCTTCCTTCCCCAGCATGCTCTCTGGTAATCACTTGGCTGTACACAATGGTCAGTAGGTACAATATTGGAAAAGCCTTCTCTGATCTGTGCTCTTGATTGGGAAATGCTCATCTTATACCACCCCTCCTCACTTGCCCACAATTTGTCCACCATTAAAAATTAAGCATGGAAGTGTAGTTGAAGAAAAGTATCAGGCAATAAAAGGTCTAGATGGTAAAAAGGGAAAAGGAAAGAGTATCCTATTCTCTAAGACAGGAAGGAAATCTACAGGAAAGTAGAATGGAGAAGTATGGGATTAAAGGATTGCTTTCTGGTTTTCCGTCCATAAGAGTGGGTGAGTGGGAGTTGAGGGAGTTCTGGTGTTATGCACAAAGTTGACAATGGGGGACTTTATCATAATTTACATTTGGAACCCTGGGTAAGTTTTCTGGCTTATCAATGTGGGGTCAGCCATGTGAAAGTAGTCTGGGTGGTATAGAAGAGTTTAAGTAGAGGAAAGTTCCAAGTTTAGTTCTCCAAAGTCAAACTTGGTTTTTACAGGCATGTATGGGACCCAGATAAGTCTACCTCGGTCCCAGGGGAATGTGGGGGTCAGTGTAGGGTCTTGCTGAGTCACCACAACAGGAGAAAGGAGGCCTGAGGCATACAGTGGGGGGCTGCAAAGCAGGTTTGCACCTCAAGTATCAAGCTGTTGCTGTGCCTAGTCTCTACAATACCAAAGAAGTGTCCAAATGGTGCCAGATCAGCATGAGGGGACCACTGAACTCTACCTAATACCAAGAAAGAGTGGGGAACCCAGAGTCTATCAGAGCATCGTTTAGCAGTCGATGTCATCAGGGATGGAGCTAGTGACACCTCAGAGGTCACCACTCCCGAAAAAGAATAAAATGAAGAAACAAAGACCCAAGAATCTGTTTTCTCCCCAATATGAGAAGACAGTAAGCCCTTCTCCTATAGCATCTATTATGTTGAGGGTAGAGGGGAAGGTGTGTAGTGATTGGAGAAGAATGTGAAAAAAAAAATATCTCCACTAGACCAAGTCACTTAAAGATGACATCCAGATTTGAGATTAAAGATTTAAAAATAAACGAATATTTTACAGGTGGTGGTTCATAGGGAAGATCTAATAATTAATAAGAAAATGTTAAAATGTTAAAGGAAACTGCATTTCCTTTGCACTCAAGATGAAAATCAGTGAGTCCTTTTGTGACCCAACTTTCTTTGCTTTTTTTTTCCCTGAGTAATTATAAAAGCAGACCTCCATGACCTTGAAAATGAGGGGATAGAGGAAAGCGGGGTATCCCACACCCAAAGCTTTTAGGATAGCCAAATAGGGGAATCTCTCTCTGCCTAAATTCAAAACCTCTTCCACAGTTTACTTATATTATATATATATTTTTTAACATTTGCACACATGTTTTGAAGTTTCTGCCTGGTAAAGAATTAACTACACATGCTTTTAACTATTATCTCTTGTCCCATTCACACCAGCACCCATGGGACTGCAGTATCTTCTCTTCTGATATTTGAAAGCATTAAAACGGTCCCCCATAATCTCTGAAAAGTTTAGTTGCCAAGGAGACAGAGGCCTTAGCAACCAGGTAAGAAGGCCTCTGTAGTATGTTCACACGGTTATTCAGTGAAGGGGCAGGAAATCAAGAAATGATTGAAGGAAAGAAACACTGGTTTCCCAACATTTATACTTAGAGCCTCTTTTATTATGTAATTAGAGGAAACCCCAACTTGCCCTTCTCAAAATGGTACTGTTTTGTGAAAAGATTACAATAGGTTCCATGTGGCCTTGACTTAGTATCACCACGTGGAAATGCAAACATTATTCTCAGAACAGCTACTTTGTAGAACAGAAAGGGTCCAAGGAGCAAGTTTTGTAGAGTACAGATTAAATAGCAGCCACCCAGTGCTTCAGTCTATTTTGAAGGAAGGCCATAAAGATGATCACTGTAGTGTCCCTCGGAAAGACATGAAGAGAGTACAATCCTGAGACAGAGAGTGGAAAAGAGGTTGGTGAGTGGATGGATCAAAAATACAAGGACAGTTCAAGTTTCCTCAGTATGTCAATCAAATCTTGCTTGCCTATGTTCTTTTTATCCTGCAGTCAAAGAGTTGGTTAGAATATGTGAAAGAAAGCACATGAAATTTACCCAGAACACACCACAAGCTGTTCATAGCTGACTTTTTTTTTTGGCATTTGAGGGAGAAAATAAAGGGTTTGGAAAGAGGTGAGGAAAGATGTCTTATCAGGCAATATTCTCAATGAGCCTAATGTATATGCATATTTTACTGTGGGATTAATAGGACTGGAACTTTTGTCTATCACATTCTAACACACGGTGAAGAAATAGGTATAATTTTGCATATTCTAACAGGTTTTTTTCTTATACCAACCATTAACCAGGTCCTACTGTTTCCCCCTATACTCTGATCTTTTCACATCAAATTTTGAGGGTAGAAGTAACACTTGATCTTATCTGTCCTGCCTGGAACGTTCTCTCTTAAGATAGTGGTACTTTGATTTTCTTGAATTTACAAGACAGGAGAATTCTACCTTCTGACTATAAATTCATGTAGCCACAAGCCAGAAATGGTTATCTGCATAGCACATGATCTTCTGTCCATTTCTTTTCTTTTGACTCCTGTTTTCTTAGATGATTATCAAAGAACCATTCTAATAAACTGCCTCATGTGGAGATTTGGGGTCATGCCAGCACACTTATTAGAGGAAAATGAATTATACAATTAAAACTATTTATTAAATACTAAATTTAGTCTCTTTTTAAGACAAAATTTCTGCCATAATTCATAGATGTGTCACTATTTTTAAATCCATCTATTAAGCAGTAGAATCAATGGTTGATAAATATTTTCTTGTTTGTATTGCCTTCACCACTCTTTGATTAAATAGGGTCCCAAAAGACACGTTTTTGGGGGTCCCAAGACAATACAGTTGGTTTTCCTGGAAAATCTATGCCTACATGGAAACTATGAGTACAGTGGACACAAGGAAGCCTTTGCAGTGGGAAGTGAGATGAAAAAATAATGGACATTTACTAAAAAATCAATCAATTAAGTAATGAGTAACTGATAAGTGTATACAGAAACAATGCAATTTTTCTACCATGTGATTCTTAGCTATTATATGCAACGTTGCTTTGAAAACTTTAAAGTATATTAATATTTAAAATTTTTTTGCCTTAATTGTTAGCCTGAAAACATGTCAGTATGCTTTTTCTGTTAATCAAATAGGCATTTCAGAAGGATCTGGACTACGACTATAAGCATGCTTACAGTTAAAGGGCCACACAAACAAGGTAAAACAGTCCCTAAAAGGTCATGGTATGACTAAAATGGTGACAACATTTTGTCCTTGATATCAGGAATTAATATAAAATAATATTTTTCAATAGAATACTCATAATTCTGGAAGGATGTTATTCAAGCAAAAGTTTTACGGTAAGTGTGTCACCTGAAACAATTTTAATATTTTGATTTCTGATCTTCCTACTCTACTGAAGTCTCTGTGGTCATTAGAACATAGACTTTTATTGCCAAAGATGCTGGCCCAATATTAGTGCTCCCATAATAATTCAGGATTCCTTTTTATACAACATTCCATTTCCCTCACATCGATCAGAATTTTTCAATTAAACTCCTATTTAATTTTTCTCTTCCCTTTAGAATACTAAAAGGTATATTGTTTTCTGATTCTTCTTAATTGTTCTCCTTTTTCTGATCCAAATCAATTGAAGCATCATAACAGCTTCAAAATTAATTACACAATTTCCCCTCTGCTTGGATAGATACGTACATATCTCAGAATGTGACGGTTGTGTTCACATTACTAATTACTCACAAAATCCTTTGATGGCTGTTTGTCTGCATTGACCCAAGTGAAACAACCCACCTTAAGTTGGGAGTTGTCTTCTTAAATTAAAAAAAAAAAGCACAGTGAAAGCATAAATATTTTGGTTTTCTGTGACTGAACAGAATCTACTCAGCCTTTTTTCTCACTGGTTCAATTTGTGCTTTTTTTTTTTCTTCTTTTTAATCAAGTTTGGGTATAGAGAAGCCAAACATTTGATACAAGACAGTAATTTTTGTCTGAAGGAAAGAACCGATCAGTTTTCATCCAAACAGGGAGATAAGACTTGTTCTAACTAACCCTAAAATCGATAGCAAGAGGGAGCTACAGTCACCAGGAATGATTCCAACACCCATTCTTAATCGTGTCACTTTCCCCTAATATGAAATGCAAAATCCATGAGAAACAAACTCTAAAGAGAAAAGGTTTGAGAGCATTTGGATCAATTTGGAATTTTCTATTAATTTGTTTAAGAGTGAGATTGAATGTGATGGTTATTATATTAACAAAGGGAAAAGACGTATTTTAGAGAAAAAAAAGTCGTCCTTTTTCATTGCCCCTAAAGTTGAGTGTCACTGGGCTGCCTCAGCTGGCTGGGCGGGGCGGGTGTACCACAGCTCTAGTAGGAACCACCTACTTAGGTCCACATAAGAAAGTCATTGTGGGGTTATACAACATAGTGCCGGAATATTTCTCCAAATAAGAGTTTGTGATGTGTTTTTATAACCTTTTTTTGAATGAAACATTTATTATTTTAAGATGACTAAAAAAATTAGCTTTTTACCCTCAAAGGGGAAAATATTGTTCTTTGGAGCCCTTACAATACCTAATTCTAGGTCCTCTATAAATACTTGTTGAAAGAATAAATGAATGAGTAAAAAACTACCACACCTTTTATCTCTTTATCATTTTTCCTACTCCTGCAATCATTTTCTAATAAAATACTTGAGCATAAAATGTAGTGAGAGAAATTAGCAAAACGGAAAGGTGATTTTGCAAGGTACAATGTAGTATGGCTCCTTTTTATTTTGAATTCTAAATTACCCTTCTCAAGTTTAAGTTGTTTACTGGGCAGAAGGGAAGAAGAATCCTTGACAAACTGGAACACATGGTATCGATCAGTTGTCTACTAATTGTAAAATTAGTTAAGTTGCAAAGAACTCCTTAGCCAACTGGAAGGGCTATTTCCATCTTCAAACAAATCCATGTCCCACTATTACCTTGTGCTCAAGCCAGAAGTTCTGTAATGCCCCTCTGATCCTATCAGCTTATTAATGTCTACTTTTTCAATAACTGAAATAGCATTTTCCAACTTAAAGTAAGAATTTAAATACAAATATGCTTTGGAAAAGCAACATTGGTTTATATTTATACTTTCCATGGCTAATATTAGGTTATTTCCTTAGAATGTTGTATAAAAGATAGTAGGGAGAGAATATAAGGCAATAGGTGCCTTGTGTGATGAGTTGAATAAAGAAAAGGAAAAAGAAGGTTCTCTAACATTAAAAGTAGCCTTTCTTTGCAGATTTTATATTTTGCCTGCATTCAGTCTTTGTATCACAGAAAGAACTGAAACCTGAAATAAGGCCATAAAGACACCAAGAAAACAATAAAATAAACAAGTTTAATTAGAAATGAACCATTGGTAGACTACTTCTGCCAAGTGTTTGGGTGGTTTCCCATAATACACAGCTGTATCAATTGCTATTAAATTGCTAAGTCAGAAGGAACCCACCATTATCCATCCCACAATAATGCACTCCTTTACAATTCTCCCCCAAATAGGCACAAATATCCTTTAGGCATGATGACCTTTTAGTTTATCATCAGACCTTTAAACACATTCTTCAGCCTTCCCAATAAACATCTGTGCTCATTTCTAAAACTTACGGATCTGCCAAGGGAAAGAATTAATTAAAACTAGCCCAAATAGATGTACATCATTCTTAATTGTCAATTAACAATATGGTTCATAAGCCTAGGATAGAAAATCTATTTGTAACCACTAATAGCTGAGTTATAAAACTTTGTTGTTGACACCTTAAACTTAAGTTTGCGCAATGATTGAGGAGTCAATGAGACAAAAGGTAATTTAAAACTTTCAACTATTCAAAAGGACTTTTCAGTTTTACATCTATATATTTAAAATGACTGTGTCGTGGTTCATGCTATAGATAAAAGGGGTTCAATATCTATTAAAACCACGGACTATTCCTCTGAGCCATGCAATCTTAAGAACCTATGATTTGAGTAGATACTCTAATCAGAGACTCTCCTGGTTCCTTCTATTCAAAGTGTGGCCTCTGAACCAGCAACCACTGTAACTACCTAGAAACTTGTTAAAAACGCAGATTTATCAGACCATGACTTATTGTTGAGCAATCTAGATGTTATCAAGAATGATGATGAAGAACACTTAGAGATTAAAGTTGTATGCAAGAGGGAGCAGAAAGGAACAGCTGTTAGGGGAAAGGACATGCAAAGGCCATGGTGGAAAAATTTCAAATCTAAAGTCCTTTAAGGTCTCTCACACTACTAAACCTTTTCCTTAAGGTAGAGTTTTGTTTTGGGTTGGATTTTTTGTTTTTATTTTTGTTTTTGTTTTGGGGAGGTCTGTTTTAGTGGTTTGTTTTTATTTAGACAGACTAACGTGCCCCATCTAGACTTTTGACTCTAGGAGGTAGACGGTGAAGGCCGTAGGAGAGATCTGAAAAACTTCTTTAGTGTGACAGCTTTATAGAAGAGGATCACGGGAGCCCAAAGATGATAAGTACACAGGAAGAAGTTGCTTTTTAAGGTGCTATGAGGCAAGTGAAAAGGATTTTCATCAGAATATTATCCATGATGCATAATAGATGCTCAATAAATAGTCTCTAATATTCTACTAGCCTGAAAGAGAAGAAAAAAAAGTCTAATGAGCATGTTTTCCTCTATTAAGTGTCTACCACGTGCCAAACACTGCACTAGTCATTTTAAATTCTTTTTAAAAATTCTATTTATTTATAAAAAGTGGCCACATTCAATTTCTTTGCCTGTTTGAACTCTACTGTGCCGTTTGCTACATGCCTTTGACATTAATGGGACAGTTAAGCCTTTCTACGTGGTACCTGGCATGCCCACTCTCTCAGCTTTGTCCTGATCACTACAGCTACATCTCCCATGTTTCTATGATTTCTTATCTATAACACTCTCCACTTCTAGTGCTAATCATGTGTATTAAAATAAAATGGCAAATGTGCTGAGAGAAGTGCACACTACAAAGTGATACTTATAATATCAAGCTCTTTCAAAAGTGTATAATATTTGCATTAGGTCATCAAATACATTCCCTACTGTCAGAGTGCTTTTGTTCTCTCCTCCTCTCTAACTAGTTTTATCTCTCACAAGTGAAAATATCCTTATCTCTACAAAGCCATTCTTACATAATCTTCTACTTACATCTGTTATTATTCATAGGGGAAAATAATATTGCTCTATATGAACAGAGATAAATCCCAAGCAAAATATATTATAAATGCATTTGTCTATAGCAGTGTTCCCTTTAAACATGCTGGGTACAAGCCTTAAAATTCTTTCAGTGTTCATGGGTCCAAAACTGGGATTCCTTGTAGAATTCAAATGCTCAAAACTGCAAATTAAAAGGCATGCTCTAAGTATAGCTGGATACCTTCCACCATGCTACTTTAAAGAATATATTAAGGAGAGGCTGAAGGCAGGTGGTACATTTTTAACTGGCAGCTGAACATTTGCTTGGCTTAAAGCCAAATGAAATAACATAATCCTAACTGACTGGTATACTTCTTTCTGATCCCTTTAAATTCTTTTCTCAAATTCTTTATGACATTTAAATATTCTTAGAATTAATCAATGTTATAAAACAATGAGATGATTATAAATGAAGACAGGTAGTACCAATAATCATAATAAGATGGCTATCTTTTCTTAAGTATTTAGAATGTTCTTTGATTTTACATGAATCATCATCAATTCCCATGAAAACTCTATAAGAGATATATTACTCCCATTTTATAGATGAAGAAACTAAGGCTGAGAAAAGAAATGACTCGTCAAGTTGCTAGAGAAAACTAGAGGGAAGACAAGATTCAAACTCATTTGTTTATTTTGCTCCAAAGCCCACGTTATCTTTACTGCCCAATAATCATATTGTCTAGATTGCCTTTTCTTATTTCTGTATCTCTGTAGAGTGCTACCTAAAACTTTTTC
This sequence comes from Lyroderma lyra, assembly GCA_004026885.1. Taxonomy (NCBI): domain Eukaryota; kingdom Metazoa; phylum Chordata; class Mammalia; order Chiroptera; family Megadermatidae; genus Lyroderma; species Lyroderma lyra. Next base: position 352,141 of record PVJL010000135.1, on the reverse strand, counting down.
AGGTTTTCTTCCTGGCTCCAATAAGAATACCACTGGGAAGTGATTATTTCCAGCTCCTCTGTTCACAGAATGGCTCCCACGTGGCTGGTGCTCAATCAATGTTAAATAATAACAGTTCAAAAGCAGTAATGATAAAGCAGGAAGTGCCTCCCTCTTTATATTTTTAATGACTTCATAGGGCTCTTTTTTGTTAATTGTTTAATCACAAATTTCAGTTATTGCTATTTACACGCTCTTTTTCAACTTTTGAATACAGTTTTATTTCTATTTTGCCAAGCTTTCGGAAACACCAAATTAGAAACAAGCCTATTGTCTTCCACACAATTTCTGTTCTGTGAAGAAAGAGAAACACAACCAGAGTGCCTGCGTGCCTAATAGGGAACAAAGAGAGAAAGGAAAAGACTCAACTGCAAGTTGTCTAAGGAATGCCACCTTTAGATCAAGTGCTTCAGAGGTTGAAAGTCAGTCTTTCTGTAATGGAGAATGACCCTACTCCACCCTAATACAACGAGCAAACAGAGACAAGCTTTAAACAGATAGAAAATCTAGTGGAAGACCTTACTGAATGAATGCAAAAAGATGGCATTGGTGCTGAACGGAGTCACTGACTTGCTCTATAAAGGAATAAATAGATTTATTCACTCACCTCTGTGAGTGAAATTAGGGAATGAAAAACAAAAAATTCAGCTCAACTTGGAGAATTAAGAGGTTTGAGCTTGGCATATTTTGTGGTAAACCACCTGTACAAATAATATCGTAGCAAGTAGTAGACTGCTTGTACATCCTAAAATATTTAAACTGGAAGTTTATATGTCCAAGAAGTTAAATTCTTGAACCATCCCCCAAACTGAGGAAGTTATGTCTTTGTCCCAAAACCTTTCTGACATTTTGTGAAATTCAAACACAAAGGTGACAAATCATTTAGTCCCAACCATTACTAATTATACACACTTTGCTACTTTTACAACCAACCCTAAAAATTAAAAACGGCATAAATACTTAGGGTATGAAAAACCTCGAAAGAAAACTCCAAGAAATCCAACAGAAAGCCTTAAGTATATATTGCCAAAGGTGGTTCGATTTGTTTTTGAGAACCCCTTTGTGCTGTTAAATCTAGCAACATCCAAGGGATTAGTAAATGAGTAAGAAGAGAGGTTATGAATTAGAGACTTCCAACTAGCCAGGACCTCTGATGGATTTTATTTGGCTTATATGGTGTTAAAATTTTATTTTCCCACACTTAAAAGTTGGAAAATTCTAAATAAAATTCAGATTCTTAGGATTCCTTTACATAACAGAAGACCTGGAAAATTGAGCACATGATTCCACGGGGCAAGTAGTAGCTGGGCTGAGAAATGGTTGCCCACTCCTTCGTAGAAAGGGCCTGTGTTCTTCAGACTGTAGCAGTTCCCTATTACTGACACTCAACCCGGTTGATTTCTTTCCATGATCTGTCTGGTTCCTGTGAGCATTAAGCATTTACAATCTTTGTTGTGAGTATTGGTGAGGGAATACAAGTGATGTGTATCTGAAGACTTTTCTACCTAAAGGTTTTAGAATATTTATTTGTATAATGAAAACATAAGACCTGCAACCTCAATGCTCCTGGAAGAAAACATAGCAGGTAAGCTCCTAGACGTTGGTCTTAGCAATGATTTTTTTTGGATTTGACACCAAAAGCAAAGGGAACAGCAGTGATATACCAAAAAATTCCTATATTCAGAGTTAAAGAACATGGCTTTGATTGCACTTCTAGCCTCAATTAGCTAAGTGCTATGCAGCAAATTATTTTAATCGCCTCAACTTGGATTTCTTCATTAGTAACATAAAGGTATTGTATTAAGTTACCTTTAGGATTCCTTGCAGGTCTAGAAGGCTGTTCCTCTTATGTGGCTCACCTGTACAAGCCAGAAAGTCCACCTGATGTATAAGTTATCTTTTAGTATGTGGATGAGGATGGTGGTGGGGGAAACAGCCTAATGACACCTTGTCTGTGCTCAGAGAAAGGTGATTTTAATTTCCTCTGAATAGTAGAATTCTAAGGGAAAGGAGTAAGGAAATTATAGTTCCTTTTATAATACCACAGAAAAATGAGAAATTTAATTCAATCTTATTCAATCTTAATTAAAAGAGAATTTAATATAAAAATAATAATAATTCTGTATGACAGAGATCCACCTGTTATGGGTTGAATTGTGCCCCATCCCACTCCACCCAAGAAGACATAAATCCAACTTCCGATATCTCAGAATGTGACCTTATTTAGAAATTGAGTATTTACAGAGGCTATCAAGTCAAAGTGAGGGCATTAAGGTGGGACTTAAATCAATATGATTGGTGTCCTTATGCAAAGGGGAAGTATCAACACAGAGACAGACACATACAGACATAAAGAGACAAGGAGAACAGCAGCTACAAGCCAAGGAATGTCCAAGGCTACCAGAAGCTCGGAGAGAGACGTGGAACCAAACGGAACCAAACCTGCCTTGAACTTGAACTTTCATCCTCCAGAACTGCAAAACAACAAATTTCTGTTGTTCAAACTACCTAGTTTGTGGCACTTCGGTATGGCAGCCCTAGTAAACGAATACACCACAGTTCATCCACTTGCCCTCAGAGGTGTGGAGGATCAAAACGAACAAACAACCAACCAACAACAACAACAAAAACCTCTGCAGGACAAAAAAGAAATGGTATCCATGTGCCTTTTGCAGGGACATAATGCTCCTTCCAGTCACAAACAAGGGCTGGTACGTACTAGTCTTACTAACTCTTCTGAATCTTGAAATTGTTTCCTAAACCGAGCCCAAGACCAGCTACATAATCTGCAAGACCTGGACAAAGAGGAAGATGTGGGCCTCTTGTTAGGAAGTTATTAAGAATTTCAGGTTGGTGATAGTATGGTTGCACAGCTTACGTTCCCATGAAGCCAGTCCTTACTGGGTCCTCCCAGATGTTTGTGAAGCCCACTTATGTCTTCATTTTCTTTTCTTTGCTGGATAATTCTGAAATCTGTCTTGGCTCTTTGTGGAGCCTTTTTGACTTGCTCAGAGTTGGTCAAGTCCAAGTTTTCTAGCAACTTCTCATCTCTTTCTACAGATGCATTTATTTGCCATATATGCTGAATCTGTTGAATGTCCCATCTATCATGCTGCCTTCTGAAAAAGTCCCATGGTACCTAATATGAAATAATGTATAATTTAGAGGCAGAAATAACTGCAACCTAAGGAAGTATGTGATAGTGAGATAAAGGCAACATAAGCATTGTAGTCTAGACATTCAAATAGGAAGACTTTACTTCCAGTTAGGTTGCTGTTAGAAAAGGTAATATTGGGTGGACCCTTCAAAAACCGAATTTTGTTAGGCATTTATGAAGACAATTCAGGTATAAGCACAGAGTTGGGACACACATAAATACCATGGATACTTTGGTGTAAGTGGAAACATATGGAGCCATTTGGGGGTAAGCCTGGGAAGATGGGGTAGGAGTAGATCAAGAGACCTTTTCCTGTCTACGAGGCTAATGGTACAACAGAGTAGGCTTAGTTACATTGGCTAGCCCAATAAGCAGTAACGATGAGATTAACTTTAATTGAATTTCAAATTAATTTTATGTCTGACATAAAATAGACAGTACCAACCTTGTAGATGTATATAAATCTATCTTACTAAATATTGTCAAACACTAATAATTATTTTATGCCCATGAAAAAGAATCTTTATAGATAACCTTGGACCCACCCAAGCAGAGGAAATCCCACCCTCTTTGTGTCCTTCTGATAAGCTGATACAAAGCTTTGTGTTGGGACATATTACACTAGGTTGCAATGACTCGTTTTCAAGTCTCTCTTACAGCAGACTATGTGTGTCTTATAATTCTCTCTACTACTGCATCTGACATAATGACTAGTACGTGGGGGGTGTTTAGTAAACATTGGTTAAATGGCTAAACAGATATTTTTGCTATATTCTAAACATTCTTCTTTTTATTCATAAATGAGGGGTATGTAATTTAAGAATTGGAATCAAAAAAGCTAATCCAGCCCTAGTTGTGAACAATAACTAATAGTTTCAAGTATGTTTTCTCCGATGATGCTTTGGCTTCCAGTTTGGTTTCATCATCTCTCCTGTGTCCTTGGCCTCGTGGGAACTAGCTGCGGAGTTACACGGTACCGTTTTTTTTCTTATACTTGGCAATGGGCTAATTCTTTTCCAACAGATTCACCACTACAGAGATAAAGGTGAGAGACTCCTGGTAGGTTTAGCTACATCAGTAACTGCAACAGCCATAGTGTGGTTATAGTATCCTCTTCCGGTACAAAATGGCTCCCCGACGTTCAGTCCAACGACTCCATTTTGGAAAGCAGTAAGCTTGGAAGGTAACATGTTAGAGGCAATCTGATTATTACTCTAAAACCTCACGAATTTCTCTGCAAGTTAACTCCAGAAAGTACTTTTAAATTGTCCTCGTACCACCTTGTCTTGTTTGTTCTATCTCTGTTTTTTGGTTTTTGTTGTTTTTGTCTTTGGTTTTGGTTTTTATTTTTTCTGAGAGCTTTTGATGATGCTTTTACCTTTAGGGCTTACTTCACAGAGTAGGTGAAAGAAAATTTCTGTGCTAGATGGCTTTGTTGCTTGGTTTTTGAAAGGAAGGCCCTGCAACATAAAGAGTACTGACAGTTTATCCTGATTAAAAAGGCCTGTAACAAAGGCTCATAGGTGGGACGTTTTTAAGTAGTGTCGTGATGTGAAATACTATGTGAGACACTTATCATGACATCGAGCAACCTGGTGATGTTCTCACAACTGCCTCCAGGATTCACAGCACTCACAAGGAACAACTTTAAATCACTTTGATTTTAAAGCAATTTGAAAGCAGAGTGAACAGCAGAACATAATTTTATTATTTTTTAAAAATGTGTATGATGTAGCCCCTGAGTTTGACAGTCGTGGGAGGACAAGACACATCTTTGTAAAAATAGTGAGGAAAAGTAGAGAGCAGAGGGATGTCTTGGGCTTCCTGGGCCTGGATTCCAGCAAAGAGCTTACTTCGCAGGATTTTGTTTCTCCATCAGTAAAATAAAACAATAAATGTGATTACCTCACAGGCAGCACTCTTCGTAAATTAGTTGATGCCACAGCACTTATTAATTACTCTTATAATTAGCACTAGTCGTGAAGGCAGACGTCTTAAGTGGTTTTAGATTCTATTTTACTCAATGTCTACCAATCATATAACCTTGGCCATGACTTCTCTTTACCTCATTTTCCACAGCTATAAATTTGGATAGACTGTCCTTGTGGAATTGGCATAAGTATAAAATAGGTGGATACCTATGTAATAGATTGCCTGGTATGTAATAAGCACTCAATAAATGTAAACTACTATTGTTATTACCATTGCTCCTAAGGTTTTTCAAAGGGCAGGATCAATGTTCTCTGGGAAAAAGAAAATGGTCCATCATGGCCATTTCGAAGATCTTTCTGATGACCAAAGAGCAAAGAGCTGACAATTAGGTAATACTAGTGGTTGAAAATGTAAAAAAATGTTATATTCTTTTCTAAAGAAACAATTGTTTATTTTGAAATAATTTTATATTTATGGAATTTGGGTTTGTCTCATGTTTTCTCATGATTAGACTGAGGTTATAAAATCTGGGGAAGAGTCCCAAGAAGGGGAGGTGCCTTCTCAGTGCATCAGGTCAGGAGGTACATGATATCAATATGCTTTGTGGGTGGTGATGTTAATTAACCATGATGACTTGAATAAGATAGTTTTATGCCAGCTTTCTCCACTGTGTAGTTATTATTTCTTTCTTCTCTCTACTCTATTGATTAGAAGTCACTAAGTCCAGCCCTCACCCAAGAGGATTAAGAAATAAGCTCCACCTCCTAGAGGGAGGTGTATCAAAGAATGCATGGATGTGTGATTACAACCAGCAAAGTAATTAAGAAATATTTTGGGAAGAGATCATTTTTGGTGATGCAAAAGTTTCTTCTTAACTTTTGCTCATTAATTTTAGCATTCATCAGCATATTTTGCCAGCAGCAATTTTTGCTGTAATGTTCTAATGGCAATTTTCTATTTCCCTCATTCTATTTAAATGTATTAATTGAAATTGCTTCATAAGGAAGAAGTATCCTACCTGATTTATTTATATAAGCACGGACTCATTGATATTTATTTTATGCTTTTGGCTTTAATTCAATACTATGTTTTTAACTCAAATTGTTATAGCTTTGGCCATTGAGAGATCTTTAAGGTTGCTTATTTCAGTATCTTTTGTAGTTTTTCTTTTCATTTTCTTGGTTTTTTGAAGCCACAGGATGTTCTGGCCTTATCTTGAATTTTCCCTATATAAGCCCTTTCTTCAAGAAGACCTTATTCCTTTTTGGGGAGGGATGGCATTTAGAAACCAAGTCCTGGGTGCTGAGTGTGTTTGTTGCTACTAGAATGTCTCTGCTACTAGGCCCTCTCAGGGAATATATGTATGTATACTAACCAATGAATAAACACGCACATACATATCTATATTTCTTTATGTATCTATTACACACACACACACGAGTTTGTACTAATATCTCTACATCTGATCTAGAACCGCAGAGTTCCTACAAGTCCCACCCACCCACCCAGCTTATTTGTAAACTTCTTTCTCTGACAACAAAAACTCTGTCATTTTGTTTCCTACAATATATGTATTTATTTGTTTAACCCTAGCATACTTACACATGTAAAGCAGTTTCAGAATTGCTAACCCATACCCCTGTGAGAAATAAATTTATTAACTGGAGTAAATAGTTTGTGTACAATTTTGGTCTTCAGGTTTATAATATCAAGTTAAAATACTGTTTGTCAAAGTTATATAGCTCAGCTCCATTCTTCCTCACTACTTTTAATAATTATATCATATATTTGTAACAACCTGTATTTGTTCTTGGCTCCCACTTACATCTTGGTTCTTTCTTAAATTTGCTTAAGCAAAATTCATTCTCTGTGACCTACACTTCTATGGATTTTGACAAATGCATAGAAGCCTACATCTACCATCACAATACCATTCAGAACATGACCCTTCTCAAATTCTCTCATGCTCTCCTTTCTAGTCCACCTCTCCCCGCAACTACTGATCTGCTTTCTATTTTTCCTTTCCCAGAATGTCACATAAATAGTCTTACAACACATAGACTTCTGTGTCTGGCTTCTTCCATCTAAAAAAATATGTTTAAAATTCATGTATGTTGTTGAGTAAATTGGTAGTTTGGTTTTTTTTATTGCTAAGTAGTAGTTCATTTTATGGATGCACTATAGTTTGTTTATCCATTCTCCCGTTGAAGGACATTTGGGCTGTCTCTAGCTTCTACCCATGTTGTATAAAGCTTTACTAAACATTCACATACATATTTTTGTGTGATTATAAGTTTTCAGTTCACTTGGTTAAATATTTAAAAATAGGATAGATTAAGTCATATGATACGTGCATATGTGTAACTTTATAAGAATGGTCAAACTGTTTTCCACTAAAACTAGAGTTCCAGTTGCTCTGCATCACCATAAGCATTTGGAAGTGCTGGTTTGGTTTTGTTTTAGCTCTTCTAATGTAACAGTATCCCATTGGGATCTTAATTTGCTTTTTCCTAAAAACTAATGATGTTGAACATACTATCATGTGTTTATTTGCCCTCAATATATCCTCTTTGGTAAAGGTCCAGTTTAGATCTTTGCCCATTTTTTTTTAAATGGGTTTTTTGTTTTTATATTGTTGAGTTTCAAGATTTATTTATATAGTCAGGATAAAAGTGTCTTATAAGACATAAGCTTTGCCAATATTTTACTCCATTCTGTGGAATTTCTTTTCATTCTCTTAACAGTACCATTCACAGAGTTAAAAGTTCATAATTTTGATAAAGCTCAGTTTCTCCATTTTTGTCTTTTTTAGATTGTGCTTTTGATTTCATAACTAAACAATTCTTTGCCAAACCCAAGGCCACATTAATTTTCTTCTAGAAGTTTTGTTGTCTTATATCTTATGTTTAAGTCAATGATGCATTTTGAGTTATTTTTGTATAACGTTTGAGATATGTGTCAAACTTTTTTAAATGGATATAAAGTTTTTCCTTACCATTTGATGAAAAGGCCATCTTCTTTTCGTTAAATTGCCTTTGAGTTTTTGTCCAAAAATATGTTGACTATATACATGTGAGTTTATCTGCGAATTTCATATTTAGTTCCCTGGTCTGCATGGTTGTCTTTTTGCCAATTAGCACACTGTCTGTGTCACATCTGAGTTTGGGCTGATCATTGCCTTTTTCCTTCTAAGTGTGTTTTACTTAACTTTGCATGACTCATAAATTTTGTTGCAAGCTGCTCATCCAATGCAAGACAGTAAAGGCTGAGGTAAATATATTTTTATGCTTGGAAATGACTACATTGTTGCTTCTGCTAGGTCTTTAGTGTTGGAGGTTTGTGTGACCTACTCAGGAATTGACTGAGTACAAGGTTTGTTATTGCTATGGTTACTCTCCTTGTACCTCAGACTTCAAATGCTGCTAGTAATATCTTCTCTTCAGGCCGGGGCTGGCTTACCGGAAGTTATTTCCTTAAGGTCCGCTTCTTTCTTGGATATGGGTCTTCTTTCTGTGCTGCCCTCCAAAGAGAATGTGCCTCTTGCAACTCTCTGGTTTATTTCATGTAATTATTACTTGACATTTGTTCACTTGGAGTTGAGGGGTGGAGGAAGGAGAATGTTTTCCAATACTTTGATTAACAGTGTCCCTGGGACTGGTGGTGATGTCTGCTGGGCGGAGCATGCTTTCTAGTGGCATGCTTGCCCCTCCCTAGAGGTAAGGGGGTTTCTTGTGTTCTCTTCCCTCAATGACTTTCTCCCACTTGTTCCACCACTAAGGCACCACTTGTGGTTACCCTACCACAGACGTAGGCTTCTGCTCTTTAGAGAAAGAAATCCAGGAGAAGGTCCTGCCACGGCGGCTATTGCTCTCTCACAGACAGCACTGTGACAGAAGCTTTGAGCATGAGAGCAATGGAAACAGTAAGACATTTTCAACACAGGATCAGTGACAAGATCAAGTGTACATTTTAGAAACATGCAGAGACTGGTTTGGAGCATGTGAAAAGACCAGTTGCAAAGTTCTTGCAAGAGTACATGATAGCAGGGGAAAGAAAAATCAAGTATCTCAAGAATTTGCATCAAAATTCCTCCTGGGGAAGAAACTGTCTCTACTTAGGAGAGCCCTTTGATGGGCCATTTTGGTTAAAAAGATAGACGCCCAGGACAGGAGAGGACAAAAGGGCAGCCGAATTTCACAATATAATAAAATAAAATAAATTTGATTTTGCTTTGCTGAGATTGATGAGAAAGGAAAAGAGGAACAGGAACAATCAACAGGATGATTACAGAGCAACTTGTAGGGAGGTGTGATCAGTGAGTGAATCATTAGGGTTTGAGGGCCATGAATATCTAAATCAAAGGGGTCCAATCGTTTGGCTTCCCTAGGCCACTTTGGAAGAGGAATTGTCTTGGGCTACACATAAAATACATTAATAATGACAATAGCTGGTAAGTTAAAACAAGGGTTGCACAAGAAAAATCTCATAATGTTTTAAGAAAGTTTACAAATTTGTGTCAGGCCACATTCAAAGCTGTCCTGGGTAGCATGTGGCCCGCAGGCTGTGGTTTGGACAAGCTTGATCTAAATTACACTTATGGATAAGGATACATATCTGAAAGGGATTGTATTTTCTGTTATCTAAATGCCCTCTATTGCCCTGAAACTTCAATAAAGTCAGCCATGCACAACAAAGGGAGTGTTTTAAGGAATTGTGGTTTGGATAGGGCACAGGGAATGTTGGAACCAAGGACAGAGTCCAATGTCTGCATCAATTAAGTGAACAACAGCAGTAGTCTAAGAACGAGGGCCAGAAAAGCCAGTAAAATGAACAGATTTAGAGAAATTAAGAATTCCAAACCTGACACACACGTATGACCATTGAATCTCCCAAAGCAAGGTACTGGACTTTCCATAAGTCAAAGATTTGGATAATTTAGCCTGGGTGACCTCAGCTAAGCCTTCAGTTCATAGATTGTTACTGGGGCTAGCAATAAGTGAATGCTCAGGAATTGAGTATATCACTGGAGCACCAGTTGCATACATTTCAAATTTAAAATAATTTTTAAACTACAGATTTATTTAAATATATATATATATATTAATGTAGGCAGAGCAAATAGAGTATGTCAAAATAAGCTGCTTTGGTCCTCAACTTATACCATCAAAAGAAAGCAACAAAGTTAACTTATTCAAACCATTTGGAATTACTTAAGAATAGCATTATATATCTGTAAAGGGGAAGATACAATTGAAGTTGCTATCAGAGAAGATAATATATAATTTATGAATCATTATATTTAAAATGGAATCAGTTTACTCCAGAAGGAAATTGGGCATTTTCATGGTGACCTGGATGAAAGCAGGGACCAGAAATGAAAGAGCCTTGCTTCAGGTGGCCTGTGATGGTGGCAGTGCCTTGAACCACTGCTCTGAACATGAGTTCCACCAAGACACTTAAGTCCCACCACATATAACATATCGCATGCTAAAATACAAATTGGGCATAAATGCCAATTAGTTTACACCTGGGACACAAAAGCAAGACATATTACAAACAAGTGTATTTTGGGAGATTCTTTCAAAACAGTAAATCACTAACTTTGGCTCATAGTCTGTTGTATGAACTTCAGTACCAAACAAGAGGCAGTTGGAGTTACTGTCAACAACAGAAGCACTACATAAGAAACTTAAAATTTTTAAAGAAAACCTCCTGTACATTTATATTGTAGGAATATGTCTTATAAACAAAGGAGAAAATGTCACTAAAAGCTCAAGCTATTATTCTTGGAAATATTCACTTTCACATTGTCTTGTTTTTCTGGGGTATTTTTTTGTTTGTTTTTTTGTTTTTCTGTTTTTTAATTTTGTCTCCAAAATATCTCATGCCCTTTACTGAAACTAAACACAGAGAAATTATACTCTTCTGAAATATATTCCTTAAATATGGCCCATAATAGGTATACATCAATATCAGTCCAAGTACATTTGGGAGTGAGATATTTTAAAAGGAATCTTGGGTAAATTTAAGACCCTTTAGTGTCTGTCTAGATTTGGCTTCCCCAGAAGCAGATACTGACATAGGATTTGAGTGCAAAAAGAGTCTATGGAGCATGATCCCAAATCTGATAAGGGAATAGAGAAGGAAGACAAAGCAGAAAAAGCCAATAAAGTGTGCATTTATTAAGCAGATCATCGCTGTGGACAACTGTGACTCAGTGCACCAGAGAACTAGGGGGGATACTGTAGAACAGGCCTCAGAGGTCTTCCAACCAGGTGGCCATGGAGGTCCGGTACTTCTCATGTGCCCGTTGAGAGCCGCTTCTAAGGACATTCACTTGCCCGTTTGCCCTGTGGTTAGGCGACCCACCTGCCAGAGATCAGAAGAAGAGCTGCTAAAGAGCTGGAGGTGCTTTCTAAGTAGCTTTGGGAGCTTGTAGAAGTGAATACTAAGATGTGTGTAGGGCACTGATAGTGATACTCAAGCATTTCTCACAAAGAAACAAATAGAATTGTTGAGTGGGGGAATGTCCAACAGTGAGGGATCAATAATAGTCACTCCTGTAGGTGCTTCTGATACCATCTACCTGTTACAGACATCTGCACTTTTGCAATAAACAAATAAATACATACATACATAAATACATAAATAATAGCTAGGTAGATAAATGCTTTAAGAAGGAAGAATTATAAATGTGTTGCTATTCACTGCTCCCCAGCCTGGCCCCAAGGGTTTGTGCTGGGGCTTGAGTCTTACTGGGAGAGATCGGAGAACTCTGCAAGACAAGAAGATAAGAAGCCCTGTGTGGTAGTTGCATGAGAAACTGCCACCATGAGAAGGGGATCTTTCTTGGTTCTTCTAGCAAGAGCACTGTGCGGTGCCTAGGCTGTTAGAGCCACTGGGACTCCAGCATCACTTGCACACTGAGGGAAAGCTGCACCTGTGAGAGCTGGGAGGCAGCCTCCTCAGTACAGGCATCAGTGATTTTGGGGGAGAGGGGAGTACCAATCTCTGGGGCCAAAGTGAGACACCCTCTCAAATGGCTTCACAGGCAACATATCACTGAGGCAGGTAGAGTTTAGCATGTGGGAAAAATGTTTATGGACACCTGAGATATTGTCAACAACTCTTGGAAATAACTAGAAAAATCTCCAAGAGGGGGTGGGGCTTTGTTAGAGTTGGGTAGAGAAATAGAGGGCATCAGCAATGAAGTAAGGAATTGGACAAAGGTCAGACATTGAATGAGAGATGGAGTGGGACTCTAGGATGGATCAGGATTGGAGGGAAGTTCCTGGATGAGAGAACCACGACATGAGTGAGGGACCCAGTGGGGTTCTGGAACAGACAAGGACCAAGGATTTATTCATTTAACAAATATCAATTGAGCTTTCAGTATGTGTCAGTCATTATTCCACACACCAGGGATACAAAGTTCCTACCCTTATGGAGCTTAGTTTAATGCAGCAAGGATGCTATGTATGTGTAATACTAAACAATTTTTTCTACTTTTTAAAAACATCTTGTTATTATCCAATAATAATCATCTTTTAAATTTAAAGTAATTCTCTTAGAAACAGTAAGTGTGCACCTTGCATGTAAAAAATGTCATCTGGATGGAAGCAGTTTTGTCAAAATTTAATACGTACCATCTCTCTATTAGTCTAAGTTATTCTTGGTAATTCCACTTCTCTTTCAGTGATTGGCTGATGCAATGACCTGTGATACAACCCTGGCTAATGAGACTTAAAAGGAAGTCTGTCTGCTAAGGAGCTTCTGAAAAACAAGACTTCCTCTTTGTGAAAAAAAGAGGCACATAAAGAGAAATTTCCTTTGTTTCTGTCTCTCTACCGAGGGAAAATGCCAACCAAGGATGGAAAGAACCTCAGTCACTTCTGGGCTACTGAATTAATAAGTCCTGGAATTGTCTACTTCCAACGGTCCTATTTTGTGACCATATAAATTCTTCTTATTATCTGATCCACTTTTAATAGCATATTCTGTTACTTGCAGCCAAAAGCATGCTTTCTGATAGACTCCATGAGTTTACCAAGGAGTCAATTAAGAACATCTTTTAAACATTGCTATCAAATGTTCAAAAGTACCTGGGTTATATCACTGAAAACCAAAGTGTTGTTTTTTGACCTAAAGTAAATCTGTGTATTTCAAAGCATTGCACAGACTAATTTTACTTGTTTTGTTCTCCTGCCTCTTAATAGCAAAGCCTTATATTTTCTCCATACAGTTAAAAAAGTATATATTGGATATACTAAATATACCACTTGATTGATTTTTGAATAGAAGTAATTCAAGCCCAAATGTTATAGTAAAGAGCTACAGGATTCTTTGTGGGGCATTTGCCTTTTCTAGTAATTTGTTTACCATTCAGGACATTTCTTCTTCATCAGTCATTTTGAAGGTGCAGAGGACCATTGACATGGACCTGGCATGCCTCTCTTCAGTGTTACTTCCTCTGATGGCTGCCCTGCTGACCACTTACTCCACGTAAGAAATTATCCGCCCAAGTCCCTTAATGTAGGAAGCATTACGAGGCAGTGAGAAACTTCCAATTATACTCTGATCTAACTTCTCTTACAATGTCTTTCTGTTCCCATAAATTAAAACAGGTAACTCCTTAATGCCACCTTTGTAAAGTTATACTAAAAAAAAAGGAAAAGCAAGAAAGAACCAGTTTCCCTTACTGTCAGATTTTACCGGTACTTTGTGAAGATCTTTCAAGACTTTTTTAATATAAACTATGTCAGGAGAAATCTCAAAATATATCATATGATCTGAATTATGGATGACAAATAGCCTGGGTTTCCCATCATTCCAATGTTGTCAATTTGGCCTTCCTCCTCACTGACTGAGGACAGACAGTGGGACTCCAGACTCAGGCCTGCATTAAGTATCACATCCAGTAAGTGAATTTATTTATTTTACCAATGCCATTGCATCAGAGAGAGTTGGGGGGGAATACTGGCTTGGAATAACATTCCTGGTAGCTGCTGATAGTTGTTTCCTTCCTGTAGTCCCAATAAAAAGAAAAGAAAAAAAAAAGGAAGACAGAAGGAGTACCACCTCATCTTAATTTTATAAATCCCCTCCACATTTCATACAAATTCACACATGATAAAAATCCCACATTTGCTCAGAAGAACGGGGCAGTGTGGCGCCATTGAGCCCACTGACACCTTGAATTTAGCCCAGTGAGAGTAGGCTGACCATAGGTACCATTTGAAATGGGACAGTGCTGGTGCTTTCTGTCCTGTTTAAAATAGTGCACCTGGTGAGCCTAACTACAGGGGCCACCATAGCAGCCTGAAGAAGCCTGCTCAGGGATAAAAAGGTGCTATTTATTTGGATTAAGAGTGGAGTGGAAGGAATCTTCCCTACGAACATTAGATGCTTCGGTGAAAGGTAATTCAGGGGTGAAGCAGGAAGGAATGACAGAAATGCAATTTTAAGTGAATAAATTCATTCCTGCTTTTCTCGATGTACTGAGTGCCCATGTCATATGCTAGGTCTATTTAAAGCAGCTGGTCACTTAAAAATCACACAGATGGATGAAAAGTTCTTACAGAATCAAGAAATGTTTTTAAAATATCCATGACCACGTGGGTTCTGTGACCATTGGCAACACGAAGACTTCAGCCTCTTAGTCCCCAAGCCCACAGACTCCTACCATTCGAGTACATGCCTGGTTCTAGGAGTGTTTTTGCCTCCTTCAAGTGCAATTTCTTCTTTGGCCAGGGTTCCTTTCTTAAACAGTAGAATTCAATTCGGGTTATGGGCAAGCCTTACAGTAACCAATGGGAGGAAGGAATACACAGGTTTTAAGGGAGTTCAATTGTTATCTAATCTCTGAAGTACAATAAGAAAAGGCCCTGAGTCTCCCTTATTCCAGGGTTCTGCTGGGACTCCGGTATGGTTCTGAGACCAGCTTGCAGTTGTGCTCCCACTTGAACTTCTTAACCATCTCTAGATGCATGACCAAACTGGACCAAGGCAGACTGCGTCCTTAAATGTAGCCCTTGACTTATTGCCATACCAACATAACCGAGGAAGATACAAATGGATGCTTTTACTGCTTTGAAAAAATCTTCTCTAGAAATTTCTAACATTTCATCAGTGCTTACTATGTTTCAGGAACTATGCTAAGTTATTCATATAAAATATCTCATTTTTTCCTCATAGCAAGCTGGTACAGAAGACACTATTGGTTTCACCATTTTATAAATGAACACACTGAAGTATAGGGTAAAACTTGTCCAAGACCACAGAGCTAGTTAGTAAATACTAGAACCAGAAATGTCTTTCTATATTCTAATCCCAAAGTCTACATACTCTTTTAACTACTACACAATTTACCCCTCCCCCCAAATAGTCACTATATGCTCACAAAAATGTTTAACCTCATGAATAATATTAGAAATGTAAAATACAGTGACAGTAAGGTACATCTGTCTTTCTCAAACTAGAAACATTTGCAATGGTAATATCTGGGCAGGGGTAGGGAATGGAGATAGGCTCTCACTGCTGCTGGGGGTATAAATAGGTACAGATATTTGGGGGGGCGAAATTTGACAATAATTCTAAATGCCTGGGTATTTCACTTACTATTCGAAACAGTAAATTTATTCCTAGGGATTTATCTTTAAGGAAATAACCTAGATAACTGTGAAGAGATGAATAGGCAATGATTTAATCATAGCTCTGTTTGCAACAAAATGAGCAACAACTGTAATGTCCAGTAAGAGAGAATTAGCTAAACAACCTGTGGCATATCCATATATTGGACACTTGCAGTTAGTTAGTCAAAACTGGGAATTAAATGTGTATTAAAGTATATGACAATAAGTTTAAGGTATACTATTAAATAAAAAGATGCAAAGCCACAAGCATAATATAATCCCATTTTGTGAAAATTTATACACACATTTAGAGCTTTGATGAAAAAGCACTTTTTATTCTCATTATTTTATCTCTGAGTATCTGGCTATTAGAATTGTGTGCAAGTGTTTTTAATTTATTTTTTATTTTCTCTGGGTTCATAATGTATTATTTGTGTAGTCAAAATATTTTTAAAGCTATTGATAATTATGATAATAACATTAAATTGATTTTATAGATCAGCATGTCTCAACTACATTGTCTAGGCAGATACAGATGTGAGATCAGTTATGAAATGTCAACACTTTTTTATTGCGAGTAATACTGAACTAAAATTAGAAAAATGTTTTGTGAATTCAAAGTTATAACTTTAATAATGTCTCTTTTACTTTCTTGGGTTCCAACATACTCTCATAAGTAGATGTGAATGAAAGAATGTAGGATTCCTACTAAACCCTGGGAAGTACATGCCATTCACAGCTGATGTTATTCAATGGGCAACGACCTGTATCCTACAAATTGATAGGGGTGGAAGGTGATGTCCAATGACAATGTCTGGTCTTGATTAGGGTGGAGGTCAAAGTCTGGTTATTGTCTGCATGCGAATAACAATTCATCATGTGACTGCTCCAGAAAATAAAAGTTGACAGCAAAAGCCACAGACAACTGCTACTATTTACAAAGTGAAATAAAGTCCAACACTGTCCAAAATACTCTATATGTGACAACTGCTACGGTCCTTAACATTACAAACTACGCTCACAAATACAAGGACTCTAACTATAACTCCTTCCCTCCTTTTGCCTGTTTCTTCTTCCACTCTTACAAGGCTTTCCAGAGATCAGACCACGGTGCTCCTGAGGCCAAAGACACATATAGTGATGCTCTAACTCCTGCCAGTCTCCTCAAAAAAATCTATGCAATTTGGCCAAAGGAGCCCAAAAGAAAGTACTTAGTTGAATTTTTGCCAGTATGGTGAAAATCAAAGTACGTGCTTCATAAAAGGTAGATCATTGACACTTTCCTAGATTGCAAAAAAAAGTGTTATATGGTGTTATACCATCCTTCAACCAGCACATTTTTACTGTTTATTTATTGCTTTATCTAAAAAACGTGTTAACTGATAGTCAAAGGCATACTCTTTGACAAGATGGAATATGCTGAAAATATGAGAGCCCAAATGAATAATTGTTTCCACCACTTGCAGTAGGATTAAGCATTTATCAGATAAGAAAAATACTGCAATTCAATTGGGAGGATGGGTGACAGTTCAAATATAAAATATTTGGAATATGTGTTCATATCTGATAAACACCTCAATCTATTTCCTTGCTATTATATTAATTTTATCTCTATAGAGATCTCAAGCTTCTGTTTTAAACTCATGCAGATATAAATATTTACATTTGTTTGGGAATAAATAACTATACATGTATTTTTGATACATATGAGTCCGTATCATAATATGCTAATTCACACCAAAGTTAAGCCTGAAGTGATTTTTGCATACCAAACCATATTTTATCACTTCAATATTTAGAAAGCGTTTTATATGTTCAAGGTCTTGTGCTAATTGCTAGCAAGGAATACAAAGATTAACAATAAATTCAATATATATATGGTATCAAGGAGCTTACAATTTGTCAGATGGCTGAGAAGACAAGCAAACAAACAACTATAGTAGACTCTCAGTTAACAGGCATCTATGGGGATTGGTAGATGCCAGATAAATGTAAGTAAACTCTCCATTAACCAGCACTCAAGCAATAGGAACTCTCAAGCAATTGGCAAGATTCTTTTGCTGGTTGATTAATAAGAGTGCCCATTGCTTGAGTTCCAGTTAACGGAGAGTCTACTGCATTAGGTAAATGTAGCCAAGTGACAACAATAGAGATATAAAGAAAGTGTTACAGGTATTTCAAAAATTATATATAGATATAGTGTAAAGATGGGTCAAATTTTTCCAGAAAAACCAGATAGTAAGTAAATTAGGTTTTGTGGATCATATAGTAATTGTTGCCACTACTGAACACTACCATTGTAGCCAAAAATACCTATAATCAATATGTAAATCAATAAACATGGCTGCTTTCCAGTAAGACCTTATTTATAGACATTAGAATTTGAATTTTATATAATTTTCACATATTGTAAAATCTTCTTTTTATTTTTTTGCCATCATTTTATAATGTAGAGATCATCCTTGGGTCACAAACAGTACAAGAACAGGAGGTGGGCTAGATTCGGTATGAGGGCTATGGGTTGCTGACTTCTGATAGAGATACAGGGATCACAACCAATTAAGCGATGAGGCGTAAAAACTCAGGAGAAGTCTTGGATAAAATGGCTTTTAACGTGTACCATGACGAAAGAAAATGTTTGAAAGGCATGGGAGTAAGACGGGAAAGGTAATGAGCCGGGAGAGGGTGCCAGCTGCCGGGCGAAGGTGTTTGAGTGGCCCGTGAGGCGTCAGGGAAGTATGTTAAATAAGGGGAAAATGAGTGCAAGGTGGGAGGTTCGGGGAGGGAAGGGACTGTGTTATTACAGTTGTCCAGCGAGTTATCATACAACAGGTTGGACCTTCCCAAGTGCCGTGGAATTGAGAACAGGAGGAGGGACTCCAGGGACAATGATGGAACCACCAAGATCTGGCGGGAGAATGAATCTGACACATGAGAAAAGGGGCAAAAAGCAAAACTGAGCTGACTGCCGTTCCAGAGCGGGGTGTGGAAGAGGCCAGGTCATGAACAGAGACACGGCTGACAGAAGGATTAGTTTTAGGGAGATTTCAGGAGGGATGATAAAGATCTCAGGGTATGTCCACGAGGGAGGTGCAGCCTCACCGAGGAGCTGATGTTTCACAGGTTCTGAAGATGGTGATCAGTATCCAGTCCATCTTCTGCAAGTGGCAGGTCATTGCTATCTCATCATGGATGGTTGCAATGATTTCAAACTAATGTAAAGTGTTACTTCTGCCCAAGATATTTCTGGATGCTATCAAAATCTGGGCTCAAATGGTTATCATTCATCTTGTATGTCTTAGCAGAGAATAGGTTAAGAGCCACTGCTGTCACCAACTTCCAAACTCAAAATTTTAATGTCTTCTGTTAGCCAAAGCACCTGCATACCTGGCTGCTGAACTCTGTTTCCACCTTACTTCTCTATCTGCCTGTTAATTGTAAGTCTGGATCTCAAGGGGAAATTTGGACTCCAGGTGCTGTTTGGGATCTGTAGCATGTGAACAACGCTGTTCACACAGAACATTCAGCAATGGTGAAATTGTTCTGTGCCTATGCTATCCAGTATAGTAAACATGAGCCCATGTGCTCGGTGCACACTTGAAAAGTGACTAGTGTGAAGAAGGACTGAATTTTAAATGAATTTAATTTAAATTTAAGTAACCCTATACCTTTAGTGGTATAGGGTTGGACAGCACAGATACAGCTGACAATTGTAGCTGAGACGGTGGGTGAAATAATCCAGCAGGTAACAGGAAGAGCGAATCAGGAATCCCAGAAAGAGGTAGCATTTAAGTGTGGGAGAAGACAAAGGGCCATAAAGGGAAGCATAAAGGGAGGTGGAATAAACAACTCCCAAAAAATAGCTTAAGGGAAGGTAAGGAGAAAAAAAATTTAGGAGGAAATAGTAGTCAACAATTTCAGTAGAGATTAGACAAACATGAGGTAATGCATGACAAAGACATTTTCATGGACTGCGGGTATTAGGTGGCTACTGATGACCTTTGATACCTACAGGAGTACGATGGGGGCAGAATCAAAGTGCAATGTTAGGAATGAACTTGTGACCAAAATTAAAATAATAACAACACCAGCCATAGCATCGTGCACCAGAACTACTTCAGGAAGTAAATAAATAAAAAGACATCCTCTTCAAAATCATGTGTGACCTGGCTCAAAGTTAATGGAAAGACCAGACCGAGAAGGGCATTGAAATGACTATATTTTTAGGATGCCTTCAATTATAGGTGCACCATCAATATAATAACAGCTTTCCTCAGTGGGGGAAGAAGGTAATGTCATAGTAACATTAATTCTGGCCCTTTCTAAGAGTGCAGTATTGGTATCAGGTATGGTATGCACATACCAATGGTAAAGGGTTTCTTTAAAAACACGGCTTTTTCCATTGAAGAAACTTAATTAAGTGAATAGATTACTATCAGTATTATCAGATTCTCAGAGAGTTCTGGCTAACCAGAACTTGCACAAATAGTAACTAGAGTAAAAAATGTATGAGGTAATGATATTAGAAGATAAGAAGCAGGAGATAAGAAGGGGGTGGAGTGACTTGAGTTGTGAAGAGTGGAAACAATATTACACTGTCATCAATGGCAATGAAAGAGATGAGACCAATGCAGGAATCAAAAAATACTATGAGTGTGATGTGATGCATGCACACACACACACACACACACTGAAATATTATTTATGCAGCCATAAACAATGAGGAAATCTTATCACGTGCAACATCATGGATAGAACTTGAGTGAATTATGCTAAGTAAAATAAGACAGAAAAAGACAAATACTGTATGATCTCATTTTTGTGAGGAATCTAAAAAAAAAAAAATTCAAACACATTGAAAAGGAGATTAGACTTGTGGTTACCAAAGGCAAAAGGTAGAAAGAGGAGAAATTGGAGAAAGGGGATCAAAAGGTACAAACTACCAGTTATAATATAAGTAAGCCCTGGAGATGCAATGTACCACCTGATGACCATAGTTAGCACTGCTGTGTGATACATAGGATGGTTGTTAAGAGTGCCCATCATAAGGAAAATAGTTTTTGCCTTTTTTTCTTTCTTTTTATTGTATCTACATGAGACAATGGATACTAGCTGAACCAATTGTGGTAATCCTTTCACAGTATCAGTACATCAAATCATCATGTTGTACACCTTGAACTTATACAGTTATACATGTCAATAATTTCTCAGTAAAACTAGGGAGCAAAGACCACTATGAGCCCATGGGCTTGTGAAAGACCTCATGGGCTTAGGTTAACTCTGGTTTCAGGTAAAGCCACTTTTGAGTTCTGGTGCCAAAAGGCCTTCCTCTGAGCTGTTGCCAACACTCTTAGAGGGTGAGAGGAGACACAATCCTCTTTCATTTCTCTTATCCCCTAAATAAGACTTTTCCTTTACCTTCATCTGTGGAATTAACATCAGCGTGGCCTCCAGCACACTTCATCAGGCTGTATGTGCAAATTGAGAAATATTTACTTTTATCAAAGAACATAGAATCATAGAACTAGAAAAGACATTTAAAAACCACCTCAATCAGATAATGTCTTCAGACATTTATTTGTTTATTCGGCCCCTCCAAAGATGATTATTTATTTTCTTCTTACAGATCCCCAGGGACAAAGATGTGACATTCTGCCTTGTTTGTTTGCTGCAGTATTTTATCCAGATGTTGCTTATCCTGAACAGAGACCTGTATATTTGTGGCAAAATCACTAACCTCCACGCTGGAGCCTTTGTTCAAATGTGACTATATTTGAATGAACACATTTGAGTCACTAAGTTCCTCCCAACAAATGTTTTAACATCTTCCCATTTCTTTCTTCCATTTGTTCAACCCATTTCAAAAATAATAATTATTGTTCTTTGCCCTTTTGTCCAGTTTGTTACTCTGTCTTGTATATTTTTTTAATTAGGGAAATTTAGTGCAACATGTTATGCCTCTGATTCTAAATGTCGACACTAAAGCTCTCCAAACTCATGATTTCCATGGCAAATGTAACTCGGTCTCATTGCCGAGTCACAGAGGCACAAGCATTAACATTTTATGCTATATGACAAAATACTGCTCTCTTGGAAAGGGCCAGAATTAATGTTACTATGACAACTCCAAATTTCTGACTTTTATGCGTATAAAATTTCAAGGATACAGTTGCATTATAGCACAAGGTTGTTTATAAAATCTCACCCAAGCACTAAGATATTTATTACAAGTCCTCACTGAGACCAATACAAAGTGTCAGCCCGCCCCCATACCAATACACATCAGCAAAATAGATGGTAGTATATATGTAGTTGCAAAATATTATGAAATCGATTAAAATCTTATTTCTTTTCATAGCTGCTATACTTATAAACACATACATACAGTATGCAGCAATGGATATAAATACAAATAAAACATAAAGAGAAAACATATAAAACCTCATAAATATACAGTATCCTGCCTTATCAATATTCATTTATGCATATCTCTGCACTCACGCATTAATAAAAGCACATATATTGGATTTGAATGTGTGAGGGATGGGTAGGAAAGCTGTAATCAAGATATTCAAGCTCTCCTCTTCATGGCTAAGTATTACATTATCTCTCTCAGCCTATTATGTTTTCTGAAATTTCCAAATGTATGTTTTGGCCTCTTCAACTTTAGTCTTTTGCATTTAAGTAATGAGAAAGTTAAGTGCAATAAATGGATCACTCAAGGGCATTACAAAGAATGTTTTGATCTATTTAGAGCCTTTAACTTCAGAGCAAAGGCCTGGTTTAGTGTGACCTTAGTGAATTCAAACTGTTTTGTTTCACTAACAACTGAGGCATATATTTCCATAGAATTAATGTATGACTGGCTTCTCAAAAAGATTCTATTCCAGAGGGGTGGGGGACCTGATTTCTAAACTCCATCAGACATATTTTGAAGAAAGCCTCTCTGTATAATGTCAATTGATGAAAGTTTGGAAAGTATATGGTTCTGCAGCTCTATTTTATTACTGTTAGTAATTAGTGGTGTAAATATAGTTTTCTTCAAAAACTCGAAGTGCTGAGACTGTTGGGAGCAATCTGGACTTTTCTCAACACACCGTTCCATATTCCCCATGGCAGTTGGGGTGTAAGTCCCCGAACTCTCTTTTTATTTTGTAACTGTTAATATCGAGGCCAAACTCAACTCTGAGCTAAGATTACTTCCTTTTTTCTGGTTCTTCATTTTCCTTAAGTGTCTTCCTTTCCTATGGCTTTTGTCATTGCTTTGGCACCTATGTATAATGCACAGACATCTTTACTAAAGACCAGTTGCTTTATGAAGTCAGGATGGATAATTAGGAAATAAATTCATTATAGTTATTCTCCTATTATTGAAACAGTCATCTATAATAAGCAAGATGTCCTTATTTTATAAAAGACATTTGTGGCTACAAATGAATAACTGTGAACCTATTTTTTATTTTTCTGGAGAGAGTTTAGAAAGACATTTTACATGGAGTTTCTTTGTATTTTTACTGACACAAAGAATGCAACTGGGGCTGGTAGAGTCAGCTTGGGGCACCAGGAGCCATGGGGTCCAACGCCAGAGTTATAATCAGCCTCAGATGTGGAGCCTTTGATTTAATAGTGGCTCACATTTATCACATTCTTCCGGAGAGAAAGGTGCTATTGGAGGTAGTTTACAGTGACATACTTTAACCTTCACAAGAAGTCGATGAAGATGAGACAATGACGCAATGGGGACTTAAGCGACTTGCTCAAGTTGGGAAAACCAGAAAGCGACAGAGCCAGGATTTGAACCCAGGAAGCCTGGCTCCAAACCACTCAAGAGAAGTTGCTTTTCTTGACTGAGTTTTGCCAGACTTCTTAAGGAGATTCAGTGTTTTAATCTAGAGCTTTGGGCTTTCTCAAGGCACCCCTCCCCCAATTATTATCCTCAGGCTGAGAATGGGATAAGTCTTCCTCTCTGCTGCAGAGCAGTTCACGTTAGACAACTCTGTCTCCTCCATGTCTGATACTCAAATACATCATTGCTTTAAGTCAGTGGTGAAAAGAGGACCAAACTTAAGCTTTAATGGTAAAATTTCCTTTTTAAAATGGTAATTATTATTAAAATATAATGTCATATTATAGAAAATGTGTGAAACACAAAAACAATTGCTCAATAGTTATGCCATGGCAATTAATTATCACTCCTGATAGTAATGCCATAGGAATTAGCATTTAATATTTTTTTCCTGTCTTTTCTATGCACATTTCCCCATTTTTAGATAAAATTGTATATAGTAACTACTAATAACATTGACAATTAGTGTATAATCACTCATATGCTAAGGATTCCAAGTTTCATAGGCATCTTACTTATTCACTTTATATCAGAAGTCTCATGTCAGTCATGTTATTTATTACCGGTCATGACTTCCTGATATTTTTCACGTGTAATATCTGAAGTGTTTATAGTTGAACATTTTGTTTTCCTGGTTTTACTGTTATAGATACTACTAAAATGAAAATCTTTGTGTGTTTCAGATTATTTCTAACAGGAATAAGGTAGATTTCTAGACATGGAATTACTAGGTCAATGGATTGACTCTTTATAAGGCTGTTTTTGGTAGTTATTGTGAAATTGCTTCCTAGAATCTACTACGCAATTCTCACTAGGTGTCTGAAATACTTAGTGTGGCAATTGTTGTTCGGGAAGGTTGAGTTAAGGGATGTGCTAGCCCTGTTATCAAATTAAATAATCAGAAAGCTCCGTGTTTGAAACTCATTAATGTGCTTCTCAGAATGGCCATTCCAAAGTCACATGTCAAGAGTTTGGACATGGTTTTCATGGAAGACAATTAAGACCGAGTCCATGTGAGCAAAATACCTGTTGAAAACATTTTCTACAGTGTTAGTCATTATCCCTTAAATAAGAGTGAAAAAACTTTGTCCTGTCTGATTCACTGGCACACATTCATTCTTTTTAATTAGAAAAAACATAATTTACATTTTTGCCTGGACAGTTGGGAAACCTAACACTTAAGTAAATATCCTATGGTAGCCTTACAGAATGAAATACAAGCTTTCCATCGATAAATACTCTGCCCACCATTTATTCCAATCTAGCATTCCATCACATCTCCTATTATTGCTGTAAACAAATTCTCTGTCTCAGACAGTATCAAGTCCCACTTTTTTGATGACTCTTCAGTTGTCTTCCACATCCTCATTACACGCACAGGGCCCTAATCTAAGCACCTTATTTGCGTCTTACATGTTACCCCATTTTCTTTACTTGCCTTTTTATGTCCAACTTGGCGACGAAGTTATAAGCTTCCAGAGGGCTTCTCTCATGTCTACATTATGTAATAATTCTTAGAAGAGAGGGTCTCACATCTCAGTTTTATTTAGTGATCTGTATGGGAGTCTATTGTATACTACCCAGGGAAAGACAGTGAGGCAAGAAGAGTCAATTATTACCCCCTTATGATCCTTAAGGACTTGAAATCCCTTTACATCATAATAGCCTCTAATAAAGGCATAGTCACTTAAGCTAGGAAGTCATTCCACTGTACAATAGAAACATAAACGGCTAAACAGGTCTCACTTTCATTGTTATGACTACAGCTTAGTACAAGATCTCAGCTAAAATTTACTGAGTGGTTAGCAAAAAACACATGTTGACACAGTACTCGTTGCATGTCCATAACCTCTCTCTGAGAGAAGAGGACATTTCTGAAAACCCCCTTTTTAGTTTGGTGAGGGTTTAGAGATTTTTTCTGTAACCCCACACCAGGGAACCTTTCTCAACAGTACTATTTTGACTAGAATAAGTATGTTTTATAGAAACATCTTTGGAGAGTGCTTGTGTTCTGTGTAAAGCCATTATTTTTCAATATGGAAACTCAACAAACTGTAACTAGCTCATGCCCCTTTGTATCCCTTAATGATTCCCTCTCGAGTTTTCAGAATCACTTGAGAAGTATTCACTTTGTGAACCTTTCTTTGTAAAGTCACAGTTTGAACTGTATGCCTCAGTCAAGAGGAGAGTCATAGAGTGTGGCTAAGCAAGGCACTTAAGGAAAAAATTTCAGGGTCACTGTTCAAGTCCGCCCGGCAAAGGGACGTATTCACTGAGTGAAGTCACCAGGTAATGAGTAGGTTGGAGGCAATTGAATTTTCTCTCTGGAGAAGTCTTAAACTCTCAGGAGGGCTAGAGAAGCAAAACAGACTTGTCGATCTAAGAGGCTCTTTACATCTCTCATGTCTCAAGTGTGGAAATGTCCAAAACTAGCCGTTGAGATAAGATGAGGCAGCTTCAGAACAGGCGCTGACAGCTTCCCCTAATTCCATCAAAAACTTGCAAGTGAGAAAATGTGGAAACCATCATCCAGATCCTAGAGACCGGGAAGTAGCTAATGGAGCCATATATTCATCATATTGATTGGCCTATTGATTTTTTTCCTCCAGTTTTTAAGCGCCCATTTCTTGGACTTGAGCCAGAGATGCTTAAATGAGCTTAAACAAAATGCACACCAAATCTTGCCACTGGCCACCAGGGAACCTACCAACTGACTTTTCTCTGTTGTCACAAACACAGCTGCACGGGTGAACACCCGCTAGAAGAAATTGCAGAATTCTGGATCCAGAAAGCTGAAAACTAATTAAATTAAGAGCCCCGATGAGGAAGGGAGGTAAGAAAAAGTCTGAGTGGTAAGTCTGGATGGTTGAACCAAGAGTATATGAAGAAAGAGGTTTTCCTCAGCTACCCCTGCTAATAGTTGTAGAAGAACCCTGTCTCATCATCAGGATTATGGGTGGAGCATATCCACCTTCTTGGTGCTAAGCATGGAGTTTGTGCTAACATCAGTTTCTAATCCATTAGTGTCCAAACTCGATGATGTTTAAGAATCATCTGGAGCATTGTTTAAAATGCAGTTTCTAGGACTCACCTTCAGCAAGTCTGATACATAGGGGCGGGGTCTCAGAACCTGCGTGTGACAGGTAGATTCCTAGGTGAAGGGGATCTTTGGAGAAACACTGCAGATACCTTTACAGAAAAGCTTTGTATGGTGATTGTTGTAGATTGGTTGTAGAGGTATAAAGTGGTTTTCCTTAAATATTTGAATGATTGAGAATTATCTCCTTATTGCTGTCCATTCATTCTTCCACCAAAGTAATCTAGAGACTCTCTTGTCAACCCTTGAGTAACAGAGATACACAAATATTGGTATTAATGAGAAAACTTTGATTGCAAGTAGCAGAAACTGGCTCACATTAACTTAAGTAAATAAATGTGACTTCATTAGGAGGCTACAGTGGCATTCACAGAGTTTGATGACCTCAGATGGTGAATGAGACATTCATAACACTGCCTCCCTCAACTATGCTAGATCTAAATCTCTCTCTCTCTCTCTCTCTCTCTCTCTCTCTCTCTGTCTCTGTCTCTGTCTCTGTCTCTCTCTCAACTTTCCTTCCCAGCTTCTCAGCTTACAAAGGAGGAAGTGGTGAGTCCAAGCTCCTCAATAACATGTGAAAATTCTACACACTGAGAATTCCAATCAAACTTGGGTTGTTGCTATCTATGGTACAATCAGTACAAATCTCAGTTCATCTAGAGACCAGGGACCCACCTGAAGGGTAGAAGGTAATCTTGAGTAGGGACTGGCAATGAATTTGACGTTCCAATCATACTCTTTCTAGGCTTAACTTCTATTTCAGATCCTCTCACCCTGAACCAAAATATCTCACAACAAATCAAGCACAATGTAGCCTTATAGCAAGGAACCAGTTGTCCATGGATTGTTCTTTCTTAGAAGGAAAATAAAATAGATGGGTGGGATTTGGTCTCAACACAGGGTCAGCTCAAGTTATAATTATCAAGTGGATGAAAAAAATCTGATTTTCCCATCCTCTTCAATCAGGCAGATATTATTAATCACTTGTACCCGGCATGCCTGGATTAAGTTGATCTGTCCCTTACTCCAGGGGAACAGGTGATCTCACTAAGCCTAAAGATACCTATTTCAATGACAGACATCCATGTATTTTACCCTGTGGGAATCTCCATTTTTTGAGGCATTGGACATGTAAGTTATTCCTCATGCTAGGATTTAGGTGACTTTCACATTTGAGCAGTAAAGCAAATCAAAATGGACAGAGTATGACCAAGGAGTCCCAATCACAAAGGCAGATGTATTCTCCGATACATTTTTTGGCACTTTGTGACCTATTTGCCTGTATCAGGAGATGTTTCTGCTTTTAAATATTTAAACAGGGTGAAAGAGTTCATTTCAGCCTCAGCTGCAGGCAAACCCCATGGTAGATGTTCACAGCCTGAACAGAATTCTCTTTCTGAAAAAATTCATCCTCCAAAGGTTGAAGCTAGAGGGTGTGTGTGTGTGTGTGTGTGTGTGTGTGTGTGTTGCGTGGGAGGAGAGTTAATCACAACCTAACAAACCTTGACATTCTTTAAAAACTCCATCATTTATTGCTTGAGGGACTTTTCACCTCCCCAGGTCTTCTCCACCGGCAGCTAGGGGGGTGTGTCTGTGTGTGTGTGTGCGTGTGTGTGTGTGTGTGTGTGTGTGTATAGAGCTCACGTGTGTGTGCATGTGCGTACACACATACACTATTTTGTAATCAAGCAAACTTCTTTGCTTGAAATTTTATGTTTTCTCTGGATTCAATCTGTGTGTTTGAAGAAAGAATTATCAATAAGCATCTGGTCCCTGAGGCTAAGGTGCTTACAGAAATGTCAGCCAGCTCCCAATAGCCTCCCTCTGAGGCCAATGAGCACAACTTTAACTTTCAGGTGAGGTGTGGCTCTTCCTTCTTTAAGATGAGTATGAGCTGCTGCCAATATATTTGGATAGGACAGGAGGTGGCCATTTGTTTCCCCACTTTTCCTACTCTTTGGGTATTCACACTCAGAGGGGAGGTCACTCCACCCTGAGCCACCTTGTGGCCTGTATAGAGAATGACAGCCAGAGGCAAAAGTCCTGGGTGACACAAACAATATTTGGGGGACAGTCTTTGGGGAGGGTGTAGTAATGGTTCTGTGAAGTTCCTTGAGAGAATACAGCAATTGAACAGCAGAGATTGCCGCAGTGATTAGGAGAGCCTTTGAAGAGCCACAGAAATGAGTCAAATCCTGACTCCACCCATTAGTTACTGGCCACACCGCCCTGAACAAGTCATTCAGTCCCTTGAGCTCCTGGAAAAAGGCCTGATAATGGTATGCACCTCACACACTTTCTGTGAGAATTACCTGAGATAACGTCCGAGAAGGTATTGGTATAGTGTCTGGCACGACAAATGGGCTCAGACATTTCTAAGTGGGGAATTGTTTGGGGAATTCGTAACCATTTCTCCTTTGAAATTAGAGCCATGCTTGTTTGTTTGTTTGTTTGTTGTTGTGATCAACAAATCTGATGACAGAGTTGCCTTTTGAGAAAAGAGGAATGATTTTTTTCTGAAGTGCTGCTAAGTCATTGTATTCATTTTATAATTGTTAAATTGAGTTAGTCAAAGAGAAGCTACTTCTAGCCTCTTCCCATCTATGAAGAGGACGTTCACTTGGCATCGAGGTGAACTTTGAAAACCCCCTTTCCTCTTTGCCTTAATTGTGCTGTATTTGACCAAACGACATGCCTTGGAGCATTAGGAGATGTTAGTCAGAGGAAACATGTACAGACTGGTTTCAGGAGCTTAATGCAATGTCCATTCAGATGAAAATTGAAAGTTGTTAGTGACGTTCACAAAACCATTCCAGGTCATGCAGAGCAACCCAATCTAAAGCCCAGATAACCCCAAAACAGTGAGTAAAAAATTCCTTTCCATTTCCATTCTGTCTTCCTATTTTCTCTTTTTATTTTAACAGCAAGTAACTTATTTTTAAGAACTAATA
This sequence comes from Lyroderma lyra, assembly GCA_004026885.1. Classification (NCBI taxonomy): domain Eukaryota; kingdom Metazoa; phylum Chordata; class Mammalia; order Chiroptera; family Megadermatidae; genus Lyroderma; species Lyroderma lyra. The sequence goes on along the minus strand of PVJL010000135.1, from coordinate 322,488 downwards.
TTCAGGATACATCTGAGAGCTTTGCCCAGACCACAGAACCTTTGCTTTTGCCAAAATACAATGGACAATCTGTTGAGAGGAGAAAAAAAGTTATAGAAAAATACTATCCAAACCCAATAGACTTCCATTTTAAGGAATGGGCAGTACCTCAATAAGAAAAAGTTAATTAAAATAGAATTAAGTAGAGGATGAAATCTCACATTATTAGTAGAAGGCACCAGATACTCAGGGAGATATTTCTCACTCTATTTCTCAGGCTCACTCACGAAAAGATCTTAGCAAGATGGATTCGATGCACTGAAATAACCACAGTCCCAGGTAATGGATTAAGGCTATTATTTTCCTTATCCATTTGGAATAAAATTCATTTGGCATGGAAACTAGACTCAAAGAGTCAAAAGAGAATCCAAATGTAACATCAATATTTTGTCTTAGTGACAGTACATACTCGTATGTGCTTTGACCTTCTTCTGTCATATTATTCAGAATAAGGTATAGGAGAAGGGGCAAGCCTTGGTGGGTTTTCCATCTCTACCGAGGGGTTCAGTATATTTTGTTAATTGTATTTTATTTTGAGAGGTGCTACATGCACAGGAATTATATTTAATATCATAGGAGCTTCTCATTGTGCAGTACTTCATGTTTAAAAATCCCTTCTAAGTGGGTTGTTTGGCTTGATCTTCACAACAATAAAATGAGTTCCATGGGTCATTATTAAAATTTAAATTTGACAAATGAGGTTCTAAGAGATTAAGTGACTTGTTTAAATACACTCCGCTTGTAAATATTCATGCCGAGATAAGAAGATGGTATTGTTGGGAGCTTAAACGGGATGCCAAGAAAACTTAAAGAACTTACTGCCCCGCAAATCTTTTAGAAACAAAGTATACTCTTTTCTGAATACAGTGTTTTGTATGTGGTTCCCACTAAAGGTAAGGAAAGAAACCAAAAGACCCCTGTAAGTATCCTGCTAACCCTGTAATTGGGACAGTTTCTTTCTCTCTAAGTACAAGAGCAGTGATGATAATAATTAAGCTTCAGGCTTCCGTACCTGCTTTTATTTGAGCTCCTCAGGAGACGAGAAGGAACCACTCCCTCTCAGTGCTGTGGCTCTCTATTCAAGCTTGTCCACATCCATAGACTCTGTTTTGGGGTAAACACAAACATCTTAAGGAAACCTCAGGAATCTATATTTCCAAAACGGGTGATGAAATCTGCTTTTGGGTAGAGTAGGATGTCACAGGTTTCTAAAACTTTCGGAACAAATGAAGTTGCTGAGCTTACACGTACAAATGAAGTTAAGGGATCTTCAAAATCTCCAGTCAGCAACATCTGCAAGTTTCGTGGGGAGAGTCTGAAGGCAGAGCGCGAGCAGATATGTGAGCGCTCCTTCCCTCTGTCCCCGCCTCCTCCCGGGCCTCCACCTGCAATTGACTGTATTCATATCTCCCAGAGGAAATATGCTATTACTGATAATATGATCACTGAAACACTGGGAGTGGTTAGATACAGAGCTCTGGCAGTGGGTTAATAAAAGGCCTAATGAAGAACAAAAAATCCTGCCAGTCGTTGTAAAAAAATATTGCCCTCGGGAAATTATAAATCAGACACCATAGTGTGAAGTTAAATACACACACACACACACACACATATACACACACACATATACACACACATACATATAGACACACACACATATACACACACATACACACATACATATACACACATATATACACACACATATACACACATACACACATACACACACATACACACATACACACACATATACACACATATACACACATACACACATATACACACATATACACACATACACACATATACACACACACACATACACACATACACACACATATACACACACATATATACACACATATGCACACACATATACACACATATACACACATACACACATATACACACATACACACATGTACACACACATACACACATACACACACATATATACACACATATACACACATACACACATACACACATATACACACATATATACACACATACACACATATACACACATATACACACATATACACACATGCACACACATATACACACGTACACACATACACACATACATATACACACACATATATACACACACACATATACACATGTACACACACATACACACATACATACACATGCACACATACACACATACACACACACACACACACACACACACACATTGCGTTGGCTCACTGATACATGCAGCAGTGGGCAGACGGGTGACGAACCATATATGTCACTGGGTGCCCTGGAAGTTTCAGTCCACCTCAGCGTGAGGCAGTTAAACGCCTCAGCAGTGCAAAGCCAAAACCACGTTTACTCAGCTGGGCAGATCACACAGATCAGAGGCGGGATGCCTGGTCCCCAAATTAGTTGTAATTCCCAGAGCCTCATTCGCCTTTTCTCTTTTTATTTTTATCTCTTTTTATTTGTTTGCTTGCCCAATTTCAGTGTTAATCTCAATAGACTCTTAAAAGCTGCCTCTGAATAGAGACCTGTATTTAGGGTTTTCTTAATATATCCACGTTGAGCTTGTCTGCAAAGAACCCAGGGAAATTCGATCTTAGGGGCGACCTCAGCACAGTTCTGTCTGACCCGATTTAGGAAATACGACAAACAAAACGGGATAAAGGCCCTGACAACTGCCTCACGTTACCTTTTAGCTGAATTGTCCGTGGTCTAGGAAAGGGGCTAACCTTTCTGACCCTAGGGACACCCGCACACCTGCTGAATATTCATTGAGAAGCTGAAGCTTTGCCCCTTGGCTGAGTCACTCTTGCCCGTGACCTTCTTTACTCTACTGCCCACCCACAAACCAGTTCTTTCCCCAGGGGCCACTTCTACCAGCTTTTCCCTGCTTGATGGGGTGTCAGCCATTGACCTCCACATCATTGATAGTCCCTAGGGGACTTGGGGAAAGGCGTCCTAGCAGTAAAGTGGGGTCAATGCCAAGGAGAATGCCTCTGCCCCCGCCCCCCGCCACCAAAGCCTGCTTTGCTGTCCTCCTGCCCAACCTGGTGCCTTTGAAGCTACCCCTGAAGAGGTGGGGAGGGGCTGAGATGTTTCAGGAGCTCCCTTCCCATTTTTCAGGGGTTCCATAAAGGCAATTCCAGAAAAGTGAGGAAGCTCTATGAGAGAAACTTCCAGCTCCCTTAAAAACAATTGAAGCACAACCCCCTAATAGATAGTACAGAAAGACATCTCTACTTGTAACAAGTATCTGTACCTTTATCCTGAATTCTTTTTCCTAAAATTTACATTTTCCTGGAGATCGTGAAAATACAGCTATTATTCTATTATTATCCTGATTTCAGAGGGCCGGATAGTCCCAGATGTGAATTCTTCTTTTTTTTTTTTTCTTTTTTTACGGAGATGAGATGAGAATACATAAACCAGACTTTACCGAGGACTCAGGGATGGAGAAAAAATAGGAAAAGAGACAGTAAAAAATACATACAATTTAGTAATGTGATTCACGCTTTATCACTTTATAAAGCTGTCTGATGGGGCATTGATTTCCATTTCCCAGAGCGAATTTCTGATGGCGTTTTCGTTGGTGCACAGTGTACCTAAATGCAAAAGAACAAAATGCAGTAAGATTTTCATGTTGTATATAATTATGTAGCAAATTCTATTTATTTTATTTATTTCAAGATGATTTTTCCCTTTGCTTATTATCATAAATAGTCCCCCCTTTTAATAGCAGATTGCACTTGCTTTCTTCATGTCCTAATTTGGTAAAATTAAAAGTTAGTCATTGTGTGTTGCTCTTCCACTTTTTACATCTCACTGGTCTCAGAAATCCAAAACCCTGAAACTCCCCACCACAAAGGGGTGGCTTTTTGCCTTTTTCCCACTTTGCCTCAACATGACAGAGCTGACCTTTCCCCGATTGCTGTGGGACCAGGTGCCTTGAGCATATCCAGAGTTCTTCAAGTACAGTCACAAGACAACGGGGTTCCCTTGTACTCCAACCACAAAGTACCAGTTTCAAATGTACGTTCAGACAACCACTTTACAGCTGGCTTTGAGAGGGACTTGTTTTCTAGAGAGTGCTGCTGAGATGACAATGATCACATGGACATAAGAGCTGCCACCCTCCTAAACCAAGCCAAAAATCCCTTTTCCCTTCCACGTACCCTGCAGAGTGGTATTGTATTTATTTGCTTGAGCTAGTATCCAGGGGGAACTTTGCAATATTGTCAATGATGCGGCTCCCACACTTATTTGTCGAAAAAAGTCAGTGATAAGATCTAGTTATTTAGTCATTTTAGTTTATGAATACCACCTTGTAATTGGTGTTTCTTAACTGAATAACTCAACCATGTTGAGTTAACTTAAACGTAACTCAATAGGTTATTCATATATAGCTCTTAGTCAGATGCAAAAATAAAGGCTATGGCATGGCACATTGTTTGCCCCTAATTTTTGAGTATTAAAGAAAGGACTTGTTTCTAAAGGACACCCTCAATGGGCAACCAGAGACCACAAACCATTCTTTAAATATCAGCACTTTGGGAACCCTCAGCTCCTGAAAGGTAAGCCATGCCTATAGACCAGAATGTCAGCTCGGTAGATTCTGTAAGGGTTTATTTTCTTTTGTTATTCCTGAGTTCTCATTTAAGTGCTTTTTCTTACCTAGTCCTGCTATGCTGAGAGATCTTAAAGAAGCACCTTCAGTCTACATCTGAATTAGGAGTATACAGAGATATAATAGGAAGAGGCTCAAGTACACATGTAAATTTGGAGTTGGAGAAGGCGCAGAGACCCGTGTGCTGGTATGTGCTTTCTCAAGGAAATAAGCATCTTGGGGATAGACAGAAAATGTCTAAAGGCAAAAAAACACCTCTCTTCCATCTGGAGGTTCTTCATTTTGGCTAGTTTTAAAGAACCAGAGTCCTTTTTTACTAAAAATACCACTAAATGCTGTTAGGTAGTCAATAAGACAGAAAATAGACCTTTGAAATTGGTCCATGAAGCTTGCTGATGGTCTTAATCAAAGCAATTGCTGTGGAGCAGCAGGGGTGGAAGCCATTCTGGAATTTGTTGAAGAGTGACTTCCATCAAAATGTGGAAGTAATATTTGCAGGCCAACCTGAGGAAACTGAACTAGGAAAACAAGTGTGGGGAAATTGGGCAGTAGCAGAAGGGGTTACAGAGTAAAGGAAATGTACATACGGGGGGATAATACAATATATTTGTGTTGTGGGAAAGATCATTTAGGAAGAGAAAGACTGATGACCTAAGAGAGAGAAGGAATGGCCAAATGAGCAGAGAAACTCAGTAAAGGACAGGAGGATGAGACCTAGATTATGTATGGGGGTACCCTTTACATGTCATACAGGATATAATAGTAAGGATATAATAGTAAGAAGGAAGAGAATACGTGCGATTGCAAGTACCAAGTTTACGTCACCAATTTGGTGATAGAAAAAAATGATGGAGTTCTCATCTCACGGTTTCTACTTTAATAATGATGTTGGGTTATTAGCTGAAATGAGAGGGAATGAAGTGAGAGGAGAAGAAAATTTTAAATGGTGCTTAACTTTCTTTTAATGTAGTGTTGAAAAGCCATTTGAGGTCTGATATCTTCACATTTTTCATCAGCTATGTTGTACTTCATGTGAAGATGGGAAAAAGGCAAGAAAAATTTGTACCAAGGTTGGAATTTTACAACATTTATATAACAGAGGGGGAGAGAATAAGAGCATTGAGAATATTTGCAAGAGAGAAAGTATAATAATGGATCATAAAATTTAAGCTAAAAATGAAGGAAAATGACAACAGATATGAGCTAAAGGATCATGAGTAAGCAGTGGGATCAATGAATTGAATGTCATGAAGTAGGAAGTACCAGAATAATGGGAAATTGTGGTTGGAGAAAGAGACATATGCATTTGAGATTTTGGAGTGGGTGGGGAGGAAAAGGTCACATCAAAGAGAAGTCAAGAAATTGAGAAGCCAAGTTCCTTAGAATGATGAAAAGAGTGTAGTAGGAAATGAAGACATTGAGCCCAAAACTTAATGAAAGAAGGGAAGTAGTTATGAGGCAATCTGCAAACAATAGTCATGAGAAAAAAAATAAGAGTCTACCTAGAAGAACTGAGGCCCCCAGATGCAGGCGTGGTGTAGGGGGAGGGGAATACTGGTTTAAAAGCAGCATGGTACAGAGGAAGACAATCATTCTTTTCATTCCTGATGAAGGAGAAAAATAAATCTGCAAAAGAGTTGCCAATAGTGAGGTCTTCAAAAGAAAATCCTGTTAAAGTCCAAGTGGTAAAGTGGATATTTATCAGAGTTGGAGTCTCTAGGATGGTTTACCTCCCAAGGGGAGAGGGTCAGGATTTAAAAATGAGGGGAGGATGGCGGGCTGAGCCAGTTATACAGTAATGAGGTTCAAGGAACCGGGGACAAGAGGACAGGCAGAACTGGGAGGCACAATGGCACTATTCCCAGGTACTGCTTTTCCTAATGAGCATTATCAAGTGTCTGCAATGTACAATGTATGCATTTTACATGCATTATCTCATTTAAACTTCATGACAATTTATGAGCAAGTGCCTCATTGCCTGTTTTACAAAGGATGAAATTAGGACTTAGAAAGGCCACGTACCTTGCCCCCAAACACACAGCTTTTAAATGACAGAGCTTAACCAGTATTCTACGTTGCCTGTCATCTAGTAACAGATGCATTACTGACCATCACCTGAATTATTGTAAATCAGGCCGTAGTTGTAATTCACTAAAGGAGTTGAACATTTCTGGGAATACGGTTATGAATCCTTTGTCAATGCAAAAGTAACTTCCCCAAATGGACAGATACCTCCTTAGTAGTCTGTTTGGCCCATCCCAACTTTCTTGAAGCAAGATTAATTTTTATTAAAAGATATAGTTACCTAGCACTCCAGATCAGAAGTGATCAAAGCATTTCACAGATAATAAGTTGTCTCTCTGATTTAAAAAGAGAAACAATGACCCAGTAAGGTCAGTAGCAAAAGCAAGAATTGCACCAGGGCATTATGACACGACGCACTATAAAATCTTACAATTCCTTCCTCGTTAGCAGAGCTTTATTTTCCATGGATGTATTTCAAACGAGGACATGCTATAAGTAGAAAACAATACATACGGGTTCATTAGCCTTGCTCTTTTAAAGATAAATGCTGTATGTGGGATAAATGCTGTGAGCAAGAAATTATAAGCAAGTCCCCATATGCTAGATATCTATTTCCACAGCTCCTATCATCGTGATTTCTGGGCACTTTGACAGATAGATGAGGCTAATTCAGGCAATGCAGCACATTCTGAAGAGTAGGTGAAAATTCTCTTTCTCCTTAGTTCCCTGCCTTGGAAAACAATTATTCATTGAAAAGTGAGAAGAATAAAAGATTTTCTAGAATGGAAACCTAAAATAAAGCCATAAAAAAGGGGCAAGTTTTAATCTTTGGTTAAAAGTAACAGTGCTGACTATATTACCCTCTGATCGATGTGAGGAAAATGTGTGCTAATCATCATAGTGTTAGAGAAAAAATTTAAAAGCAAACAAGAAAGAAAAGTGTTCAAAAGTAGGAGCTATTTTTAAATAATGTATGATATATTTTTCTTTGAATGTTATGTAACTGTTAATATCATATTTATAAAAATTGTAGAATTATTTTGGAAAATTTTTATAATATTAAATGACAAAAGTAGAAATATGTTCAACATAATCTATAAAATGTTAAATAAAGAGTGTGATTATCACTGTGAAAAAGAAAAACACAAAGCATAGGGGGAAAAGGCTGGGTTTAGGTGTGGAGGCAAGGAGAAATTTTTTTATTCTTTTAATGTTTTCATACTTTTCAAATTTCTATTAAGGAAAATGTTTTATTTTAAAATATAAGTGATGATGTCATGAGCTGGAGGTTTACGACCTGCAATTTCTACCAATATCCACTGCATTTAAAAATCAGTCAGGATAGGAATCAAATAAATGTATCGTTGTTGTCTAACCCTGTGGTATTTTTGAATTTGGATCTCATCTTTTAAGCAAGTTTTAATCAAGTTTTCCTGATTTTGCATACCTTATAGCACATTAAAGGGTAGACAGTTCATGAATTCTGACAAGCATGCACACCTATACAACCACGTCATGATCAAGTTACAGAATATGTTCATTATTCCAAAAAGTTTTGTTGTATCTTTGTCAGTCAAATCCTCCACACATCTAAAAAGATTATTTTTTTCCTGTTCCAGCACATCACATAAGTAGAATCATATAGTTTGTACTCTTTTTTAATCTGTCACCTTTCCCTCAGCATAATGTTTTAAGGTTAATCATATTGTTGAGTGTATCAATGGTTTATTGTCCTTTTTGTTGCTGTGTATAGATAGAACACATGTATGTACGGGGACTGTCTGGGAAAAAAATCCAGCCACGAATGCCTCTGTTTTTTTATATCACATGGCTGGATGCTTTCTGGACAGCCCTTGTATATATCACACATTTTTATCCCCTCACCTGATAGTGGTCATTTGAGTAGTTCCCATTTGGAGATATTATGAATAAAGATATTATAAACATTTGTGTTCAAATATTCTATAAACATATGTTTTCAGGTTTTTGGGGGTGTGTGTACAAGGAAAGTGTATATTTAAATTTATAAAAGTTAAACCACCTTCCACATTGTTTTCCAAAGTGCCTTTAACCATAAAGATTCCAGGAGAAAATTTTTTCTATCTTAGATAGTTCTTAGATAGGACACAAAAAGTGCAAACCATAAAAGAAATATTTTATGTATAGGATTCCATCAAAGTTAAAATTGTCTGTTCTTCAAAGGCAGCATTAAGGAAATGAAAAAGCAAGCAACAGACTGGGAGAAAATATTTACAATACATATATGTGGAAAAGAACTTGCATCTAAATATATAAATTTTACAACTCAATGATAAGAACTCAAACACCCAATAAAAACATGGGCAAAAGATTTGAACAGACATTTCTACAAAGAAGATAAACAGATGGCAAAAAAATGCACATGAATAAATGTTCAGTATCATTAGTCATCAAGGGAATGCAAATTAAAACCATGATGAGATGCCATTACATTTCTACCAGAGTGTCTGTAATTACAAAGATTGACAATACCAAATGTTGGTGAGGATGTGAAGCAACTGGAACTCTAAAACATTGTGTGTTTTTTTTAGTGGGGTGATTCATCTTACATTGATATCTTAAGTCAGCAAAGGGTTATTCACTTGAGGCCAGCCTGAGATTTAATTAATGTTCATACTTGTTCTCAGTTTCATTATGACCTCAGACTTTGCTAATACCCATGGCTGGATTATAGTATATAGCACAGCTAAATACAAAGTACTGTCTGCATTAGGAAAGAAACAATTATTATTGGTCTAATGAGTTAATTTAGGACATCATCTCTAAGACACTATCACTTCTTATATTTAATATCTCATCGTAACCTTCCTAAATGATCAATATTCCTAAATTATTTTAGAGATTATACTATATCCGCTTTATACCATGTGATTCTTATAATATCCTGGGCCAGAAGTAATAAAATTCACACCAGAAACAATTAACAAATTCCTGGGTTATCTTTCAGTTTATATGTCCATTTCAAAAAGCTAAATTTCCCTTTGACTCAAGTCAAGTGTTAAGATTTGAATCAATTCAAATGTTAACGGTGCTAGGTTGTGCATTTTGAACTGTGAGACTGGGAAATTCAAATATAGTTTTATTTACTCTAGACTTTCAATTTCTTATAATGGTCTCACAATCTATGATAAGGCAGTTCAGTCGTCTCTCTAAAATGAAAACAGTATCACTCCTGAATTTCACCAATTGCACTTCTATACAAGTTTTTTTGCTCTATTTTGGCATTATTATGATTTTCCAAGCCCCAAACCAGATACTTTAGGGGCAGCTGAGAAGAGAACAATCTGAGATATGTTGTTCCTATGCCAGGATAATGAAGTTTCCACAGTATTTTGATGATTTATGGAAACATTGGAACAGATATTTTAAATCCAATTTTTCCTCATTCCTCAGATCATACATTTAGTGAAGACCAAATGTTCCTATCACACCATAGCAGAAATACGTTTTGATGTTGTGCCATTGAGACCTCTAGGTTTATATTTCATGTGTATTTGATGGTTTTCTAAATTTTCTGTGGATTTAGCCCTACATCAATGCAGTGCCCCCTTTTCAGTATCAATAAGCAAGGGGTTCCACTTCATTGTTCATTTCTTCCTAAATTTCTCTAAAATGTAGACACATACTGATTAAATCACATGGCACAATTATTCATGGTACAACCTGTACTGCCTTAGACAAACATATTTAATTAATTAAGAAAAAATTATATCAGTCTGTAGGAATAGCAAAAATCTCAAGATCAAAACTCCAGCTAAACCCTTCAAGCCATTCTGCATGACCTCTAAACCACAAACAATGCTGCAGTTCTTGGGAAAACCTGGTTTAACTGGCACTCATAGTGCACATTAACTCAGAAGCGGAATTCTGCCAAAAGTGTAAACCGGTCACTCTTTGTAAATGTGAAAAGAAAATTAACACACATGCAAAAGGAAAAAAACACACCTTTGGTGTCAACCTTCCTGTGAACTTTTCTACAGCGACTGCAGTTTCATTGGCTGGTTTGCCCAGAGGTATGATGGACAGGGCAAAGGTACACCTGGAGTGAATGGTGCACCTGTTTGTAGGTGCAGGCTGCCACCAGCCCAGGCACAACTGTGCTCATTGTCTGTCATTCCTGACTTACAGAGCACTTTAAAAATCACTGCAAAAGAAGCAAGTGTTCCAGAGGTCACCAATTCTGGCTGCACATTGGACTCATTGGAGTTTGGGGGGAAACTCTCCAATGCTTAATTTCTTCTCTTCGTTTACTGAATAAGAACCTCTGGGCATGGGGCATGGGCATCAGTATTTCTTAATATTCCCTGGTGATTCTGATGCAAAGTTAGGTTTAAAAAACTGTTTTAAAACAAACTTTAGAAGCCATGTCCAACCCAGTCTTCTAATATGGTAGAGGAGGTTGGGACAGGATTGAAGGTTATAGAGCTATCTCCAATTTCTCAAAAAGTCTAAGAGAAGTCATACATGCAACCTATAACACCAAGGGTTTTGGTTTCTTTCTTTCTTTCTTATTCTGTTTCCTTTTGTTTTGTCTATAATTATATTGGCTCAATATTGTCATGAAAGACAGATTAATTTATTTGAGGAATAGGAAATGAAAAATGAATTATCACATGAGAAAATGTTTTTAGTAAACAAGTACCTTTGACTATGGGCTCTATTTGGGAAAAACTAAAAAGAGGATCACTAGTAGATAGCTGTGGCTTTTGCCAAGTATTTAGTCTTTTTCTTTTGGAAACAATGTTCTAATTTTGTGTTGGAAACAGATCCCTCCCTAGTGTCAATGTGAATTTATTTATTTATTTATTTTTAACTTTTTTTTTTTAAATTCATTTTTATTGTTAGACTTATTGGGGTGACATCTGTTAGTAAGGATTACATAGGTTTCAGGCATACAGTTCTACAGTGCATTGTCAACTTGATGTATAATAAGTTCACCACCTAATGTGACTTCTCTTTCAACTGAGTTTAGCACCTGACCTGGGATGAGCAAGTGACCCAGACCTAGATAATTCCAATATCACATCCCCTCCTCCAGAATGATTGGTTCAGACCCTTGGAGATGACCTTGGGCTATTAGAATGATCAGGTGTCAGCCCAAGCCTGGGCCTTTTCTAGAGGGATAAGAAGGAAACCTGAGCCACTGGGACCACCATGAGAGAAAAGTCTGTTAACATGAAGGCATTGCAGAGGAGAGCAGAGACTAGCAAAGAAAACACAACTGGGCCAGTTGACATCATTAGATACCCTGGATACAGATGTGCACCAAATCAGCAAGATCCTGAACTTGTCAGTTATGTGATTGAATAAATTTAATTTTAGTAAATTCATTCATTTGTTCATTCATTCATTTTGTGAAAGCCAATTTGAATAAAGTTGCTATTACCAATAGCCAAGTAAGTCTGATGAATGTGAGATTCTTATTAGTGAAATTATCAGAACCATTAAGAAATCTGCAGATTCTTTAGTATTGTATAGATTTTTTTGTTGTTTGTTTGTTTGTTTTATTAGACAAACTAAAGCTTTGATTTCCCAGAATTAGATGCACAAGGAAACTTCTGATCAATCACTCAATCCATCAACAAGTATTAACTGAGAACCCCATCTGAGCCTATTAGTCTACCAAATATGACAAAAATAAAAGTAAGTAGAAGACCTGGTCCCTGCCTTCAAGAAGCTCACAATCCACTCAGAGAGACAAAGCAAATATATTAAAAATAACTTGGGAGAACAAAGCTCATAAGCTTCAGTGCAGAGATGTTTTCATTAGTATGCCTTAAGTGTTTTCTGTGAGCTAAACATTGCATGAAGTGTTATGCAAGGACCCTAAGAAATACACGCTAATAACCACACCCTTCAAGGAGCACATAGTCAAGAACACAGAACACAGATTCCAGAGATTATTTAAGTGCACTACAAAGCAGCATGCCATAATTTAATAACAAAAATGATGTCTTAGTGCTACAGCCTTACCGAGTAGCATGGTAACTGCCTTATTAATGTACTCTAAGAATTCAGAGGCTTCTTCTCTTATGGCTCCCAAAAGTCACTAACTTCCATTTCAGAGGCTAATCTCACTTAATCATTGGAACTTCAGGGTTAGGGGTCTTCTCCAAACTAGACCAGGACTTCTCTGTTGAAATATACAATCCCTAAAAAATCACACAAATAACCTCCTCTGTCCCCCAGTTCTCCATCCAATCTCCAACTTTCCATTATTCTCCAACTCCTTACCATCCTTTAACTTTCAATCATCCTCTAACCCTCCAAACTCTCCAACTCTCCAAACTGTTTACAGCTCAGTTTCCAGATTTATTCAAATGTCATATGATCTAGCTTTCATACTAACTAAAGATGGAGAAGGAGGAGATGGAAGGATGGGCATGAGGAAGGGAAAATTGGATCCATATTGACACAAATCTCTATTTTTTTTTCCTTTTCCTCTGGTTTTCATCTTCCCTTCAATCTTTAAATCCTGACTCCTGAGATTTTCCTGGTGGTGTAGTGGCTAGGCTTTGGCGCTCTCAATGCCATGGCCTGGGTTTGATTCCCAGCCAGGGAGCTACCCAAAAAACAAAAACAAAAACAAAAAACAAACAAACAAACAAAATCCTGACTCCTTTGCAAACAAACTGCTATCAAGTAAACGAATTGTTTTGTACTCCAAAAGAGGAGCTTGTTAATCCAAATGGCTCTCCAGCATATGTGTGTCTGTGTGTGTGTGTGCGCACGTGCACACATATATATGCATGTGTGTGTGCATATACACGTGTGTGTATACACATGTGTGTGCATATATGTGTGTACATGTACATGCATGTGTGTGCATGTATGTGTGTATGTACATACATGTGTGTGTGCATGTGTGTGTGTGTGTGTGTGTGTGTGTAAGGTTTTAGAACTTTGGAAGATGGGGAGGCCACAAAAGGCTTGAAAATGAAGTTTACCAAATAAAGATCCTGTTCTATTTTATGTTCTTTGTCATTTCTTTGGTGAGTGTGGGGAAAAGATTAGATTAGTACTGCAAATATTTATACACCAAGAATACAAAGACTACCTCAGTAACAGTCAGAGAAAATCCAAGAAATAAAGGTTCTCTACTAACTATTTTGCTACCTTACTACCTTAATTTTTCCTTTGAATTTTTATAACCTCTCTGTTAATGCATGGAGAGCATGAAGCATTGAAATAGAAATTATACAATTTGACAACCACTTAGAAGTCTTATTTTTAAATAAAAAAATTGATATTTAATTGAGTAATGGAGTAACAATGTTAAAATATTAGCTAGCATGATCCCACCCACACACCCTTAGTGGTCTCTCACCAAGCAATATGGTATAGGAGTAGAAAGGAGTCATAATCTAGCAAAAGATGTGGGATAAAATATCATGACAAAGCACACGGCTTTCCCTAGATCCCCACAGCCAACTTAGAAAACAATGTTCTCTAAATGTTGATAGAAGTAGAGCAAAGGAAACGCAATGCAAGCAGTCTTCAAGGAGCATAGCACAGACTTCAAGGAGCACAGGGCAGGTTACTGCATATGCTACTCAGCTAAGCTCAAGTCAGGAATCTAGGTTGAACCAAAGGAAGAAAAAAACCTACGAGAAAAAGTGACCGTTGAGTTCATTTCAGCAGGTAGAGCCTTACACAATAGCAGGATGTCTCAGTTTGCAACGAGGCAGAGGAGAAGGAAGATGATTAACTTTTCGAGTGAGGCTCAGAGGTAGCACGAGAACCACTGGACCTAAAGTGATCACTGATCCTGCATACTGGAAGAAGGCATATCTCCATGGTGACCAGAGTAGACTAACAGCTGGGATCCAGATGAGACAATCAATGTCACCGCCATTGTGGACAGAGTCCATGGAGGATCAGATAAGGCAATGGATATCTCCAAAAGTACCAGTATGGATAAATGACATTGAGAACCAGTCTTGGCCTGCCCCTATCTCTGTCCATGCATAGTCACCCACAATTAAACAATGGAATAATGGAATGTTAAACGCTATTTAAAAACTGACATATTTAAGTAATCAAAACTCATTATCCAGCTGAATAGTAACATTCAAATAACTGGTTCTGATGCAAAAACTTCTTTCATATTAATGATCACAAAATCCTGTGAGTGCTCTCTTACTAAAATGAAGATGATCAAAATTTTACAACTGACAAATATTAATATGGTCAACAGTTACCACATAATTTTAAAGCAACAAAAGCAGAAACAGTCACACTTCATTCTCCTGAAAACAGAGACATGACTGAAATATTTGCAAGCCAACAGGCACCAAAGGCATTGGTTCAAACAAAGCTTAATAATAACACCATTTTCAGGATCCCAGAGCAATGAGTAGGTGGCTTAGGACCAGAGCAGAGGGAGCAAATTAATTTATGATGGGAGTAAATTAAAATGTATTTATAATGTCACTCACTTGATGCTTCCACAATCATGTATCATTTACATTACATTGTGATACGATACTTTTAAATACCTTGTACATTTCCAGGTTCTATGATTTGTACCATCAACAAAAGCTGTTTGAGGACAGAGATTGTCCAAGCCTCCTACTATGCACACAAAACTCTCAGTGACTGGCTTCTATTCCTTTTTTTAGCATAATTCCCACAACTCTGTCCCACCCTTTACTTTTTTTCCCCCTCATACCCCATACTGTTTTAATTTCCTTGGAATTATCCTTGACACTTCTGTTCATTTCATACCACTTTATTCAATTCATCAGGAAGTCCTCTCAACTCTACCTTTGGAATTTATCTGGAGTCTTACCAATTTATACTACCTTCAGTGTAACATTCTATTCCGAAAATGTGTTGTCTCTCACCTGGATTGTATTAATGGCCTCCTAATTGTGTCCACGCTTCCACCTTTAGTCCCTGAAATTTATTCTTCCCCAAGAAAACAGAGTAACACTTTTTTAAAATGTCAGTCATATCATATCTTTTATTAAGTGTTTTCCCATTTTGCTTAAGTATAATCCATTCTTTATAATGATTCTTAATGTCTTATATGATCTGTTAACCTGAATGTATTACTCCCCAAATCTCATCTCTCATCTCTCTCGCCTTTGTTCATTCTTCTCCAGCCACACTGGCTTCCCTACTCTTCCCTGAACATGCAAAGCATGTGCTTGCTTGTGAATTTTTCATATGCTGTTCCATCTGCCTGGAGGTTCTTCCTTTCAATATCCACATGGCTTACTCTCTAAATTCCTTCAGAGCCCCTGTGAAAGAATCCTTTTGTGAAAACCCTGCATGAAGTAGAACACCAATCTCCTCCATCACTTTTGATGGCCCTCACTGCCTTTATTTCTCTCTTATCAACACCATTCTATGTTGAAGATGCTTTTTACATTATCTGTCTCACCCACTAGAACATAACTCTATGAAGTCAAAGGTTATGATCTGTCTTATTCCTCTTCAGTCCTCTGCATCTATAATAGTACCTAGCACATACTAGCTGCACAGTAAATATTCCTTGAATGACTGAGTGAATTTCCATGCCCCTGAATAGGCTGTTGTTTCTGCCTGACATATTTTACCTTTTCTCTTCTGTTTTGCTTATAGTATTCATTTTTCTCAGTGTGGACATCATAACTTCCATAAAGCCTTTCCAGAAACTCCAGTTTTGGCTAATTGCTCTTCCTCTTTACATTCATAGCACTGAATTGTTATCATCTAACAATTATTTGTCTATTAAAATGATGTGAATCTTTGCCTTCCTCTTGCACTGGATTTCAATATCCATCAGAAGAGAGAATGGGTCTTCATTCGACACATTCAATAAGCATGTAATAAGCATATTAGGCACTAGGAATACAACATGGAACAGATAAGCAAACCTTCATTTTAATGCTTGTAGTCAAATTTTGTCCTCTTTGATACACTCCCAACACTAACGTGACTTGGCACATCTTGGCATATTAATCATCTTGGATGATTAATAAGTGTCTTTATTTGGACCTATTATCTTATGTATTACATTTTTAAAAGGGTCTTGTCTCATATTACCTCTATCTTTCATCAGAATAAAGGGTCCAAAATTGAATATATTCACTTAGGTTTTCCTTTGTAGTTCGGCAACCTTGCTCCCATTCCAGAAGTCAAAGGAATTTATGCATTTTCCCCAGGAACAGGAGAACCAAAAGAGCCCAAAGAAAGTAAGGAAGCAAATTGAGCTTCTAATTTGTTTACTCTTAAATCAACTTCGTTGATGTACAATTGACATGAAGTAAAATGTATCCATTTTAAATGTACATTTTGATGAGTTTGTGCTAGTTTATTAACCCATGCAAGCACTATCACAATGAAAATACAGAACATTTTCGTTGCCCCAGAAATTTCCCTCGCCTCCTTCCCAGCCAACCCTACCAATACTCCTAGCCCTAGGCAACCATTTGCCTGCCTTCCATCCATTTAAATTATATTTGTGTTTTCTAGTTTCATATACATAAAATGATTCAGTATGTCATTTGAAGGATCTGACTACTTTTGTACATCTTAATGTTTTTGAGATTCATCTATACTATTGCTTGTATCAGTATTTTGTTCCTTTTGATTGCTGAATAGTATTCCATTGTGTAGATATACCACATTTTTTATCCATTTATTAGTGGATGGACATTTGGGTAATTTCCAATTTGGGACAATTGTGAATAAAGCTGCCATGAACATTTGCATTCAGGTCTTTGGGAGGATAATTGTCCATTTGTCTTAACCAAATACTTATAAGTAGAAATGGTAAGTCATGTGGTAAGTGTATATTTAATTTAATGAGAAACTGCCAAAGTGTTTTCCAATGTGACTGGACTATTTTACATTCTATCCAGCAAAGTATTAGAATTTTAGTTGCGCCCTCACCAGCACTTGTCATTCTTTTTCATGTCAATCTATTTTTTACAGATTTCAAAGCAGAGTAGTAACTTGATATCTAGGGCAGAGTTAGGGAATACTGAAGCCTGTAAAATAACAAGGGCCAATCTGCATGTGTGTTCTCATAGCCAATCTGATGAAGCTTATGTAGCTGAGCTTGGTACCAAGAAGCAGCCAAGATTTTCTGAGTCCCAGAAGCTGAAAGGGGCAACAGAACTGAAAGAACCTTAAGGTTCAGAAGGTAAGGATGCCAAGGATAAGACAACAGGCATACTTGGATCACAAGCTTCAGTAAAGGAAATACAGGGTTAAATACCTGCAAGTCTCTGGTCACATTTTCATCAGTCAATACATAACTTTGTTTTATGTATGTTTCTGTTTAAAGGCACCATATTTGATATATATTGTTGATTCATACCAGTGAACTCAACAGCTAACAGCACATTAACTTATGCCTGAATGCAGCTAATCTAATACACATAATTTTCTTCTTAGGGCACATCACAGCCTTCTTGTTCTTGGGCATGCTAAACAGCATTTCAATGCTTCATCTGTATTTGGGCACCATTTCAAACAGCAAAACCATCTAAAGCACAAAATTGAAAGAAGTTGTGGTGCTAAATGGATCACACAAAGGACACTTGTTTACCTTTTGAGAGTGAAACGAGAAGGCAGAATGTTGCCTCATTTAACCTTACCTGGGAATGTGCGTGTTTGCTGACAAGAAATTTCATGTCCATGAATGACTGGAAGTGCCACGAGTACTGATTTGGGGGTTACAGAAAAATTTGAGCAAGTAGGCAAATTTGCAAATACAGAGTCTGCAAAAAATGAAGCTCAACTGTGTATGCGTGTGCACATGTGTGCACACAATGGATTGTACACTCCTTTGAAAATATGAATATTGCTCATATACCTTTAGAAAGAAAATGAGCTCTCTGTGGATACTCAACATATGTTGAATAATCAGCAATTTTTTATCCAACATTAATAGATTAATAAAATTTAACTAAGGTTCTGTTTCTCTCCAGATGTGTTAATAAATTATAATCATTTAACCTTACACATTCTCCAGAGTAGCTAAAATGCTTTCATAAGTAATAATGAACTTTGTGAAATAACAATCTTACCCAAAATACTAATACTCCAAAGTTCAGAAACCAATCATATCATTGCTGTACATTTGATTTCCCAGGCTTAGAAATTTTATTGCTTGGAGTTGGGTTTTTGTGGCCATTTCTTAAGGAATCTGAGAATTTAGATCTTGGTGCAATCATATTCACTTAGCACCCACATTTTTCCTTTCATTTTCTAACCCCTCACCATTCCTTCCCAGAAGAAGCCAATGCAATACTTCCCATGTTTTAAATAAACTTACATCTCCTTATTCCAAATGTATGTTGCTCTTTTCATAGTTTTAATTTTTTTTTCTTATTGACTCAGGGAAGATGTATAATAATCAGCCATTCCTTCACTTATTTTTAAAAATTATTTGAAAAATGATGACTGAGTGACTACAATACCCTAGATACAATCATGCTTTGTGTAGGAATCCATCATCTACTTAAATGTGATCCAGCCAGTTTTCTGTTAGGTCTAATAATCTTGATTCATAATCCCTAAACTTTCAATCATCTTTATGTTTCTATTCTATTATCTTCTTTCTTGCTCTGAAGATCTTTTGGTTCAAACACCCAGAACTGAATCTAATATGTAGCTGACCTACAACAGGTAAAACCAACAAAAAACAACAAAAAAATTTTGGATTTGAGCGAGAGAAAGTTTAAATTTTTCTAATTACAAAACTAATGGTCTTTATTGTCCCAAAATATTTAAAATACTTAATAAATTTACAAGAAAGAGAAGAATATAAAATAATAAAAATCACCTCTAATCTCAGCACCTCTTTACAATTTGTTGTATTTCTCATCTATGCATATTGTTTTAAATAGTTCAAATTGACAATTTATGCATTTTCTTGCCTCTTCTACTGTCCCATAATTTAAACTACTTATAAATAAAATACTATTATAGTGACATCATAATTTAATTAATTATTTCTATGATGGCAGACATAGATTCTTTGCAATTAAATAACATTGCAAAACATTACTTGCTATCCAAGCGCGGTTTTAGTCACATGGTTAAATATGGCCTGTTATTTCTAAATGGTATACATATTGTTGAATTATTTTTTGAGAACATAATACTCTGTGTGTTTTTCCTTCCATTTGTGTTTACCAAGGTCACTTGAAATTTATTCCTACTAAAGGTGTGAATTTGGCAATGAAATTTTAATGGCTTTATTATAAATAAGTGACATCTGGACAGAAAGTATATAGAAGGACATTTCTGCTACAAACAAAACAAACAAAAAATATTACTTTAAAAATAGAATGTTAGAATAATGCCCAAATTGAGCATGGATTGGGTATATGCTAGGGTTAAAATTAGCCATTAAAGATGATAACATAGCCTACTTAGGGTAGTCCATTTCACAATAAATTATATGTTTTTACATCAGGCATGATAAATTTAAAAAAACCAGAGCTCTTATTGCTCAGAGCTTGTTAAACAAGATCCACTTTTTTGAATGTAGTCATTCACTTTATAATTTTAATCATGGCCACTATTCTCACCACTTAATATTTATTGAGCCCCCTGATTCACCACGGGGAATGTGGCAATGCACCAATTTGCTTTGTATTTGCTGAAAATGGCAGTTAAAAAGTCAAGAGAAGTTTTATTTTAAAGCAAATTGTTAACTGCTAATAGGTAAAAGCTACTCTCTTTATATCCCTAAGGTGAAGAAATCAATAAAACCTCAATTATGATCACCTAAGAGTAGTAGAATTCACTTGTACTATAATTATTTGCTTATATGGTAACAATAGGAGTAAGAAAAGAGCTAAGCAGCAGTTTAACTGTGGGCAGCCCACCCCCAGCCCCTGCTCGCTCTCTCTACCTCTCTCAATTGTGGGTATGGAGTGAGAGGAAGGATGTGTTCTGGGAAGAAATTTGTGGGCAAGGGGTTATAACATAGACATTAAAAACAGTCCTCAAAAGAAGGGGGACCAAACTGGGATGTAGAAAAATATGTAAATGTTGGTGATGTTACATGGAAATAAATCCCATCCAGTATTCCTCAGAATACACACACAGTAAGATTGCCCTTTCCTGCCTGCTTGAAGCGAGAGGTGTTTATGTGACTCATACGGGCCAGTGAAACATAAGGATGTGCATCACGTGCAGTGGCGGCTTAAAGAACCATTGCACAGTTTGCCATGACTCTTTCCACTGTGATTGTGGATTTACATTTTGAGATATAGCCTCCATCTACCTGGGTTCCTGAGTAACTAGAATGAACAGAGTCCCCTTGCTAATTTGCTTTGGAAGCGTAACATGCATAAGAGATAAATTTTTATTGTTTTAAGCCACTGGAATTTTGGAGTTGTTAATACAGCATAACCCTAATTTAACCTGATAACCACTGCTGTGAAAAAAATATTCAGTAACAAAACATAAAATGTTTCCTTTTTCAGAATGACTTCATCTGCAAAAGACCAAGTAAAACTGTGGTAGGAATTGGGGTCTTGTGACTTTAACTCTTAAAAGCCTATGGTCCTGGTGATATTTAAAATTTGCCTGTAGCAAACACAGAAGACCTGCTGAAAATTCATTATTCTATGAGGTAAAATCTCCTTCTTAATTCATTTTATTTTTTCCTTTTTTATACTTATTCACTCCACCAACATTCATGATTACCAAATATAAGCAAAGATGAAATGAACCTTATACTTGAGGATTGTCTCACTTAAGGATGGGAATAAAATATTTCTTAGTGTATAAAATAGAAAGTGAACTTTCCTTTCATGACTTAATTCTTTGGAAACAACTATTTAATTTGCTGCATAGTTTTCAGGATTTTGATGCACATAAAAATAGTTTCTTTTTGTGAAAATATAGACAAGTTAGAATTTATTATAGAAAAGTTAAAAGTTAAAGTATACTCTGAGATGGTGGAGCAGGCTGACCCAAGAGTGGGAATTAGCTCAAAATAGTGTTTTACATAATGGGAAATGTACTCTATCCACACGGTTTTCTGGAACCTGATTTTTTGCTTCTGCTTCTGGAGCTTCTTCCCATATGAATAAACCATCATACTCATTATTTTTTAACAGCTGTTTTGCATTACATTTAGATTTGAGGAAAAAAAAATCTCAGTTTATATAACAAACCCCACCCTCATTGTACATGTCTTTTTAAAGTATTGCAAAATGATGAGAGTCCTATTATTTATAAAAAACATTTTATACAAGTGATATATGTTTATTCAAACTGAATGTAAGGATATTAAAGGAAAGGAAAAGAATCTATCTCAGATAAGGCCTAATTCAATGTCGCTTAAGGGAAAGAAAGTGGCTTATTTAATTTAGTTCTCTTTATATTAATCTGTTTCTTGTATTTTTTATAATGTCCATGAATCTAGCTCTGAACAGAGAAGTTTTACTTCTTCCTGTGCTTTACTTGATCTTTCAGAATATTCAGATGCTGCAGCAGTTCCAGCATATATTTTGCAGACTCACATCCAGAAGAAAAGAGGTTACATCCCCAGGAGCTCCCAAACAAGTCCCAAGATTCCCCTGATTGGACTAGCTTGCACCTCATAACATCCTTGAGCAATTGCCATGGCTGGTGGACTTGGATAGGCTATTTAACCAGGCTTGAGTCTTATGCTTTACTTTTGGAGTCATCCCCTCCAAAGCATGTGACTTCAGTACAAGGGAAGGGCATGTTTTTTTTAAAGGAAAAATAAATGTTCTTGGCCTCAAAGTAATAAATGTCCACAACAGCCCCTATCTCTTGGGACCCCTAATAGCCTTGCCTACATGTTATCACTCTTAGCCCAAGAAAAGCTGTGGCACAAATTCTAGAACATCTTCATTATTCAGGTGCCCAGGAGTCTCTTGAAAAGTTAGAGGTGGGGTCACTTAGGTCACCATTGCCAAAATCCAGGCACCATACCATTGGTTCTTCCTATTAAAAAAAACTAATTGGTTAACCTCTAGCACTTCAACTATTGACTACCTGGTAGAAATGACACTTAGTCACACATTGTCATAATATTTTGCTCAGTATTTATCTGATTATAACTTTGGCAATCTCATTTTCACAAGAAAACCAGCATCTCCATACTCCCAAGAAGATATGGCAGAAGGAATATGGCATCCGCCATTAGAGCTTAATGTGAATTAATACCTGGAACCTCTCAAATCTCAGAAGACAGAAATGTTTTCCAAAAGTGTAATAAGCCGATCAGTTATCCCATGCTTATTCACATTTAACATTTATATTTAACCTTTTGTTGTTATTGTTACATCTATTTGAAACTTTCTTCTAACAAGGATCTCTCAATTTCAAACTGAATGGTTGAATTTTAATAAAAGGTACAGTCCTTTAAATTAAGAACAACTAGTATGTGGGTGAACGGAAAGTTGTGGATATAATTCAGAGATAACCTAGTAATTCTTGTGATACTATTAATTAAATTAAACTTTTAAATTTAATTTTATTGGTGAAAAATTTCAAGTAAGAAGAAAATTTTTTTGAATGAAAGAAAATGTACTGGTATCCAAAGATTGAATAGTTATTTACCTTAATTAATTCAAAAGCCATCTAATATCTCCCATGAGAAGGGAATTTCAGGAATGTAGAGGTCTGAGTTGTGAAATTGATTCCTTTCCACCATGAATTAATCAGCATCCTCAGAGTTGAACAGGTGTCAGATGAGAAAGTTCAGGTTTTACTGACCTAAAGCTGCAGGAAATGAACCAACTAAAGACCCTCTAATCTATTATCAGACTGAAAAACAAAATTTTAAACTCTGCCTCAAATTATAGTTTTGAATGTTTAATCAAAATGTCAATTTTGCTCTGTATTAGAGAAAAGGAGGATTGAGGAACTCAGAGAAAAATCCACTTTTGTAACTTACATGAGATTACGGCTCTGGGAGGAATTTTTCCACTCCTGGAAAAGGCAGGGAAAATATCTTTGTTTTTCAGTTTTTTGCAGAATTTGCAAAAACAATAACTTTAAATCAGCCCTCCCGATCTACCACAGGCTCTGGGTAATTATCCCCAATAGGTCCCTTTAGTGAGTCAGTTTCTATTTTTTTTCTTCAAAAGTAGTTTCTTTTTTGACATTTTTATGTAGTCTTTCTGTTTGCTAAAATAACAGAAATCTCCTATTACAAAAACATCAACAACTGTCAGGGATTTTGTTTCTCCAGAGCTCAGCTCTCAAAACTCCCGACATAGTGGCTAACATGGCAATCTGAGTTGTGAATTTCATGCAAATCCCCCTTTTTCCTTAGCAGATTAATGAAACTGAAATTGAGACTGGCTCACTGCTCTATTTAATTATCGAACACCTATTCGGCATGCCCGTAGTCTCTTTGTGAGTTCCTGAAAGAGTCTTTCATTTTTTATTTTGTTCTTAAAGAATCCAGTGTAAACCTACCCCCCCCCAAAAAAAAACCATCAAATAATGAGAACTGATTCTGGCCAGGATGAAGAAAGGGCATCAATGTACTCTCCCTCTTGAAACAACAAAAAATTAGACAAAAAATATATGAAGTCATGGTTTTTAAGATATTAGATCATCAAGCAATGAAGGATACTGATTTCTGAGATATGAGAAACAAATGAAGTGAACCCAATGTTTCTCCACAATACTACCTTAGAGGAGTTGCCAGGCCACATACAGACAGAGAGAGCCCAGGTGGAGTGCAGCTGACTCCTTGAGTTGAGGAGACGAAGTTGAGAGTCTGAGGAGACCAAGGAAGCTGTAGTTCACAGTATGGAGTATCAGAAAAGAAAGACCTACACAGAGGTCAATGCAGATATCTACAGAGTGCCCCTCTTGAGTATTCAGCTGAGTTCAGATCATTGCACGCATGTGGGGAAACTACCGAAAGCCAGAAAAAAATCACCCAATTGGTTAGCGATGCCAGTGCCCAATGAACACTTAGGGGAAAGAACAGTTCCTGTACTCATCTGGCAGACTGGAAACTTCAATATTTACATAGCACTGAGTACAATACTCAGAAGGGTCTTTCCTCCGTAGTGGGAAATAATTAGCCAATGACTAAGCCCTACATTTGTTCTGCCTAGCTATTAAAAGCAAGATCAGATAGGACCTAACTATTTCCAAGTAACTTAACTGTATCCCAGAAAAAAGCTCAAGACTATTTATAGGAGCACAAAAATATTCCAGCATCCCATAAGGTATAATTTACAATATCTGGCATCCAATCAAAAAGTTTCAAACCCACAAAGAAACAGGAAAATATGATCCATAATTAGGAGATAAATCAATCAATCGAATCTGATTAAGAACTAACCACAGATGTTAGAGTGAATATTGTAACTGTATTCCATATGTTCAAAAACTTAATGAAAAACATGGAGGATATAAAAAAAGATTGAAATCAAACTTCTAGTGACGAAAACTACAATGTGTGAAATGAAAACTACACTTACTAGAATTAGCAGTAGATTAGACATTACAGAAGAAAAGATTAGTGAACTTGAAGGCATAGCAAAAATAATCCAAAATGAAATAGAGAGAGAACTTTAAATAATTGGACACAATATTATAAAGATATGGGATAATTTCAAGCATTCTAACACATGAGTAACTGGAGTCACAATTGGGCAATGGACAAAAAATATTTGAAGGAATTATGGATGAAAAATTTCCAAATTTGCTAGAAACTATAAACACATATATATGAGAAGCTAAAGAAACATAGCAAAAAATCATGCTAAGTCATAGCATTATCAAATTTATAAAAACCAGTGATAAATTAAAACCTTAAAAGCAATCAGAGAAAAAGATGTATACAGAAAAAGAAAAGAATGACAGTAGATTTCTTGTCATGAACAATGCAAGGAAAAAAAACAGTAGAGCAACATCTTCTAAGGATTGAAAGAAAAAGTCTGTCAGTCTAGAATTCTATAGCTGGTGTAAATGTCTTTCAAACATGAAAGCAAATAAAAGGCATTTTCAACACACAAAAGCTGAAAGAGTTTATCACCTTTTTGAGAAGATTGATAAAATTGATAAATCCTTAGACTAATTGGGAGAAAAGTGAAAATCCAATTTGTCAACATCAGAAATGAAAGAGGTGATATCACTGTAGACCACCCTAACCTTCCTCAACTGCCACCCTCAACACTCAGTAGCCATTAACATTGAGGAGTGGAGCAGTTGCTACAATGTCTTAAAATAAGAGCAATGACGTCTACCACATAGATTTACTCTTCCTTTTTGAATGAGTTCTCTGTAGCATGTGATGCTGTTTGAGAACATTTTACCAACAATAGAACTTCTTTCAAAATTAAAATCAATCCTTTTACATCCTGCAACACGTTTAGCAACTAAGTTCATGTAAATTTCCAAATCTTTCTCATTTCAACATTTTTCACAGCATCTTCACCAGGAGTAAACTTCATCTCAAGAAAACACTTTCTGACAATATCAAGAAGATAAAAAAGATGAGTTGCAGTCTGGGAGAAAATATCTGCAGAAGACATATCTGACAAGGGACTATTATGCAAAATGTACAAAGAATACGTAACACTCAACAATAAGAAAACAGCTCAATTAAAAAATGGCCCAAAGACCTTAACGAACACTTCACCAAAGAAAATATACAGATGGCAAATAAGCATATGAAAACATGCTCTGCATCACATGTCATCAAGAAAACGCAAATTAAAACAACAATGAGATACCACCACACACCTATCAGAATGGTCCAAACCAGAACACTGACAACAAATGTTGGTGAGGATATGGCACAACAGGAAGTCTCATTCACTGTACTGGTGGGAATGCAAAATGGTACAGACATTTGGGAAGACAGTTTGGCAGTCTCTTATAAAACGAAATATATTTTTCCTATATGATCCACCAATCATGCTCTTTGGTATTTATCCAAAGGAGTTGGAAATTTATGTCTACACAAAAACCTGCACTCCAATGTTTATAGCATCTTTATTTGTAATTGTCAAAATTTAGAATCAAGTAGAATATCCTTCAGTAGGCAAATGGATAAATAAACTATGGTACATCCAGGCAATGGGATATTATTCAGTGCGAGAAAGAAATGAGCTATCAAGCCAAGAACAGACATGGAGGAATCTTCATTATAATTACTAAGTAGGAGAAGCCAATCTAAAAAGGATGTGTACTGTATGATTCCAATATATGACATTTTTGAAAAGGCAAAAAGGGACATAATAAGAAGATCAATTGTTGCCAGGGAAAAGATAGATAGGCAAAGCATAGAGAATTTTTAGGGCAGTGAAAATACTCCATGGTATTATAATGATGGCTATATGTCAGTATAAATTCGTCCAAACCTATACAACGTACAGCACCAAGAGTGAACCCTAAGATAACTGTTGATGGCGGGTGCCAATGCAGGTTCATCCCTGGTAAAAATAATAAATAAATAATCATAATAATAAATGTATAAATAATATTGAAAAAGAAATTACTTTCTTTGCTTATTATAAGAAGCAATTCCTCATCCATTTAAGTTTTGTCAAGAGATTGCAGCTATTCAGTCACATCTTTAGATTTCACATCTAATTCTAGTTCTGTTGCTGTTTCCACCACAGAGGTGCTCTTGAACCCCTCCAAGTCATTCATGAGGGTTAGAATCAACTTCTCCCAAACTCCTTTCCGGAGCTTTTTCATTTTCTTTACCCAGATCCAAGTCACCACCAGAGCTATAGCTTTACAAAACATATTTCTTGATTAGTAAGACTTTAAAGTTGAAATTATTCCTTGATCTATGGGCTGCAGAAAAGATGTGTTAGCAGGCATGAAAAAAAATTAATTTTATTCTACATTACCATCACAGCCATTGGGCGACCAGGTACATTGTCAATGAATAGTAATATTTTGAAAGGAATCCTATTTTATTAACAGCATTCTCAATACTCAGCTTAAAATATTCAGAAAACCGCATTGTAAACAAATGTGCTGTGATCCAGGCTTTGCTATTCCATGTATAGAGCACAGGCAGAGTAGATGGAGCATGATTCTTAAGGGCCCTAGGATTTCTGGAATGGTAAATGAGCATTAGCTTTTCCTAAAGTCACCAGCTCCATTAGCCCCTAACAAGAGAATCAGCCTGCCCTTTGAAGCTTTAAATCCAGCCATTGACTTCCCCCTCTCTAGCTATGAAAGTCCTAGATGACATCTTCTTGCAATATAAGGCTGTTTTGTCTACTGTTATTTAGTGCAGCCACCTTCATTAATTATCTCCGGTAGATCTTTTGGATAACTTGCTATAGCTTCTACATCAGCACTTGCTACTTCGTCTTGTACTTTTATGTTATTGAGACGAACTATTTTCTTAAACTTCATGAACCAATCCCTGTTAGCTTCAGTTTTTTCTTCTGCATCTTCCCAGCCTCTCTCAGCCTTCATAGAGTTGAAGAAAGTTAGGGCCCTTTATTGCATTAGGCTTTGTCTTCAGGGAATGTTGTGGCTGGTTTGACCTACCCAGACCACTAAAACTTTCTCCATGTTAGGAGTAAGGCTGTTTTGCTTTATTATCATTTGTGTGTTCATTGGAATTGCATTACTAATTTTCTTCAAGAACATTTTCTTTGCATTCGTAATATGACTGTTTGGCACAAGAGGCCTAGCTCTCAGCCTATCTTGGCTTTTGACATGCCTTCCTCACTAAGCTAATCATTTCTAGCTTTTGATTTAAGGTGGGATGTGTGTAATTCTTCCTTTCACTTGAACACTTAGAGGCTATTGTAGGTTTATTAACTGGCCTAATTTCAATATTGTTTTTTCTCAGAAAATAGGAAGGCCCAACCAGAGGAAGAAAGATGGGGATATGGCCAGTCAGTGGAGCAGTCAAAAGACTCATAACATTTGTGGATGAAGTCCGCATTCTTGTGATTCTTTGGGTGTGGTTCACAACACCCCAAAAGAATTAGAATAACAGCACCGAAGATCGCTGATCACAGATCAACATAACAAATGTAATGTAACATAGAGACTTGAAGTGAGCAAATGCTACTGGAAAAGTGACTTTGATAGATTTTTCTCGACACAAGTTGCCACGAACTTATACAATTTGTAAAAAAATTCAACACCTGTGAAGCACAGTTAATCAAGGCACAATAAAATGAGGTATGCTTGTATGTAATTTTTATGGTACAATATATACAGATATATACATATGTGTGTATATATGTGTATATATGTCTGTATATGTATGTATATATTTATGATCTATAGATTGTACAATAATATTAACTCAGCATAGATCACAGACTTAAATGTTTAACTTAAA
The DNA here is from genome assembly GCA_004026885.1 of Lyroderma lyra. NCBI lineage: Eukaryota > Metazoa > Chordata > Mammalia > Chiroptera > Megadermatidae > Lyroderma > Lyroderma lyra. The sequence continues at coordinate 293,488 of PVJL010000135.1, read as the reverse complement.
CCTATGAAAGTTCTAGGAGAAAACTTCTTTTACTCTGAGTTAGGCAAAGTTTTCTTGGATATGATGTTAAAACACAATCTGTAAAAGAAATTATTAACAAATTGAACACCATCAAAATGAAAACTTCTGCTTTTTGAAATACATTGTTAACAGAATAAAAAGGGAAGCCACAGACTTGGACAAATATTTGCAAATTATATATCTGGTTAAGGACTTGTGTCTAAAACATACATGTTTTTTTAAAACCCTTAAAAGAAACCACAAGCAAAAGATTTTAAGAGACACTTCACCAAAGAAGATATATAAATGGCAAATAAGTACATAAAAAGATCTTCAACCATATTAAATTAAAATCACAATGAGATAGTAGTATAGACTTATTTGAATGGCTAAATTTTAAAAAAAAAAGATTTTTTTTACTATATCTAGTGTTACCAAGGATTCCAAGACATGGAACTCCCATACATTGCTGGTGAGAGTATAAAATGGGTCAACTACTTTAGAAAACCATTTAACAGTTTTCTTAAAAAGTGAAACATATCTCTATATAATTCAGGAAATTCTTTTCAGGCATTCATCCAAGAAAATTAAATTGTATGCCAATACAAAGACTTGCACACAAATATTCATAGTAAATTTATATGTAATACCTCAAAACTAGAAACAGCACAAATATTCAGCAGGAAAATAGATAAAACTGTGGCATAGCGATACAATAGGATACTACTCAGCAATAAAAATGAATGAGACATTGATAGAAGCAATACCATGTGTGAATCTCAAAATAATTATGCTGAGCAAAAGAAGCCAGACCAAAATAAAAAGGGGGTACATATATTTTTATTCTATATAAAGTTCTAGAAAATGCAAACTAGTCTATCATGGCAGAAAAAACATCAGTGGTTGATTGTGGATGGGAAGAGGCCAAGAGAAGAGGCAAGAGGAAGAGATTAAAAAGGAGTATGAGAAAACCTTTGAATGTGAGGGACATTTTTATTATCTTGATTATGTTAACAGTTTCATGAGTGTCAAAACTTACCACATTGTATGATTTAAATAAATATGTACTGCTTGTTTTATGTCAATTATTCTTGAATAAAGCAGATAAACTTTTTTTAATATGAAATAAGTAGACTTGATCTTTCCTTTTATACAAGAATCCAGAAGCCCTTTGAAGAAGGCTTGAGGTGATACTTATGGTGGAGTCGTCAGGCTGTAACATCGGAAGGAAACAGAATTCCACCAGATGTTGTCATAATTCCTTTTTAGCCAAAGATTGAAGAGGCCAATCAAGGTCAGATCCAGCTAGTTGGGACCTGAACACTTTTAATTTTAGGACATTCATTTAAGAAAAGAAATACAAACATTTAAATATTAAATGCAGTTTGAAAGTGATTATCAATACAGAATAAGAAACCAGAAAATTTTTCTAATTTTGAAAAGCTGACAAAGACCACAAATCAGACAAAAATTATAAAAATAAAATATATTATTTATAAATTCTCCACTTAGCACATTTTTAATATAAAAAATCTGTGTCTTTTTCATGATGATTTTGCAAGTGTCTACAAGAAAATAAAAAGGTAATTTCATCTTTCCTCTGTAGACAGGCATATAGCATTAATAATTGTGCAGCATTATTTATTACATTCCTGACAGGCACATACTCTCTGTTTAACTCCATATCAATGAGAACTGAATCCTCCACCAGCAATTTTACAGTTTTGATAGTTGGAAGAATGTTCACAGCTTCTGTCTGTGTGCATTTCAATGCAGGTTTCTCCTCACTGCCTGTGGACTTCTGCTGCTGGACTCCTTAGCACCCATTCAGATCATGGCAAAACCCCTGACCCTCCAGGTTCCTGTTGCAATGCCAGGTGAGTTGGCACAGTTGACAGAATGAATATTCCAGAAGGCAAGGGTGGCTAGTTAATACCTTAACTAAATATGGCAGTGTTTACAAGCCACAAAACTACATCCCCATGAAACTGCATCACCAATAGAACTTTTTCTTAGGTAGGTTCCTAAAATTTCTGTAGTTACCCCAGAGCTATCCAATGAAGTAGAATATAATAAGGCAGAAAGGATTAGAGGGGAAGAAAGACAGTCGTCTTAACCAATTGAAGTTAAAGTATCTAGCTTTTGAAATTCTTGGAAAATCTTAGAACTAACTGTATGAACACATGGTTAGAGTTCCTCTTACAGCCTTTGAAGAAGTGAGGGATGCTAATGTTTAAACTTCATTAGTTTCCCAGTGAAATGACCTTTGAAATGAGCTGTGATTACTTCTTCCTACACCTTCCCAATTTCTCTGTACTATTTGCTTTCCTTTTCACAGCTATTCCTCAGCTTCTTTCAGTTTCTTAATTTAGGATTAATAATAGGCATTTGACCTTATATGCGATCTATAGAATACCTTGAGAATTATAGCTGTATTTTCTTATCACATATACTTGTAGGGAAAGGGACTGAAGATAGATTCAATAAAATAAGGAATTATTAAGGTGAAGAAAAATACACTTTGCTTAAGATATATTAACATACTGTCTCAGATGAGAAACCAATGTGTACATACATATTTTTAAATTAAGCATATGTAAATAATTTGAAATGTTTTATCCTCAAACATAAATGTAGACCCTAGTTTTTATTATTTCTATGAATTAAAATTTTAATTAACTAGAATTATCAGAAAAAAGCATCATTTAATTGTTTTTTTGGCTAATTTAAAATCATTAAACAAAACAGTCATTCTTTTCATTCTGTATTGTTCAGAATCTTTGTAAATTCTAAGTGGACAACTTTTACTACTTAGAGAGGATATACTGAATATAACTGAATTTGATTAATTAGGTTGCTGAATTGTTTCAGGAATGCAACTCTGAAAGTCAACTTTCATCATTCCAGAGGCTTGGAAGGTTAAGAGTTCTTAATGAAGGTACATTTCCTGGGGAGTTCCTGTGTCTCTTGGAACCCTTTGTGGTGTAAGTGGCACAAAATCCATAAAGTTGTTCGAACTACAAAAAGTATTTTGAGCAAAATAAGTCTGCAATTACGTGCAGCAACAGCCCTTACTTCATTCAGGTAAGGTTTGCTCCAGGTGAATGGTTGTCAGTATGAACCTGCATTTCCTCTGTCTCTAACTTCTGTCTTTTGTCGGGGGGGCTTCAAACTCAGGCTCTATGCATGGCTGCCCCAGCAGGGCCACACTGTCTCCTATAGGTAAGAAAATGCTGCCATTGTGTCAGAACTCACATCCTTATACAACACATTTAAGGAAGGGAGCTTCTCCTTCCCAGAAGACCAGCAAAAATCTCATTCTATTTTATTGGCTTTAATTGAGTTACCAACTCATTCATCTCTGAACTAGGTGAAATGGCAGGTTAAACTGCAGGAGATGGAATATAGTGGTTGGTTTAAGGCAATCTGGGATCATTTCTAAAGCAGGTGGGAAGTCAACTCCATGCAAACTAAATGGGTGCGGTGCGGTGTGGTGTGATGCGGTGTGGTGTAGGGGATAGGTAGTGAGAATTAAATTTTCCAAAGGAAAATAATGCAAGAGGGAATGGATTTCAGGGGTGCAACCAACAAATGTTCACCACAACATCCTTCAAATGATTAGGCTTTGAAGTTCGGCAGTGAGGCAGTCTAATTCTATCTGATTTCATTAGACTCCATTATTGATCACTTATGGAATATCAGGCAGGTTGACTCTTTTATAAAATGATTTCTTTCTTTATAAAATGGTGACAATAATACCTATATCTCAAAGTTATTATGAAGGCTACACAAGGTAATGCACATAGAGTGAATGACGGTATCTGATACATAGTAGGTGCTCAATACTATAATAATTCTTCAGTCCCATGAATGGCTGCTCATGAAATGGAATTGACTCTTAACAGAGAACAAATCACCACTCTGGCTGGAGGAAGAGCAGCCGTGGACTTTAGGGAGCAATTCTCACTCTTAACCTCACCCAATGTGTGGAAAATCCCCTTGCAAGCCTCCACTGAGAGGAATATTAGGATGAAAATATTCCTGGGGTCCCAAATTTAAATTGGAATTCATTTTTCCAGAGAAACAATGATCTGAATGGTTATTGAGCTCTAACGCTAGCTCAGAATTATAAATTTAGTCCACAGTGTAGCTAAAAAATAGTACTTTCACAGGTACATTTGGTGTTATGCCTCAAATCCTAAGTCTGTCAATGTCATAGTTTCTTTGGGAAAGGTATATCTGTAAATGACTTCTAAATGCACACACCCCATTATAAAATAGTGAGATAGTTGAGTCTGGCTGTAGTACACACCACACCCACCATTGAATTTGTTTCTTTTTTAATATCTAAGAAATCTAAATAGAGTCATCTCCCACAGAAATCTCTGGGGGCAGAAATCGTGGGTGGACAGAGAACAACAAAACAAGTTATTCAGAAATTTCAGTATGTAACACTTATCAAGGTAAGCTGTTAAATTCTATTCCCTCTGCTACCCAGTCATTGGCCCCACACCACTTGTAGCACCAACAAATGCAATTTCTCTATGTTTCTCCATCAAATGTTCTCCTACCTATATGTAGTAGCATTTGAAATCTTTCTTTGGGGGAAAAAAGACAAAAGTAAAGAAAAAAGTTCTCACTGAAAAGCAAACTACCAGACCAGACTAGCTTGTATCTTACATGGCACAAAAATAGGAGTTTTCCAAGGGCCATCAGGATTCCAAGCATCCTCACAGCTCCCACTCCAGTGAAATTTACTGCTTTTTCCTCTCTTGCTCTCTCTCTCTCTCTCTCTCTCTCTCTCTCTCTCTCTCTCTCTCTTTCTTTTACTCACAGCTCCCAGTCTGTGGATGGCTGCAGGTATGAAGCAGTTGTATTCAAGTCTACATCTCTTACATTTGCGTAGCATGACAAGAGGGGCTTGCACCTGTCTCTTTTTTCTTTCATCTCCCTTCCCTTCCCTTTCATTTCTTTCCTTTCCTTTCCTTTCCCTTCTTTTCCTAATTTGAGTTTGCAGGTTTTCATTCTAGTGCTCAATAGCTTTTAAAGCCAGGGAGCACTTCCTTTAATTCAACCTAAACTCCTCCTGCTGTAATAGCAAGGAGGTTTCTTTTCTATTCTACCCTGTAGATATTTAAGCATAGTTGGTCAAGCTATTCTGTGTTAAAAATCTTCCAGGTACTTGAAGATCTTTATTAGATTTCTTCCCTTCTCTGAGCCACGGAATTATCCCCACTCATTTGCTGTAATAGTTCTTGGTTACAAACTATTTTGTCATCTCTGTTTTTTTCTATTTATACTATCCAAATACTCTCATCCCTTCCTGAACTGAACCCCTCACTTTGATTATAAAATATAACTAAAAAAAATATTGGGCTATAATAAGAGAAGAGAAAAGTAAGGATGTAATATGAGGAGAGGAATAAGTAATATACTAAGTGACCTGAAAAGAATACAGTAAGGGGAGAGAAAAGCAACTGTGGACATGGCCTTTCGATAAACCAGGATTTGAGTAGTGTCTGGGTTGCTGACCTCTTTGAACACTCTTAAAAGTAACTTAATAATACTTCAGTTCCTCAGTGTGTAATATGGAGATAATTCATAGGGGTACTGTGAGAGCTAAATAGTACACTACATGAAAGAAATGCTTCCCTGGCACTAGCAAAGGCTCAATAAACGTTTATAAGGATGTGGCAGGCACTGCAGTGCCCCACCCAGATTCTCTCGAATTCCTTTGACCATTTCTGTGCCTGGGAGTTTTCATGGCCCTGGGGTGGGCCTCAGCAGTTACTGATGATGCAAGAGCACGGAAGCCAAGGTTTCTCTCTGTTGCCTTGTTGTGGACAACTCGACTTCCACTCTAGAGCCCCCTTGCAGGATCGAGCTGAATCTCCCATGATGGGTCTTGGCCTGAAATACACAGGTTACTTGACTTCTTCCCTTTTCCTGTGCTGATGCCCCCACTCTGTTTCTGGTTTCTCATGAGAGCACTTCCTTAAATAAATAATTTCTACAAAAATGCTCATCTCAGGATCTGCCCCGGGTCCTGCCCTAAAACAATTACCAATATAATTATGACCCTCACTTCCTCATAGTGCAAGTTGTTTGAATACCTCAGTTCAAGAAAGATAGTACTGCATTTTGCTCAGGTAGACACATGTTCTGAAAATATTTCCAAATAGGCGACTTCCTTAACTCATCACATTACAAACTGCAGTGCATAGTAAATAATTTAGGTAATTACCAAAGTAAAGGAGATTTTTACCCCGGTAGGATGGGCATTTCCAAAATAATTCAATATTTTTGCTTTGTATTCTTTACCTCGTTTCTGAACTACTGAGCCCCACAAGGAATGAAATCCTGCCCAACTGGTGGTTGCAATTCTGCTCTATCTAAACTCTCCTCCCTTTAAGAGAGCTAGGACTAGAAATGGGTTCTTTGGTCATTTTATTAAATTTATTGGGGTGATACTGGTTAGTAAAATTAAGCAGGTTTCAAGTTTACATTTTCATAATACATCATCTATATACTGTAGTGTGTTCACACCCAGAGTCGGTTCTTCTGTCTTCACGTTTGACCCCCTTTACCCTCTTCTGCCTCCCTCCCACCTTTCCCTCTGGTTACCACCATATTGTTGTCCATGTCTATGAGTTTTTGTTTATTTGTTTGTCTTGCTTGTTCATTTGTTGCTTTCAGTTTTATATCCCACATATGAATAAAATTATATGGTTCTTGACTTTTTCTGTCTGACTTATTTCACTTACCTTGATAATCTTAAATTGAGAAGTTGGAATAAGGTCCCCTTACCCAAGTCACCCAGAAAAAGAGACATGAAAATCAAACACTTGAGAGACACTGGAATTAGAGAGGAAAGGGAAGAGTTTGAGGTCTTACAGAGACAGATTCAGAGCAAGAACAATAAAGAACAATCAAAATCCTCGAGGGTAATTACCAGCCAGTTCCTTGGGTCATTGAATGTGGGTGTGGGAGTAGGTCAGGCTGGCTTAAAAGTCCAGATGCATAGGTTTCGGAGCTGAAAACCACCAAGGATGAGAGTTTATTCTATCTCACTATCGAGCCATCACTCCTGATGGGGGACATTTAAAGGACTTCAATTAAGTAATTTGAGCCATCTCTTATCTTTGCCCAACTCCTGGATTGGTCAACAATTAGTCAGCAAATGTGCTGTCCCTAATCTAAGTAAAACTCAAGTAACCAGCAGGGCTCAGTGTGTCTGATGATTGCCTCAGCTCTGCGGAGAGTACCCCACCTGTGCTATACCGCATGAGCTTTGTGACAGCTTTCTCTTGAGAGTCTATATTTCAGTAAGTAGTGGCTGCCAAAAACGCAATCCCAAATTCTTGAACCAATACCATCATTATTTCTCATATGAATTCGCCTTTCACAAGACAAAGGTGGACATGTTTTTCAACTTTAAAATTAATCTGATCACTCCCTTCTATCACTCTCCCCTTTGACCAGTTCTCACTCTATTTAGACTGAGTTTGAGGCTTTCTAAAAATCAAAAGCACATGCCTTGGTTTTAGCCAAGATCACCTTCTGCACTGTACCGTAATTAGACTTCCTAACAAACCCACTCACACAACTGCAACCCCATCCATTTTTCACTGTTTTATTTTCCATTTAAATTGATAACTATAGAGCAGATTTCTAACCATTTACATTAGACCAGTTTTGTTTGTCTTCAAAAGATGAGGCTCTTGCTCTTGCCAAGGCCATAGCATGATAAGTACGTTGAGAAGCACAGTGTGCACACACATACACAGATTCTCTCCTCAGCTCCTAGTGCCAGAAGCATACTAAATACTCAATGGATATTTGTTTAATGAAGGCATACTGGTCAACAAAGACTGAGGTAGTTTTATCTAATCCATCTCACCTACCCCAAATACTCAGAAGGTAGGCAGAATAGGACTTGTACTGGGAATGAGTACAAGAATGGCCACAGGAGGACCATGCCCCGTTATTACTGAAACAACACAAGATGTCAGACTAGAACTTATGACCTTCCAAATTTAACTTTGCTCCCTAAGTATTAGCCGGTGGATGCATCTGATTAGGAAAAACTGAATTTCGCCCAAATGGTCAGGCATGTGAAGTTGCTAAACAAATTTTGTTCTGGATTACCTTCTGAAGTTTTTTTTATCAAGCTCTCTACTTACTTTCATGCAGTGGGCTTAGCAAATAAACTATTCAGTAATGCTGATTTTATTAGGACCTCAATCCTAGTCCCCTTCTTTGAGGTACATAAACATGAAGCTTCTTGGCCTTGATATAGCAAAGATAATTGTATGAAGTTTTGTTTTAAAATGGGATTCGCATTAATTGGTGACCAAATAGGTACTACAACTTAAAGATTCAAATCCCACTGCCTGGTCCTCTTATCCTTTGTTTTCCTGATTTTTACAGTTTCTTTGCCAACTCTTTTGTTGCTTTCTTTTTGTTGTTATTATTATTTTTTTTAATTTGAAGATACATAGCAGGGATTCTGCATCATTCACCCAGAAGCAAGAGAAAATTAGTCAAGAAGTGAAGAAGTACCTGCCATTTTATTACTCCATGGACACCAAGTGAGGATTTCAGAATTGTGGCAAGTCTCCCAATTTTATTTGCTCGTTCGTTCATTCATTTATTTATTTGTTTGGTTGGTTGGTTGTTTATCTTTCTGTGTCCCTGATTCCATCATACCTAAGACCAGAGTGATGTTGCCTTCCTATATTGTATCACCTGCAGGCACGAAAATACCTAAAGGCACTTGTGTGCATTGTCGGTTCATTTGGGGATTTGGAATATTACTATTAGGGTGTGGAAGATTTGTTTCATATGGGGAGTTATGTAGCATCTTCAGGGGATCTGAGACCTAGAAAACAGCAGTCCTCTTCAAGGAAGACCATGCTACCAGGGAGCCTGGTTATCAATCAATGTACCACAAAAATTAAACCGTCTCTTATAACAGCAGTTGAAGCACTGTGGGCAATGAATTCTTAGGGGGTGGCAAAACAGATGAAATCCAGTCATCACATTTTACAACAGATCTGCTGCTTGATAAAGTACAACTGGAGAGCAGACTGTTAGCAATAAGGCCATTTCTAAGAATAAAACGAGAGTTTATAAAAGATCCGTTTGAATTATTAACTCCAAAAAGTGGCTAGAGAAGAAAATGGTTGCTAGTATCACTGGCTTCTCTCTTCACATGTATGATCAGAACAAAGGGAGGCACAGAAGACCAGGGGAAAGAAGTGGAAGCAAATTTCCCTCCGACATAAGGAGGCACATTTTCACGCAGTGCCTCATCGATACATGGAGAGGCCACCTACCAGGTAAAGACAAACACTGCGGCCATTGTGAAAGCAAGCAGATGCCGAAGCAGGGGAAAACGACATTCATTTTTACCAAACACCGTCTCTTTTTGCTTGCAAAAGCATTCCTTTAATACCAAGTGGACACATCTAGGCTTTCCATTACTTTGCTCTCTGTGGATTTCTACTCCTCGCTCCCAGATACCCTAATCCAGATTCAATTTAAAATTCAAGCCATGTTGGAGGTCACAAAGAAACAGCCAAGGTGACCATTAATATCATCTCTCTTGTTCTGACTTTACAAACAGAGGATGAATTGATATGGAAAAATAATAGTAGTTTTTTCCAATTGAATATTTTTCAACACAATAATGATGAGATTTGAAATCTTTCAACCAAAACAAAGCAGAGAAACATGTTAAACAGGTCAGAGTGGTTAATGTTTTCTTTTGATTTCATGAGCACGTTTTCTCCATGTTATATAGAGACAAACAGATGCATTCTGACCCCAGGAAATAAAGATACTTTGTTGTGGCATCTAGTCCAGAGGACTGTCACTAGTACTGAAGATTCTGGGATATAATTTGGCCTTTAGATCTTCAGAAAGTTGTTCTCAGTACCCTTTCAAGTCTTCTTTTTCAAATCCTTTTAGTAGAAAATGCCAAAGTTCTCCTTAAAGAATGTACAACGTGACCTTTCAGAACATGTAGGTTTCATCGACCATAAATACTGTTAATAAGTAATGTCAATGTTTTTTGTTTTCTTCGTTCTTAAAGATGCATTCCTTTGTTACATAAAGCAATTGAATGTAAGAAAAGTTTAATATTTAGAACCATTAAGGATTTAATTGTCCCTCTATTTAAAAGAAAAGGGGAGTAGAGTTTACACCTTAAGTATTATAGGTCTGATTAGGGCACTTCAAGAAAGACTGTAAAAAACCCAAGATAAGAGAAAAAGATAATAAGAAAAAAGACACTAGAATATGCTTAGTCTAACAATCTAAAGGGTATAAGGCATATATTAAAAGCTTGCAAAATCACTATGTGTAAATAAACATGGCCACCAGATTCTGGAATAACAGGACTACCACCCTTGAAAGAAAGAGTTTGGAGTTGAATTATTGCACTGTTTGTTGTTGGATTATTTTTTTCCAGCTAGTTTTTCATATCACAGGGTGCATATAGATTTAGAAAGCCAGTTTTTTCTCTGAAGTTGTATATATGATGCAAAAGATTTGGGTAAATTTTATTTGTATTTATTTACTTTGTTCAAGGTACTCTCCTAAGCACTTTTAAAAAAGTTAACTCATTAATCCCCACAAAAGCTCAGTAAGGTAAGTAAAAATTCTTATTATCCTCATTTTTTAAAATGGAAACTGAGGCTCAGAGAGGGTATGTAACCTTCTTGACATTACACAGCTGATAGGTGATAGAGTCTGGTGCCAGGGTCTGTGCTTGCAGCTACTCCATCACCTCCCATTCAGTCACACATTCAATAAATATTCAGGTGCAAGGAGCTGTGTTAAGGTCAATCAAATACTGTTCTTCCTCCAACATACATACAGATTAAGAAGAGAGATGAGACATGAACACAAATGCCTGCATCCTAAGGAAGCATGTGACGAGCTACCAAACCAAAACCTGGATATATTTAAAAACACGAGTTAGCCACTATGTGCCCATGAGAATGACTAAAATTAAACCAACCAACCAACCAACAAAAAACAACTGACAGTGCCAAGTGTTGCCAAGAATAAGGAATACTGAGACTCTCGTAATTTGTAGGCGGTAGTGTAAAACTCTACGATGCCTTTGGAAAATATCAATCAGGTTCTTATAAAACTAAATATATACTTACTCTATAACTCAGCAATTCTATCCATAGGTATTTACCTCCCCAAAATAAAAACAGATGTTCACAGAAAGGCTTGTATAAGAAACACAACATCATAGATAAATCTCAAAAACATTAGGCTGAGTGAATACAGACAAACACAAAAGACTACATGCTGTATGCTTCCTTTTGTATGAAGTTCTAGACTTGAAAAAAAATTACTTGGTGGATTTCAATCAGAACAATAGTTGGCTCTGGGAGTGATTACTGCCAGGGAGCATGAAGGAACTTCCTGGATGGTGGTGATGTTCTACATCTTGATAGGAGTTTGGGTGATACAGATATATGCATTTGTCAAAACTCATTGAATGATCACTTAAGATTTATATATTCCATTGCATATAAATTTTACCCTGAGAGATTAGAAGTACGAAAGATATTGAATTCTAGTTAAAGATATGCATGATACAGTATTCAGCAGTGAATGTCCTCGTGTCTGCTACTTACTTGAAATGTATCAAAAATAAGATGGATGAATAGATATATGATAAAGCAAAGGTGTTAAATGTTAATTACAGAATCTAATTGGTAGGTCTGTAAGTATTCACTGTAATAGCCATCCAACTTTTCTGTATGTTTGAAAAAATTTTTTATAATAAAATGTTGGAAAAATACAATTCAAGAATATATTGAATACATATATTTTAAAAAATAGTTTGAAGATTTGAATTCCCTACAAATTAAAGGTGTTTGCAGTGAGGAAAGCTTGGGGTTTATGTTTTAAACTACTTTCCTTTCTTGAAGTAGAGAAGGAAATAACTAGAGAATACCAACACACAGAATGAATGTAGAACTCAGTTTATGAGACATGTGTCTTAAGTGTTTGAGATAATTTCACTGTAGACTTCAGATAGACTTTTAATTTTTTAAAAAATGGAGTGCATAAACTAAGGATTGTGGAATATGAGTACAGTCCCAGGAGCCCTGAGAATTTGTTAAAGACATTTGTCACTTGTGCAAAAAATCTGGAAAATTTCATAACACACACATAGTGAAGAGGGAAGAAACTATATAATAATCCTACCACCGAAAGAAAATTACTGTTAATAATTTGAGAAACAATTTCAGTAATTTCTCTTGCAACATTTTTAATAGAGATAAATCGTAAATAGAATATTTCCATAGTATAAATATGTTTCACATGAATAAACATTTTTCCATAAATAATTTTTAAAATAATGTGGTGTTATTTTAAATGGGTATGCCATATTTTGCTATGGACATGTGGGCATATAGGTTGTTTAAATTTTATTTTGTTATAAGAAATAATGTTGAAAAAACCTCCGGGCAAAAAGTTCTTTACCTATTTATTATTTTAGGACAAAGAATTTCTGGAAATGTATATTTAACAGAGCATCTTAGCTGGCCTATGGGTTAGGTACAGTCCTCATGCCCTCCTGACGGAGTGCCCTTATTGCTACAGACAGCTCCATCAAACACGTGGTGATGAAAGAAGAACTGATTCAGGGTAGTGAGCACACTACGCAACGTACAGACGATGCACTATAGAATTGTACAACTGGAACCTATGTCATTTTTACTAACCAATGTCATCCCAATAAATATAACACTTAAATAAGAAGAAAGAAAGAAATACAGGCTTGACCTCATCTCGTGGTTTGTCAGCATTCCAGCAGCCCATGGAAAAGACTTGAATCCTGTGTACACCTGCGCTTCATGCACACACAGAGTTATGCACTAGACAAGGGTAGACTGGAAGATGGGAGATGAGGGACTCAGTTTGAAAGTGTTCATTTCTTCTCCAGAAGGGAGGAACGAAAATAATCTTGAGTGAGGCGGAGCCAACCCTGGAAGAGCATGAGAAAGTGAAAGGAAGGAGAGTGGCTCTTCTCCAAGTGCAAGGTTGTGCTTGAACCCCTCCCAGGCTGAAGCACCAGGTGGGTATTCTAGAAAGATCAGCTTCTGTTTATAAAAGGGTGAAGAAACTGTGTCAGATAAACAGGTAACTGGATAAACCGCTGTGCCACGGAGGCCCTCTCTCTTTAAAAGCAGTGAATGTGAGGCAGGAAGGTATTTCCTTTACACAGAAGAAAAAGGGTGTGAGCCACAGAGAGACAGTCAGACATGGGGATTCATAGCAAAAAGAACTTTAACTCAATGTATCCTGCAGGCAAGAGGACTTGGTGCAAGATGAAAAAAAAGTCTTATCTCTGTCTCAAATCTCCTCAAATGACTCATACCTGGTAGTGTACTAGAGCCAGTAGACACCAGCTGGAGGGAGCCCATCGGTGATACTCAGGAATTTTACGGACCTGTTTGGTAACTCGAAAATGGCCATGGTGGAAACCAGCAAATGCCACGTGTCAGAGCTTTTATTTTTTCTTGGGATCTGGTTTACAAGCTCACCACAGCTTAAACCCAAAGCTCCTTTTCTGATTTCTCTTCCAAATTCCAGACCCTTTATTGCCAACTACTTCAGAACATCTCTCCTCAAATCCGTTAAGTTCAAAAGAAAACTCGTCATATTGTCTCCCAAGTATGATCTTACTAGTGTGTTCTGTACTTCCATTAACAATTAACCATCTTCCCAAACACCAAGACTCAAATCCTCACAATTATACTTGACCCTTTGCTCAATAATTACCTGAAGGAAAGAAAAGGTAAAAAAGGAGGAAGAAAATGATATAAGGTATTATATTCTTAACACATTATGTCAACTTTTGTGATAATCTCTTTCCAAACATCCTTACTACATCTCCCAAAATAAGTTATTACGTGAGTTCTGCAAAGGGAAAATTGAAGTTCAGGGAAGTTGTGTTACTCACTCAAAATGTCAGTTAGTAAGTTTCAGAACTATGATTTGAATTCAGGGCCCTCTGAGTATAAAATTCACTCTTAAGCCCATATGCCATATTCTTAATCAGTTGCTAAATTCAGCCCTTTAGAACTTCTTTTCTTGTTTTTATTTTGATATATTATTTACATACAATTATTAATAAATGCACAAATCTTAAATACATATTTACTATGTTGGCAAGTACATATACTTGTGACCACTCTAGTAAAATATAGGCCATTTCCATCACGTCAGAGAGTTTCCTCCTTCCTTGTTCCAGTCAATCCCCCACAGAAAGCAACTATTGCTTTGATTTATTTCATCCTAAAGCAGTTTTATCTGTTCTAGAATGTCATATAAATAAAGTCATAAAGCATGCACTCTTTTGCGGAAAGCTTTTTTAGCTCAGCATTTTGAGAATAAGCTATATTATGTCTGTATATCAGTATTTTATGTCTCTATTGTTAAGTACTATGTTACTGTATATATAAATCAAAGTTTGTTTATCCACTTTTCTATTGATGAATATATGAGTATGAATGATGCTATGAACATTATTGTATGAGTATTTTTGTTGACATACATCTTCATTTCTTTTGGGTAAAACCAAAAAGTATAAGTGCTTACCTATAGTGTAGTTGTATGTTTACCTACATGAGAAACTACTAGACTGATTTTCAAAGTGATTTTGTCATTTTATATTTTGACTAGCAGTATATGATCATTCTAGTTGCTCTACATCCTTGTGAACACTTAGTATTGCCAGTCTTTTAAATTTTAGCCATTCTACTGAGTACATAGTGATAACTTATCAGCTTTAGTTTGCATTTTCCTAGAGATATTTTCCTAATGACTTACAAGGTAGACCTAGATGTTAAGAAAACACAGGAGTATCAAGAGTACATCTTCATGACTTTAGAGTTGGCAAAAATTCCTTTGACAAAACGCAAGAAACACTAACTGTAAAAGAAAAGATAATGTGCAAGGGCTATCTAGAAAAAATCCAGCCATAAATGCCTATATTTTTCATATTACATGGTTGGATACTTACCTTCTGGACAGTGTGTGTGTGTGGGTGGGTGTGTGTGTGTGTGTGTGTGTGTGTAGAGAGAGAGAGAGTGTACTTCATCAAAATTAAAACCTTAAGTAAAGGAATAAACAAGGCATATACTAGAATATATATAAACATAAAAAGAACTTATACCCAGACTATATAAACAACTCTCTCAACTTAGAAATTAAAATAAAATCAATGGAAAATTATGAGCAAAATATATGAACAGGTACTTCACAAAGGAAGACATGCAATGGCCAAAATGTACATGAGAAAATTCCTCATAGCACTTTTTCCTTACCTTTTTAAAGAGCCTGTAATTTGTGTATGTATAACTCCCAACTCAAATTGTAAACCGCTTGCAAGCAGAATGAACATTTGAGGCATCTTTGTGCCCTCAGGGTATACATAGATGTGGAGACTGTATAGGCTCACAAATATTTGTAAGTGATTGACCAAATGAATTAACAATGCATATTTTAAGACATATTTTGGCTGGCCATTATATTGTAAGCAAAATGAAGCAGTAATATTAGAGCAATGCTGAGAGAGAGAGAAAAAAAAAAAACAGGTAACAAGAGGAATGAATGTGCCTCAGAGGTGAAAAAAAATTCCCATAGACAGATGAAATGACATTTTAAGTATTACTGTAAAATATAAGAGGAAATAGAGAGTAGAATAAAACAACAAAGATAATGTGAAATAAAGCTTTCCAAAAATAAGACATAGACTCTTTTGCATGGGCAACCCACCTCTGTGTGGGTAACTTTGCATCTATGAAAGCCCAGGGGAAGCTATCAGACCAAAACAGGAAGCTGTGCATGTGCTCTCAGACGGAAGTCACCAAGACATGCCTCTTGTGTATTCTGATGTGCATCCGGCTTGCCAGAAAACAGAGATTCCTTGTCAAAAATTAGACCTAGAAAAATGCAGATGGCGTTATTACTGCTTTGTAAGAGTGTTTTCGTGTCAAAATGACACCTTGGAATTGCCACCTTATCATAATTTTAACTCTTATAGGGCATGTACCCCCGAAATAGAATTTGTCCCATGAGACACCTCTGAATGATGTGTGTGAAACTTGCTCACGCCTATGATTCATGGACTACTGTTCAATATTTACAGTAAGCCTGAAAGGAATTTTCTAGAACTAATGGCTTAAGTTGATGATTTTCATAAGTATTGTAAAATAATAAGGCAGTCTGTGTTCCAGACGATGACCTTAAGAACCAGAAAAAAACTCACTGAATATATTTCAATGAACTTATTTCTGTCATGAATTTCAAATTAATTTGTATAAATCATTTAATTCCCAAATAAAAGAAAGATTTTATTTCTTTCCTGATCAGACCTTTGACACATGAGAAAATTCCTAGCAACATAAAAAATTTTCATGGGTTTTCCTTTCTGAGATTCTCCAAAGGGAAAACAAGGCAAACTTACTGAATAAATTAAATTACATTTTATGACTAGAACAGTAAACAAGAGGATTGAAGGGACATTCTGGGTATGGCTCCTATATGTCCTAGGAAAAGAAGGAAAAACAGAAGTTTTAAAAAGTAAGAGAAAAGTTAAAGGATTAGGAAGACCCTAGAAAATGACATCCCAGGACTGTGAAGTGTGTGTGTGTGTATGTGTGTGTGTGTGTGTGTAGGTAGAGGGTGGAGGTATATGAGAATTAGCGAATAGAAAACCTTAAGTAAAAGTTATAGTTTCATCAGGAAACCTTGGAGGATAAACATACTTATCTCAATTCAAGCAAAAATTGCCCAGATAATTAGCAGAACTCCTTAAATAATATGAGCTCAGGTGAGATGCCACTTCAGAAGCATTACTCCGCAATTGAGTAGAACCATCTAAAACACACACACACACACACACACATGAGAGAGAGAGAGAGAGAGAGAGAGAGAGAGACCACATTTTAACACCAGACCTGATGCCATAGTAATAGACATAAGAGAAGAAGGCTGTGGGAACAGCAAAATTGCAGAGTACCCTTAAATATGAGAGTTGTCCAGAAAAAAAAATCCAGCCAGAAATGCCTCTATTTTTTTCATACAATATAGCTGGATACTTTCCAGAGAGCCCTTATGTGTTGGCTGAAATCATACTTCCAATGTTCAAACCACTCTCCTGAAATCACACATTTTTCTCAAGTTTTCTCAATGAAGAAAAGCTAAAAAAAAAAATGGTGCTCGTGGCTGGGGTTAGGAGACAACAAAAAGTAATGGTTCAAAGTTCTAGAATGCCATCAAGTAAAGGCAAACTCATTCCAGTTACTACATTCTGTGTGCTTTCAAACTCATAAATGCATGAGAATATCTGCTCAAGGCTTCTCTGCTCTCCTTGACGGCCCTCTCTTTCAGGCCAACATTGGCTTGGAATTTTTCAACAAATTGGATGCATTTCTATAAAAGATAGATGTATATTGTTTTTTAGTTCTGTCGTATTTTTAAAGGCTCAAGGAGAGCCTATTAGTTAAAGCATTCTCCCTAGATTCTAGGTCCTAATTTGGCACTTTGGACTTAGATAAAATGTGGCAGATCAGGACAGCATTCCATTTCAGAATCAGTGAATGGGTTTGCTCCACCAGAATGTCAGCCTTCAGTATGTTATTTTTGAATTTTAACTCAGATCCTGTGTGTGACTATCTATCCATTTCTAATTTGAATTTTGCTGGGTGGTTTAAAGTTTTTAACTTCTTTCACATCTATTCTTTAAGATGCTTAGTTTAGCATCTTATATTTTCCCTCCAGGGTTTTCTTTGTGCATAATTCTTTGGCACCCCAGGCGGCAGGCGCTGAAACAGTTGTTGGGCTTTCTGTGGCCCCCAAACTCTTCCAAGGAATATTGGCAACTTGGGAGAGTCCTGAAGGATTTGGTGCCTGGGGTAATGTGTGCTGTTTGATTAGTGAATTAGCACCTCAGAAAAAGATCATAAAGAAGGTTCCCGATGGCATGGACTGCAAAAATAGGAAGCGAAAAGAGTCCATCTGTTTCAGTGCTAGTTGGTGCTCTGTCAGCACTATCCGAATTGTAGATTCTGGTTTAAAATGGAGAACCTCGATGCTTTCATTCAGGGTTTGCAATGCTTGAAGAAACGACTTAGAAGGTGTCAGCTGGAACCCACGATCTTGGAGGCACTGCTCATGGGAATGTGGTTGGTTTGGTCAGAGGTGATTCTCATGCCTGCCTCATTCTTCTGTGCTGTCTTGCAGAATGAGGAGCAAATTTTGCAGGACCATCCGTTTCTGATGTGGATTTTTTTTTTTTAGTTCTGTGCTGTAGCAATAAATCTATAATGAATATTTTTAAGATCTAAATATCTGAAACATAAATGGTTGGAGGGTCACCTGCATTATGGTGATACCAATAATAGCCACCAGTTACGTGGTGCTAGCTGGGGCATAGCCATAAGACTAATCTATTTAATATACTTAATCTATGTAATAATGCTATGAATTAGGTACTATTATTAATATTTTACAGATAAAGAAACTGAGCCTTTACTTAACTAAAAAATATATGTCCCTTGACTCCAAAGCCTAAGTTTTTTGACCATTATGCAATCCTGCCTCTCTCTGTAATGCACTGAAGGATACTTTGAAAAGATGTAACACTCTACACATGTCAGGTGGTATTATCATGGCTCCTGGAAGAGAGTCTTCATCTTGCACTACTCTTATTGCTACTATCTAAAGGAAGAAATACCTAAAAGTGGTTTGAATGGTACAGCTCTCCTTGTGAGCCATTTAAGCAAGTGTGGTTATATCTTGGGATCTGGATGCAGTAACACTTCAAGACTAGTGTTTTCAATTTCAAGAACTCAAGATATGGGCCAATGTCATCAGAAGCTGCTGCTGTCTGCTTCTGAGTGTGGAGAAGGAAAACAGTCTTGACCAAAAATAGCAAACAAAACAACTACTTCAAGGCTGACAAAACCTTCCTTAGATAGCCACGTGTCTCTGCTGCAGTTGCAAAGAAAATGTTTGCATTCGTAAAGCACTTCGAAAGGAGTTCATTTATCTGCTTCTCAGAAGACACCTATATGTTAAGGTCTCTGAGGAAAAGTGCTCATTTCTGTGACACCACAAGTTAAACACATCTGTTTGCATTACCCATTGCTGTTATTATGAAGTGAAGTATTGACGGAAAGTCAAAGGTCAAGACTCCTAAAGCAAAAACCACATACAGTGTGTTTGGTATAGTCAGATGCTGCTTAACAGCATGTTTTGTCAATGATGGCCTGCATATACCATGGTGGTCCCATAAAATTATAACAGAGTTGAAAATTTTCTATTGCCGAGTGACATTGTAGCCATCCTAATGTCATAGCACAATGCAGTACTCAAGTGTTTGTAGTGATCCTGTGCTGTCAGTCATGTAAAAGTATAGCACATACAATTACCATAGTAAGTTATACCACCTAGGTTTGTGTAAGTACATTCTATGATATTTGCATAACCACAAAATCACCTAACAATGCATTGTTTTCAGAACATACCCCCCTCGTTAAGCAGTGCATGGCTGTACTTCTGTAATACTCTAATTTATGCAGATGTGACATCTCATAGTGTAAGGGTTATTATTTTCTGATATAGCTTTATGAAAAAATATTACTTATCAAACTTCCCTGAAAAAGAAGTACAAATCACTATTGAGACATGAAACATTTTTGGCTAAAAAGTTGATAACTTGGACAGCAATAAGCAATTTTGAGTTATCAATAACTGCTTTGTTAAGCAAACAGATTTCAGCAATTTCTCTCCAGTAAAATATTGCTTTCATGACATCAACCTTTTAGCTGAAAAAAGAAATTAATCTGTTGTTGAGGCAACGAAAGTGATCTTAATTATAGCTGAGAATTTGCTCTCATCCATAGATTAGGGGAACTATTTTGTTGATCTCAGTGGATGCTTGAATTTGCAAGAATTTCCTCTTCTTTCTCTGTCTCCCCCTCCCTCTCAGTTTTACAAGAAACCTCAGGTCTGAGTTACCATAATTTATTAAGGCATTCAACTATCTACCATTATCATATCAGTAAGCACTGCTTTGGAGTAGGTGCGACAACAAACAGCCTCCCTCAGTTGAGAGGGGATGTCAACACACCCTTCTTGATGAGATAGGGTACCTGTGATCATGTCCTCTCAGCAAGGAGCAGATGGGGTGTGCTTGGGTGAGAAAGGTAAGTAAGCACACTTGGTGACCATCTAAGCCAGGAATTGATCAAGAACTGGAATTGGAAAATAAAATAGAGCTACATACAATGCATGAATGATGTCCACTAATTTTTGCTTTTGAAATTCTTATTTTAAAACTTAATGGAGAAACTGTCCATGGTATCCCTTTACCAAATTTTTATTTTCCTCTGCCTTAAGGAAGTCTAATTTATTGTGTATGCACTTCCAACTTGTTTCGTGTTATTACCCATTTATCTCATTTTGTTTTAAATTGTGCTCTGCTTTGTTGCAGTAGAGAAACCTTGAAAATTTAAACCTCCCCAAGGACAGCACAGTAGAGAGCCAATGGCCAGTTTTGGAACTTGTATCAGCCTATATCTACAGATACAGTTTGAAAAATCACAGCATTTTATACAAATTGTTATTCCTCAGTTAATGAGAAAAAGTCTTTGACCAATTAACCCATGCTTCTTAGCCTTCAAAACAATGTGGGAAAGTCCTTAAAAGATTTCTGACAGAAAGAGCTAAAACATGGTGTGTGTGTGTGTGTGGGGGGGGGGGGTGTGTGTGTGTGTGTACACACACACACACACACCCCCACACACATGCACACATGCATGCACATTCCTTAGGTTTGGGTTAGAAGCCACAATGAGAGTTGAAAATTAAAACTAATAGGCACTCAAAAGTCTAAGCGCTGTTTCCGGTTTGAATCTTAAAGAAGGCTGTAAGTGGTTCATAGTCTATCTAAAATGGTTTGTTCATAAATAATGAATGTTAGAAAGGCAGAATGCCTAAAGTCTCTTTACATCCAGAGGGAAATTTATGATCCCTTCAAAATTTTAAATCATTTCAGATTCTGTAAAAATAATACCTTTAGATATTCCTTTTGACCTAAGTTCTACTCTGACAACTTGCTAGAATTATATTCCATACAAGGCAAATTTAATGAACTTCAGCACTATTAGTATTTTGGACCACATAATTCTTTGTTATCAGGTGCTATCCTCAGAATGATAGGTTGCTTAGTAGTATTCCTGGGCTACCTACTATCAGTTGTGAGAATAAAAAATGTCTTCAGACATCGTCAAATGTCCCTTGAGAAAGATAAGGACAAAATCATCTCCAGTTGAAAACTACTAATATAAGAAAAACTATGTAGTATGTAGTGAGTGAGCGTTTGTGGGTGGAGGGTGGGGGATCTTGCTAAAGAAACTCACTGTAAGAAAAATTTACCTTTAATTTGGTACATTGAGAAATCTGGCTGCAACATTTGACATCTCCTCTCTCAAGATGTGGAATGTATTTTCCCTTCTTTTCAATCTGGCTTTGTCTTGTAAAGAGTTTTGAGAAAGAGAATGTGCATAAGTCACACTTTGTGACATCTAAAACTAAGCTTTAAAGGATCTTGCACTTTGCTGTATTGGAATGCTGCCCCAGGACCACCCTGTAAGGAAGCCAGCCTAGCCTCCTGGGAGGTGAGAGGGCTCATGAAAGTAATACAAGGCCCTCCAACCAACAACAAGTACCAATGGCCAGCCATTTGAATGACCTCATCTTGGACTTTGCAGGCCATCTGATTCTCCAACTAATTCAGCCTCATGAATGAAACTGGGGAAAACCAGCAGAGGAAATAGAGGGCCAGTCTATAGAAGAAACAGGAAAAAGGAATTGTCCTTGTTTTAAGCCTCTAAGTTTGGGGGTGGTTTCTTATGCAGCAAAGACTAATATGGTTCCCTGCTTGGATCCAAAGCGCGCTGCTCTCAAGAGACTCCTACGTGACATGTAATGGGTCCCATGCCGAAAGGTGAATGACTTATGAGACATGAAGACATGATTCCCAGTGTGCTCAGAGACTTCACACAGCTTCTCAAGAGCACGTGTGTAGGTAGGATGCTCACTTTTCAGAACCTCGTTCAATTCAATTAAGAAAAGGTGCATTCACAGAGTATCAACAATGTGCAAAGGACACAAGGGGAGGAAGGGGAGGCTATCGTTTTCCACCTGTTTTAAAGCAAATGAAAACAAAAGCTTAGCTATTATTGTGTAAAGAAACAAAACACAATGCCCTGAAACAAATAAAAATATACATGTTAAACAAATAATGATGACATAGGTTTTGTACTAATAACCTGTCACTTGGCTATGCTGGGAGAAGTTTCCAGAATCTCCCATTTATGGTTTGAGTTAACCAAAAGAGAAATTCACACAAGATTTTAGAAAGGTAGAGGTGAAGTCATTACGCTCTGAAGGTTTTCACAGTTAGATGCAGTGAGGATGAGTGCAGAGACGCCAGTGGAGTCCAGTGCACCCGTGCCCCATGCCCCACTCCATGTCCAACTCCTTTTTCCACCTGAAGGTCCTGCTGACAGCTGCCCCAGACCACCACCCGATGCAGAGGGGACAGCTTGCATGGACTCTGCCAGCTTTTCTTTATAAACAACTGCGGCATCCGGATGTGCTTAGCTTCCCAGATTTTCCTGGACTTCTCTCCCACTTCTCGCCCATTTGTGTAAGGTCTTCCCATGATAAAATTTTTAAAACTTGATGGTCATCATGGGTTTTACTTCCCTATTGAACCCTGGCAGATGGGGTGACCCAACAGTTCAGAAAGAAGAAACGCTTAGGGTTAGATTTTGCTCTGGCATTCCATGTGATCATACTCTCCTCTGAGGATCCTCTGATTTCCTAACATCAATGATGATGGAAATGATCATGGACTTGCTTACCCTCCATTCATTCTTCAGCTAGTTATGAAGGAGCAGAGGACGGGAGAAAATATTCAAAATCATTCTTGCCCCTTACTGTTTCAGTTAGGAATCCAGGCAGTCTCGAGGGGTATTTTTACTGCATAAGAAATGGGGTTAACACACTGTCTATGGAGATAAAAATCTCCTGGGCAAAAACTGCATTGAGAAACAATAATTAGAAACCTTTTTTTTAATCAGAAGTAGAGGAAAAGTAAGACTGGACAGTTTGGTGAGACAAGAACATGTTTATGGCGTTTGAAGAAAGATGTTTCTCAGAAATAATTTAAATAAGGTTTCAGAGCCCATCATAAACACCAAAATACCGAAAGAAAAATCTGTAGGCAAATATAACATTGAAAGGTACAAATCAGTAAAGAATAAAATATTCTCTGCAAGACAAATCGAAATGTGTCAGGGAGAAATAAATGCCATGAGCTTTGTACTTGATAAAATTGAGCTTTGGATCTCTGAAAATATTGTACGTGCAAAAAAGTTATCACGTTCCTGGTGAATTCCATAATGGTTAGAAGGAATTTTGAAAGTATACAAATAAGGCTGCAAGACGAAAATTCTGAACTGTAGCTAATTTTGTTAAGCTCAATGGATTAAGTCAAACATATGCTACTGGGTTTCATTTACTTTGGGCCCCAAATGCTTAACCCTGGGCCAAAGTGGGTGCAAGAGCTACACCAGAGTGGTTCACAAACTCTAAGGTGCATCAAAAACCTCAGCGAGGGGCTTGCTGAAAATATGCCACGTGGGCCCACACTCAGAGATCGTGATTCACCAGATCCTGAGAGGAACCAGAAATTTTCTACTTTTAAAAATTCTCCAGGTGGCTCTGTCTTAGGCAGTCCAAGAACATACCTGGAGTGACAGTTATAGGGACCCAACAGAACGAGTTCACAGGCTCTGCTCTGAGTACACCAAATGCAAATAACTAAATGTTATTTTTAAAGTATAAATATCCCACACAGTGTCCAACATGACACTTTGCTGAAAAAAACATAACATTTGCATTGTTTCAAAGGAAAATGCATGAAGCTCGTGTGTGTGTGTGTGTGTGTGTGTGTGTGTGTGTGTGTGATACTGTACTGATATCCCTAATGGCGTTGGCAGCTTTGTTTCAGATGAAGAAGCATGAGGTTTTCCAATTTGTTAGCAGGTCCAGCAAGATCGTCCCAGACCAAAGCTGGATTTTTCTCCCATTGTGTATTGCTAATTTCAAATAAATATATAAAATTACTCATCTGGATTTATCTATATTTACTTAGAAAAATTAAGGAAAACTGTTTAGTTCATTATGAAGAGTTTCTTTTTGGCAAAAGGGGAAATGCTCAAACATCCAGCTTTCAAAAATGGCAGAGGAGTCCACATTTTGTGTTTAATGATTTTGTAGTAATTCAGATGTAGAACGGGATCTCAATCTTCCAAGCTCAGCATCATGATTGTGTTTATTTTTCTGTGAGTAGAAATGTCACTGCATTTGGCAAGGACAAATGTTTCAAATGCTCTCTCTTGCATTCTTGCTTTGGAGACTTGGTCTCCTCCATCTGAAATGTCTTCCCCTTCCTCACTTCACTAAATCCTTCTTTTGCCTGAGGCTCAGCTCAGACTCCATCTCTCCAGGGGGCTTTCCTTCTAATCCCCCTCACCCCCATCACTTACCCTCCTCAATGAGACATTTTCTCCTATGCAGTCTCCTAGTAGCAATCCGGGCACTGTAACTCTGATGTCTGCTGCCCCTTTGCCTCCACCTGTGAGTTCAAAGAGATCAAAAGCCTTGTCCTATATGCTTCTATTTCTGCGGCTGTGCAAATAGCAGGGGTTTCAATGTATCTGCATAGCAAGTGGATTTTTAAAACTGAAAATAATTTACTATAAGGTAAACCCTAGTGAAATATAACATTGGTGCCCAAATGTTAGTTGCACGTACACACACACACACACACACACACACACACACACACAAACGGTCATCAGTCCCAAGAAGTGTAACTACATCAACAAAAGCAAACATAATGATATATTACATACAGCAAACAGGTACATCAACGTATAACTAAGAGGACTATGACATGCTATGTTTAAAATGCTATGAAGTTACAGTGTGATTAAAATTTACACTGCAACACACACACACACACACACACACACACACACACACTCAAAGACAGTGGAGTTTTCTAATGCTTTTGTTTACCTGGCACAGCACCTAGCACAGAGCTGAGCTAACATTCATCTTTTTATTTCCTTTGTTCTTAATAATAGGAACAATAGTACCATTCTTTGAGGTAAGTGTACAAATTCTCCTAACTGAAAATAAAAACACAAATAAATACTTGATTTTCAAAGAAAAAAAGCATAAAATTATTTTCTATTATTGATTCATTTATTTAAAATACAACTCCATCACTTAATTAGTATTGCTTATTTGGGTCCAATTTTACGTTTGTTTTTGCTGTTCAAAACTTTTTTTAAAGTACAGATTGCTTGTTTTATATTATTTTCTTTCAATGCAAGTTGAGCTGTGCAATGCCGAGCAAACTGTGATTAAGAAAATGAGTTTTGCTTTTAATCAATTAAATTAAAAAGTTGGCACATGAAGCCTGTAGGTTCTTAAAATAATGACTAAATAAAGAAGAGGTAGTTTAATATTTAGCACAGTGAGACAATAATCAGAAAGTAATAAAAACAGACATCTTTAAATAGATAAAAGTGACAAACCTATGTAATGCATAGGGTTTATTCCAATAACCTCCAAAATTAATATCTCATGAAAGAGAGTGCAAATCAGTGCACCTCATTCAGTGCTCAGATTGAACCTGCTGTCTGACGATAAAGCTATCATTGCAGAGGTATTTATATCCTCAGCAAACAAAGATTATTCAGGTGTGAAGATGAACACACTTGGAAAGAGAAAACATCCCTGTATTTCAAATGAAAAACTATTTATTGAATCAAAAAAAATAAAGAAGAGTTCAAATATCTTGAGCTCTGTAGTCACTCAAAAATCCCTATTTCACTTTATATCATTCTTAGAAATCATGTAGCTTCCTGATTTCAAATATAGTCCACACTGAGATGAGAGAGACGATGCATTTAATGTTCTTAGAGGTACAATGCCAGGTTTGTTGATATGTAAGAATTGTTTAAGAGGGATATCTATATATTCTGAGATAGGTATGAACTAGTGTGTTGATATAAATTATTCTAAAAGAAGGAGACATTGAGGTGGAAGGAACTTCAGTATATTTTAGGGAACCTGCTGGGGTAATGTGAAGATGGGATTTTGGTGAATCAAAATGAATTGCCAATTTAAGTAGAAGAGAAATTCTAATTTCCCTATAAAAACAAAACCAAATTTCCCTTTATAAAGTACTTAGGGCAACAGTTCATAAACCTTGTCTATGGTTTCACCTCCTCCATGCTTTTGCTCCAATGTTTCTTGATTAATGAGCCCCACCTTGAAGGCTTATTTAAAATCAAAATGTCCCATTCACACTGTTGATCCCCTTTACCTGTGTTCACTCGTTCATAGTGCTTCTTCCTATTTAATTTATACACTAAGTGAATTACTTCATCTGTCTTCCCCCCATAAGACTGTAAAATCCCCAAGAGAGGGGCATTTTATCTGCCTTGCTCAGTGTTACATCGAAGTTCCTAGAACACTAGCTGCTGCAGGGTGGGCACACATTAAGTATTCGTCGACATTCAGTGAATTTGTGCAGTCTGAAAAAGGAAAACACAGGTTTAGTAAAACCCACTTTTTCAATGCATAGGAATTTGAACTTAAGCATTATTTGGCATCAATTCATGGTACAAAATGTAAGCAATTTTAAAAATGTACTACAATATTCAGAATATTGTTCTCAAATGTATTTTTGCAAATATAAATATCTCTGAAAGGTCTATACATCACAGTGTAGAAACTATTTTTTCTCAGTTTATAGACTTGGAGCTATGCATCTATAAGAAAACTCATCTTTATAAGAGTATCTGAACAAAACACAAAGTCTGACAAAAATGGGTTCATTTACAGTCAAATTTTAAATGTGAAAACTCTGCCTTAAGTTTGGCATTAGAAAACGTTTGAACGAAAACAGTTGTAAGGCATTTTCATAATACATGTTATATACCCATTTCCTTGATGATCCCATATATTTCCTTTATTGATCTACTGCATAACTTACTCATGCACTTAAATTCCAACATCTTCTCCACACCTGCCTCGTCAGGATGACGTCAAGCTTTGTCATATGTAACACTCCGAGTATAGCAAATACTTTTATTACTTTTATTACTACATTTTTACTAAATTTTCTCAGCGCCTAATTTTCTAGTCAGAGAAGTGTGGCCTTGCCTGTAAATTCAACTACTACAGTAATTGCATTGTCCTTGACCTAAGAATTTCCCTACTCTCCCAGGAAACATTGTCTTCTTCAACTACCTAAAACATGTGAGAGGGGACCCAAAACAACCCAGAATTTATCTATAAAAATTGTGTATTTATTCTTACATATTCTTCAGTCACCTGTAAGTACTCTCTGTTTGATGTAACACCTATTGAGATGCTTTTTCCACTGCTCAAAACAGTTTTTGAACTTGTTGATTTTGATTCCTTTCAATGCTTCTGTCTTTTTCTATTTCACCTCCTGCACATAGCAAAAGGTTTCCCTTTGAGGAATTTTTTCATTCAGGGAAACAACATAAAAGTTGCTTGGGGCAAAATCAGGTGAATAAGGAGGGTGGTGCACAGGGTCATGCCATTTTTGGTCAAAAACTGCTGAATGCTCACAGCCATGTGGGCAGGTGTGTTGTCATGGTGGTAGAACCAGTCACTTGTTTGTCACAACTGGAGATGTTTCTTTCACAAATCACGATGCAACCTTCTCAAAACTTCCAGATGAAAACTTGGTTGACCATTTGACCCAGAGGAACAAATTCCAAGGATACAATCCCTCTCATATCAAAGAAAGATAATTCCGTATTTTTGTGTGTGTGTTGGGGGGGCCCTCTCCTGTATTTGTGGAGAAACTTCAGAATCCATCGTGAAGTTCAGGAATGAATTGTCTCACCCCTCGAAATCACATCTGGCTACTTGGGTTTGCAATTTGGAATAGGTCATTATTCCTTTCCACCAACATTCAAGTATTCACACAATCCTAAAACAGCTTTAACTTCTAGTAACCCCATAATCCATCCATTACACACGAAATATGTGAACTGAATCCATACAGCACAACAGTGAAGTTGCAGAAATTTACTGGTAGTACTCTTCCTGACCACAGTGTTGATTAGAAAGAAAAAAAAACAAAACTAAACTAAATACAAAAAAGATCATTGTGGTTGCTGGTTAATGGTGTTGGTCTTTACATAGGATTTTATTCCATTTTCAAATAAAAGTTCATATAGCAAAGATAATGGATCAGGTGTATCCTGCTCCTCCTCCTGTCCCTGATATCATTGCAAAAGTTCAGGTGATAATGATTCTTCTAGACTACAGCAATCAACTCCTAAATGGCTTCCCCTTTGCAGTTTTGCCTTTTTTTTCTTTTTATCTTCCATACTCTTCCAGACAAAATTACCTCCCTAAAAACATTTAATTGCTTGCTAACTCCCTACTGCATTGAGAATAAAATCCAAACTCCTTCAGAAGGTATATAGAACAAAGCCTTAATCACGTGACCCCAACTTTGTATTCACACCACCCCTCTCTACACTGTCTCCTACCTTTTCCTATTACCTCAGAGGAAAATGCTTGGGTTAAGATGTTCATTTTGTCCCACTTGCTTAGGAGTTCTCTGTGTCAGCTTTGTCCATTCAGTGACTCACGTGGTACCTGACACATATACCAAAAAACAGATTCCAGATTCAAGGTGTTTGAAGAAAACTTTCAACATACCTCCATTCCAAATCACCAGGGGGGAAATGAAGTTAAAATATGTCCATGGAAACCCAAGAAAAGTGAAACCAGCAATTGATCTCAGTCAGGAATTTGAGGAAGACATCAACATTGGTGTATAATATCTAATATAGCAGAGGAATCTGTGACCCAATGTGTTAAAATAAAAGCTCCTATAGATTTTTATGATTCCCAATTACATAGAAAAATTTATTTTTTGACATGGATACAACGAATGAACAAATCAGTGACCTTGGAGAACAAGTAAAGCAATTCTTTCATAACACACTGTAAGAATAAAGATGTGGAAAGTGTGAGGAAACTTTTGAGAAAATAAAGGATAGATTCAGAAGTTTCTGATTTTATGTAATAGGAATTTCAGTAAGAGGGATTGAAGAAGCTGCCAGGTTGAATAATTTAAAAATAATAGAAGAAAATTCCCCTACCTAGAAAAAAAAATGCAAATCTTTTATGTGAAAAGAGGTATCAATGGCTAAGCTGGAGTGTTCTCAACTTAGTGAAAATTCAGCTTTGAAGATAAAGAGAAAATTATAAAAACTGGAATCACAAAAACATAAAAAGTTTCCTTCAGTTTCAAAGGAATGGAGTCAGAGTGAGAATACAGATATATCATCTGCATATCTGGATGCTAGAATAAAAAATTTATTCTCAGATTCTGAAATTAATTTATTTTGAATTTATACTTCTATTCCAGAAAAATTATAAATCAAATATAAAAGCAAAGGAAAAAAGTTCGAGGCACAGGAAGACTCAGACAGCTTAAAATTTACAAACTCTTTAAAAATGACTCAATGCATTCCTCAAACAGAGCAAAAATATAATGTATATCATAAAGAGAAAAGCATAGGATAAACGAAAAAAGTAGCAAAAGAGAAAGCAGTTAAACTCTTGATTTAGTTTAAGCCATCACTTATGACTTAGACTTTTTAAAAATACTGTTATTTTCATGCCCAGAAATTTCTAAATTCTGAGGTAAAATAACAAAAAGGCAAAATTTTAAATATAGTCAATGAAAAACAGAAAATAAGAGAATGTTATATATTACTAATATTTTGGTAAATCTAAAAATCTAGGCTCTAGAACCCTGGATTCTAGACTTCCATAGGTTCATAATCTCGGATGGTAAAGTAAATTTCATCTTTATCTCCACTAACCTCTAACTAAAATTTATTATAGCATGACCTTCAATTATGACTCTTGGCAAATACATAGTGGTATTAGCAATACCTGTGACTTTTCACCAGTACAGATCACAGAAATGTTTAAATTGCTTTTCAACTGGTGCACATATGTAAAAATATCACTTATAATAGTTATTAGATCAACCTGTACATTGCACACAATTTCCAAGTTCCTGTCCACAGATCCTCCTGCGAATGAGCTCACCACTCCCTTAGGCACTCTCACATTGATGACTCCTCCACCCACTTCACTTTCTAATATTCTTATCTACCTCTGTTCATCAGTACTTGAGAGAAGATGAGGTTTTCCTGGACTTGTTAAGGCTAGTCAAACTGGACAGTTGAAATGAGAATTTTTAACTCTCCCTAAGACAATATGGTGCTTTGCAATACAGGTAACTGAGCAAGCTACAAGTATAAGCCTTGCAAGTTCAAGCCTTGCAAGTTCAAACAAATCACATGATTGAGATAAATGCTGAAGTATTATTTAAAGTAACTTATTAGTATTCAAAGACTGTGCAGTGATATAGGCCGTGCATGTTACAAGTTCTGAGTAGCAGAGACTCTTTATTTGGTTTCTTCTTCGATTTCTGTTTTGTACACTGTGTTATAAGGTAAGGGCAAGCACACATAGTATATTATACAAGCAGGTTTCAGGCATTTTTATTCCATAAGAATACTGACTATATTGAAAGTAATATTGTGAGAACACCATAAACATAGTCAGGGAAAAGAAACCCACACACATTATTTGTAGGAAGGTACAAAAAGTCATGGGACTCCACTCATAATAAATGTCCAATTCCAGGAAGAACATTTTTAAGAAATAATTCTACGAAGTGGTCCATAGACTTCATCAACTGCCAAAGGGGTCCATGCATTGAACAAAAATGTAAAGAATGCCTGACCTAGCTCAAGTTGATGTTTTCTAATATAAAAAGTATCAAAACTAACTCAGGAAGTGGGGAAAACTGGAATAGACCAATGATTATAAGAAAAACTGAAGGGTACTCAAAGATTTACACATCCACAAACTCCATCACCCTTACGGCTATCAAAGTCCTGTGTCAAAATGCTCCAACCAAACTTTCAAGAAACAGATAATTTCTTTTATTTAAATCCCTGAACACTTAGGAAAAGGGGGGAGAGGCAACAAACAAAAGGAAGTTTTCTACTTCATTCTACACATCAAGTGAAATAACCCTGGTATCAACACTAAGAAAAGTATGTATGCAAGGGAAACCATTAAAGCAGTATCCCTTATAACATGTACAAAATTGCTGAATGAAATGATAACAAAGTAAATAAATTTTCTCCAGGGTAGCAAGAAGGAAGAAGGAAATAAAAGCTATATAATTGAGAAGGTTTGGAAATCGATATGTGGATGCTGAGGCTTCAATTTTCTCTAAGTTAGGAAACACACCAACCTCTGAGAATAAAGCTAGAAGAGACTGGAAGAATCTGACATTTCAAGGAAATGGAGACAATTTAAAGTAATTGTGGCAGAAAGTGGGAGGTTGATTTAACCAGAGAAATTATGAGGGTTGCTAGGTAGTGCAGAGCACATATTTCAGATGGGACGTAGCTGCCCCCCGGCAAACTCTTCTTCAGCAGAGTTTGTCTGCTGGGTTACAGGGCATTGGGAACTGTGGTTTTGCAGCCGGGAGCAGAAAAGAGAAAAGAGCTAAGTGAAATAATAACTAAGCTAGAAAAGATGAAAAGCGAAGAGCACAGGAAATGGGTCAACAGAATGGTCAGGTGGAGAGTAGTGGATAAGGAAGATTAAGACACATTTTATCATGAATGACGGCAGCAATTTAAAAGAATGAAGTAGATTTACATGCATTAAAATGTAAAACTCTCCAAGATATACTGTTGAATATGTTGATTAAAACCAAAACATACTCGTGTGTGTGTGTGTGTGTGTGTGTGTGTGTGTGTGTTACCAAATGATGCAATTGCAAGGAGTAAAGCTTACAATAATTTATTTTTATTTTATCTTCCTGTGGTTTGAGTTTTCTACACATTTTAAGTTTTAAAATGCTTTAAAAATAAAGCGAGTTCCATGTTGGAAAAATGGTGTGCATAATTCTATCATGGAGAGATACTGCTGTTAACATTTCTATTTCTTTTCATCCAATATATTTTTATGGAAATCTCTTTTTTTTACAGAAGGAAATCACATTGTACATACTGTTTTTAATCAGCTTTTCCCACCTTTTCCATGGCATTAAATATTTCTCTAGTATCATTTTTAGTGGCTAAATAAAGCCTTGTTGTTAAATATTTATGTTTTATTCACTTCTTGTTTCCACCAAAAACACTTCCATAAAAATCTTGTAGCTATAATTTTGCAAACATCTATGACTATTTTCTTAGCATGAATCCCCCAAACTAAAAATGCCAGTTTAAAGACTTTATGCAAAATGAGGAGGCACTCAATAGAAATGGCCAAACTGGTTTCCAGAAAGATGTTAAACATTTACACTCTCACCAACAGCATATGACAATGCCTTTTTTTATTGTTAAATTTTTATTCTTAAATTGGGGTGACATTGATTAGTAAAAATTACACAGGTTCCCAGTGCACAATTCTACACTACATCCTCCATGTGTCGCATTAGGTGTTCATCACCCAGAGTCGGTTCTCTTTCCGACAATGCCTCTTTCCATGCCACTTTGCTAACAGAGAGATTATGATTTTTTAAATCTAGTTTTTAGTATCAGGTCCCTAAAGTGATATGTATCATGAAATTCAAGATTTTTCCACTCCAACTCTATATTAAATTGTATTTTCAAACTCAAATGCCATAGAAATAATTACCTGAAAGCTGTTTGCTTCTGTGGCATACAGAAATCAGGACAATTATTTATGTACCTCTTACAGACTTTTTTTTATTAAGCTTCCAAAAAGATTGAGAATTAGGTTTTGAGAGTCTGATTCTAACTGCCTCCGATGAGTAAAATTAAAATTTAAATATAACTTTAAAAACTGTGCACTGGACCTTTGTGCCATTGAAGAAGGTCAAGTTCAAGCCCCTTATTTAAAAAGTCTTCTCCCTGAGAGATCACAAAAGGAAGCCTATTAACATTACATCTTTCTCTTTTCTTTTCCTCTTTGTTCATTTTAAAACAAAGCTAATACTGACTGAAAGCTAAAATTACAGAAAACAGTCATGACTTACTCTGTATTGAGGCAGAATCAAAATTGAGTAAGCTTCCCCTGAAGTCACTGGACATGATTACTAGTGGAAATTCTTGGTGAATTACCCATCTAAACGAAGCCTACCTATTTTGTTTTCTAAACCATACTGTGAAGGACCCATTACCTATTGCCAACTTAGGCATTTTCTATTTTTATTTTTCAAACAAGAAATTCAGAGTTTGGTATGGTTGGAGTTTGGTTACTAAACATTTTATTATTCTTATAAAAGACAGTGATAAGTTTTCAAACAGGAATGCTCTTTGAAAAGCTTCAATGCTAAATTTCAAGATTGGGAAATGGTCTGAAATTTAAAAATGATTTCGTTTGGAAAGGAAAAAAGATAGTTGCTTGCTGTTGCTAAAGTTGCCGTATACATGCAAATAAAATAATAATCTACTGAAAAAAGATGAAGATAGTTGCAAATGATCTTATTGTGTAGACACAGTCATATTCTTCAAATTAATTATAATGACAGTGACTCTTACTGCTCATTCTCATATAAAAATTGCAAAAATGTTACAATGCTAAAAAAAGAATAGTTGAGGGAGATCAAAGAAGATCAAAAACAATTGAAACCTCTGGTGTCTTAACAGTTATCAAAGGAAATCGCACAGCTCTCAAGACATCCAATACTTATTTATTTCATTAAAAAAGCATACAGTTGAAGTCAAAAAAGAGAGAAAAAAAATAAGATACTATAGCAAAGCACTATTTTTCCCTGAAGTTTCACCCAGGATCTTTTCCATCAGGTGAAGACCTACACATCTCCTTACAAAATAATTACAAGCCCTAAAACTAACATTTTGATTTCTGTACCACTTACCCAGCCACTGATCTATTATTTTCATAGACCAGCTCCCATAATAAAAGGTCCACGTTAACCATGTCTATTTCATTTATTCCCAGCATAACTTTTTGTAATGTATCAGCTCTAACCAAATATTAAATTGGTAGTTTCAGTTGAGTTACCGCATTAGAGTAATGTCATGTGACAAAGGAGGTGCTAAACCATACGAAAATTTACAAAAAAAAGGTGTGCTAAAACCTGGTTACAAATTTCCTGGAATCCTTCATCCACCTCAAGGTTATGAAGGGGTCCATTTCTGGAGATGAAAAAGGAATTTGCTAGGAGGATAACTTCAAAGAGAACAGCTCTTGAGTCCAGCCACAAAGGACAGAGAAAGACACCACCACTACCCGCTGCCCCAAACCTGATGAGAGAGGCTCCAGTGAGACTCTGTAGGCTGCTACTTGACCTGTTTTCCTTGCAGTTGGGGTGCACAGAAGACCTTTCCTTAAACTCCTATGTGAGAAAGCTAAAGTAGCTTGGGCAGCACAATATGAGGGGGCATCGCTGCTCTGGGAGGTAATTGCATTTCCTTTTGACAATGGGTTAACGATGCCTAAATCCCAAGGTAGGTGAGTCAGACTGGAGTAAAATTCTTCCCAGAGAGAGCATGAAGCAGACTGTCAGAGAACCAACGGAGGGGGGTGGGGGGGTGGAGGGGCTGGGGTGGGGGAGGCTGCCAAAGGAGACATTACCACATCAAGGGAGCTTCAGCCAGAGAGGTTCAGCAGAGGAAATGTTCAAGAACCTTCCAAAATGTCTGTGAGAGAAAGTGACAGCTGTAAATGTCTGCCAGTCACAAAGAGGGTATCCGCATTTTAAAGTGGTGCCAGTTGGGTCAGTTTTTGCTTCTCTTTTTCCTTCTGCCTCTCTGATCCAACCCCTGGTGGGTCCTAAATTGCAATTAGCAAGCTAGAAGAAAAGGAGTAGGGAAAGAAAGAAGAGTTAACTTTAAATCAGGTTGGATCTGTATCAGAACTGGATACTCTAATTTCCGAGTAGAGGCTATAACTGAAAGTGACACAGGGACTTTTGGTTATATGAGAGTGGCCAACAGAGTCCATGAGCCTCTCCAGGTCTTTAACCAGGAACAAGAAAAGGCTACCATCTGATTAGGGCACGTGGAAAACCAACATGAAATGTTTACGGCAATTTTATTCCACATGTCCTAAATGCTGCATTGCTCTTTGAGACCATTTTCTTAAAAATTGCCAATGATCTTACAAAGGCAATGTAATACAGTGACGAAATAAATGCATTTGTAATCATGAGATCTGAAATCGAATTCTCTTCACAGCTAAAGAGTTTAGTGGCCTTGGCTACGTCATTTAGCCTCTCGGACCTTTTTTTTTTTAAAGAAGTTAGAATAGTTCATCTCTATAGCTCTTTTCAGTTCTTAATGCTGTTTGTTTTGATTTGAGTTCTTCAGAAATAGAACATGAGACTAAGATTGTAGTGCAACTAGCAAGCTAATCCCAGGAAACTAGGTAGAGAAGCCGGAAAATCAAACAGGAAAGGAAGCCAATAAAGTGCATGTAATCAAGCCACTTACCACTGTGGACAGTAAGAGTTCAGCCCCTGTGCAGAACACAGAGAGGCTGTGTAGACTACTATTACCCAATACAAATACAATGCAAGCCAAATTAATAGTTTTCAATTTTCTAGTAGCCACATTAGAAAAGGTAAAAAGAAAAATGGATGATATAAATTTTAATAATTTATTCAACCCACTAAATCCAAACTATTACATTTCAACATGTAAAAATTGTTCATTAGCGATTTAAATTTTTTTGACTAAGTCTTCAAAATGGGTTGGGTATTTTGTACTTGTAGAAACACTCAATTTGGAGACTAGTCTGACATCTCGATGTGTCTTTAGATTTTGCAAAATTGACAGTTGGAAAAGTAGCTTCACATACCCGAGTTATTCCAAATATACTGAAAAAGGTTTTCCAATAACTGAAGAGTATATTTTTAAGTTAATCAAGATCAAATCAAATTGAAAAATTCAGTTCATCAGTCACACTAGCCACATTCCCTATGCTCAGTAGCCACAAGTAGCCAGTGGCTATTGCATTGGAAAGCACATATGTTGAACATGCCTCGGAGATACTCTACCGAAGAAGCTAGGCCTTTACCCACCTCAGGGGCCATGGCTGGTTAAAGGCTGTTTCTGGGGCCATTGACAGCTGTGCTCAGGCTTGAGCTTGCTTATCACCAGAACAAAGCTTCCTGCAGAGAGGTGCAGGTGTTCACAGTTAGATGCCTTCTTCACGTAGAGGCGAATGCCAAGGGGTGGGCAGAGCCTGCTGCACTACATAACCTCCATTTTGTCATATGTGACAAGTCAATTATTTGTTTCAAATGTCTCTCACAGTCCAGTCTTTCCATTGCCATTGATGGTGTGCTGTGCGTCAGCAGATCCTGCCTTACCAAGAGTATTTGCCACATTTGCCCCAATTCCCTTACAGTGTGTGTGCAGTAATTCAGGCATCAAGGTCGATGCTGCCATATTTAGGGGACTATTGTATTTACTATGTGGCTATCCCCATCCTAGTCTCCACAACCAAATTTGATTTTAGGTAAGAGAACTTAAGATCTAACCTTATACTCTAGAACTTGACATTTGAATATCTTTACCCCTAGTTCAGCTAAAAGCTTGATCTTGAGACTTTTGGATCCATGAGACCCACTCAAACTCATGCCATAGTTTGAATATTTGATTCTCTGGTCTCTGGCCCTGAGCAGTGGTTAGAGAATCTCTCTATTTCCTAATCTCAGGCAGAATGTAGTCCAGCCAGCCTATCTCCCTGGTAACTGGATCTTATCTGCTTGCGCCATAGGCCTCTAGATGCCTTGTGGCTGTGTCCTCCCCTTTATTCCTCAGTGCACCTCGGTTTCTGCTGCCCAATGCTTTTGGGGTTGCACGAAGCTAAACCTTCTGGAAGCCATGTTCTATCTGCCAGGCTGATTCTCCTCCCACATTCTCCTTCCTGGCTGGTGCCATCTACCTGGCAGGATCTTAACCCAGGTCCCTGCCTCTACTACCCTATCCCATAACACTGCACCTAACCAGCTCATATAATATTACAGCCCCCAAACAGGATAACATCTGCCTTCAAGCCTAAATATGGGCCAATTAGCATTCCTCTTTCTGTCTAATCTAGTCTGCACTATTAAGTCAGATTCATGTCTTAAAATTCTGTATTTGACATGCCAAAATTTGCTCAGGAAAATCCATAACTGATCTAAATGAAATCAGGTGGTGGGAAGACAAAAGAATGTGACAATGTTATTGACTTCAAGTATTTTTCAAGCAAATTTGAGAGGCAAGATTCATATGTATGACTGCAGAATTAGGAAACAGTGTACAACAGAGACTGGCAAACTTCATCTGTGTTAAAGGGTCAGAAAGTTAACATTTCAGTTCATTCATTGTGGGCTGTATGTTCTTTGTTGCAACTATTCAACTGTCTTTGTAGCATGAAAGCAGATACAGATAATATATAAATAAATGGGCATGGCTATGTTTCAATACAAATTTATTAGAACACTGAAGGGGACATTAACATTTGAATTGTATAAATTTCTCATGCCATGAAATATTCATTTGATCTTTTTCCAACCACTCTTAGCTTACAAAAACAGGCAGGGGGGCGGAATGTGTCAGGCTGTCATATTTTCCCAAACTATGGTATAGAGCATAATAAAGTACTTAGTTGAGTAGTTATATCCAATGATGTAGAAGTTTAAAGAAGAGAGAAAATCATTGAGATCCCTTTATAGAAAAGTCAAATTTAACATTGAATCTAGAAGATAGTAAACTAGTTTGGACAATGAAGGAAAGAAGGCATTTTCAGTCAGCAATGCATAATCCAAGAGAAATGAGTTGAACGTTGTACTAAATTACAAAGTTCATTCAGATTTCATCATTTTTTTTCTAATGTCCTTTTTCCATTCCAAGGTCCAATTCAGGATTCCACGTAGTATTTAGCTGTCTCCTTAGTCTCCTCCAAGCTGTGACAGTTCTCCAGTTTATCATTTTCTTTCAT
Source organism: Lyroderma lyra (assembly GCA_004026885.1). Taxonomy (NCBI): domain Eukaryota; kingdom Metazoa; phylum Chordata; class Mammalia; order Chiroptera; family Megadermatidae; genus Lyroderma; species Lyroderma lyra. Next base: position 255,280 of record PVJL010000135.1, on the reverse strand, counting down.
GACATTGACACTCTGGATGAGTACTGGTCAGGTATTTTGTAAAATGTCCTTCAATTTGCATTTGTTTGGTGGTTCTTATGATTACATTGAGGTTGTGCATTAATAGGAATAATATCACAGAGGCGAGTTGCCTTCTCAGTGCATGGTATCAGGAATACATGTTGTATTACTGGTGGTGTTAACCTTGATCACTTGGTTAAGGTAGTATCTCCTATGTTTTTAATTACTGTTACTCTTTTTCCTTTTGTAAATAATAAGTATTTTGGAAAAAATCTTAGGGGCTATAAAAATATTCATTTTATTCTTTTTTTTAATTCATTTTTATTGTTAGACTTATTGGGGTGACATCTGTTAGCAAGGATTTCATAGGTTTCAGGCATATAATTCTACAGTGCATTGTCAACTTGATGTCATTTTATTCTTAAACTTTTGCCCACTAACTTTAGCATTCTTAGGTAGATACTGCCTATGGCAATTTTTACTAATGATTTACCAATGATTTCCTTATTTCCTTTTACATTTATTAGTTGAAATGCTTCAGGAAGGACAAGTTGTCTTTTCTTCATCACTTACTTATTTATTTTATCATTTATTTATATCAGCATGGCCTTCTGAGCTTTTATTTTATTCTGTTTTATAATCTAGTATTTTATTTCTTTGCTAAGATGGTACCAGCTTTAGCCATTAAGAGCTCCTTCAGGTTGGCTCTTGTGTCCTTTCAACCTGCCCCATCCTTCGTACTTCCTTTTTGATATTCCAAGATACTCCAGGTTCATCTCGCTCAGCTCTAGAATCAATTATCTCTCCAAGGACGCATCTAAACCATAGGGTGGGTAGTTTAGAACCCTCTACTCACATCCAGAAAAAAAGAAAAAGAAAAAAACAAATCAGAAAAGAAGCTGGAAGGACCTTGGAGAAGCTTCAGAAGTTGAGTAGAGACAGGAAGGAGTCAGGACCCAATAAAGGAGACAGAGAAAAAGTGTCAGCGAAGTGGGAGAAAACTAGAGCATGGTGTCAGGGAAGCCACGAAAAGACCCTCTTTTGTGTGTTCTAACTTTAGGGTCTTCCAGAAAGCATTCTACTTGTTCCCCACCATCTTAGCTAGATATTGCCTTTTCAGAAAGGCAGAAATCTTCTAAATATCCTATTGCCCTGAGCTACCCAAATCCTTAACTCTGACCAAACTGCAGTAAACACAGCTACAACCAACACATTCAGCCCTATGGATTTTAGACTTTCATGCCTCTAACTGAAAGGTTTTATCCCTTCCTCTCTCTCACCCAAATGCCACTCCACTTAACATCAGTTAGGGCAAGTGGCATCTTTCCCTTGAAAATTTTCCTAAACACTCAGCCTATATTTATCATTTTCTTTTTATAAATAAATACAATGCATAGTTCTTATCCTTTCAGTTAATTTCATGTTTGGATTATATTCTTTCTTTTTAATTAAATTGATTATGATGACATTTGTTAGTAAAATTATATAAGTTTCAAGTGTACATGGACTTACTTTATTCTTTAATTTTTTTTTCTATTTGTTTCATATTTATTTACTGTAGTTCCCTTAGGTCAGAGGCCATACCTCATGCTCTGATATGCTCAGTAGTTAGTAATATCTAAATACCTAATAGACATTTAATAAATGTATATCAGTTTAACATTCATATGAACAAATTAACCACTATAGTGAGTCATCAAAGAAATAGTTGAGCACTGGGAAGATTCCAGGAGCTATCTTATCTATGCAGGAATGTTAAAAACTACTCCTTAAGATACAAAGTTAGGATAGCTATGCACATTGCTTATGGCTTTGATTGTATTCCAAGAAAATGTAACCCTGAGCAAGGACAATTCTTATTTCTCACCAGGAAATAATTCATGGGGAGATTTATTGCTTATCTATTAATGAAGTAAGTCACTATAATATTTTACTTGACCCTTTCTAGCTTTGTTTTAGGGCAACTATCTGATCTGTTTCTAGTTTTCAAATCAACTACCTGTTACAGAATTGTTAGCATAATAAATCTATCAGATTTTCAGAGGGAAAATGGGAGAGTATCAATAGAATTGAATGACTTTTTAAAAGATAAATATCATTTTTTTAAATTAAAACCAATACATACTTGTTGAAAATATCAAGAAAATGTAGGTAAACAAAAAGTAAATAGTTCCATAATCCTAAAACCCAGGTACAAATGTCATTAACATATTTATTGAGATATAATTGACCTGTTACCATTTTATTGTATAACATACCATATATATATATATATATATATATATATATATATATATATATATATATATATATGGACTGTCTGGAAAGTATCCAGCCATATAATATGGAAAATAGGGGCATTTATGGCTGGATTTTTTCCCAGACATCCCTCATACACACACACACACATGTGTGTGTATGTGTGTGTGTGTGTGTGTGTGTGTATATATATGCATATGTATATGTATATATGAGATGTGTGATCATTTTATACAAATTGTTTTCTAACTTACTTTTTTCACTTAATGTTTCATATTTCTCATATCATTAAATAGTTTCTACATTATTTCTTTGTGACAGTAAATGGAATTTTATAGACTGGATGTATTATGATTTAGTAAACTAATGACTATGTTTGGACATTAGAATATTTCCAATTTTCCCCAGTAAACACCATGCCACGATGAACATTCTTATGCTTAGTTGTGAACATAAATTTTCTTACAATAAAATTCTAAAAATGAATATCTCTGTATGAATGATTATACACAGTTTAAGGTTTTTGTTTCTGTTTTTTAAAGGCTGTTGCCCAACTACTGTGCCAGTTTACCAACTCAATCAGTGGTGTTATGGTTAAAGCAACTTTCAAAGAATCATTTTATATTTTTAAATGAACTATGCTCACCTTTAAAGAAGAGGAAATAAAAACTACATTATTTATTTATTTATTTTTACTATGGGGGTGCCCTATTTCCTGCAACTTTGATCACTTTTTAAATATTTTGCTTCCTGACATTAAAAAAATGCAAAACAACACACATTATTTAGGGTGAGTTGCAAAGAAAGTACAAGGCCATTTGCAGTAAAAAAGTCCAAAGGAACATAGCTGCAACAGTGAAATTTATTAATTAGACTCCTATTTTAAAATCTCTTGTCAAGAACAATTATTTTTTTTAAGCACATTCTCTTGCTTTCTTTGGTATTACTGGTATATTTGCATGGAAGATAATATTTTGCACTTTTATTTCAGACTGGTGAGTCTTTATTATTTAAAAAAATCAGGTTCAGCCAAAACTTGTGTGTGCACAATTGTGAGATTCTTGTTACATGTAAAATAAGAAATTTCCCAGTAGAAAGCTGATCATTAGTTATTTAAATGTACTTATTATTATTATTTTTTTTTTTGGTAGCTCCCTGGCTGGGAATCGATAAATGTACTTATTTATACACTCACCTTTGCACAAACAATTTGGGACAAGTATATTTATATTTTAAATTACAAAAATAAATAAAATAATAAAATTAAAATTGAAAAAAGACCAATGGGGAAAAAACCTGACCAAGAAAAAGGAAAATACAAATATATTAACCTAACAACTGTGCTTAAACTTCAAATTTGGTTTCATCAATTGTTCTTTCCAGTGTGAGACATGTCTTTGTTGTTAATATGCCTATCATATTTATTCCATGTGAAACATTAAAATGACGATTCAATAATTTCTAATTATTAATAAATCATTTTAAAACAAAAATGAACACAAGTACTTAAAAGAAGTAGCTGCTATATACACTTTCCCATTTCTGTAGATAAAAATCAGAAGAGCAACATAGGCTAAGATTACTTTCAAGCAATTGAACAGTTTTAAAAACCAGTCCCCTTTCCCCTTCAAATATCTAAAAGGCAGAAGATAAAATCAACCCACATTTTTTTCAGCTCACCTAACATCAATCAGGGTGACTAAAGTTGCTTTAAGTTAAAGTCCTTCAACCTAATACTGAATTCTTAAAGCATTCTTAAACTAATGCTGTATTCTTAAAGTGTAAAGGAGATGAAGTTGGCATCTGGGAAAAAAGAAACACTCTATTGATCCCTAAAGAGATATTAAGAAAGCCAAAGATCACATAAGCAGTCTGTTTGGCAGTGGCAATAGTGCAATAAAAAGCTATTACTAAATAGAACTGTGCCCACTAGTATGCAGAAATCACACAGGATTTTATTTTCTGATTTGAAATATTATTTATATTTTTTGCAACTCAATGATATTTATCAGTAAGACAAGCAACATTGCTTCTTAAACAAAGAAATAGTGGGTAAAAACCTGATTAAGTAATTAAGCAAAGTCAGGTCTACTTTAGTTAAGCACATCACAATATTTATAAATCATGTAAAAGATTGCTAGAGGGCCTATAGGACTACTGAGCAAGTCTTGAAAAATGCCTCACAGTTTAAATGCTAAGAGAGTGGCTCTGTAAATGCATGTTACATCTTGAAAGCTCCTAAAAATGTGGGGGTAAAAACAAGCACATACATATATATATGTATAACACTGGATTCTCATTGTAATGTTCCAAATTCTAAAAAAATGTATGTTTTTTGACTGGCGTGAGTTGTCTCCATGATACAAGCAAATTACCTGTTTTTCTAGCTTAAAGTTTTGAAAGAGCATTTTTGTAGATTAAGGGTAAGCACTGAAAAAAATAATGGTATTTTATTTTCCATAAACCATAATCATTAGAAACTTTTGTAGGAGTCAAGAGATTCACATAAATCAGCATTGTACAACTCAGGAATTCCCAGAGCTTTGGTTCCTCGTTTATAGAAAATGTTGACTGTTTCCTTTCTAGCGGATGAGTAAGACTAGATACAGTGACTCTTATTTGGGGCTTCAAATGAAATTTCAGAAACAGCCTCACTTACATCTGGCGAATGCCTGGATAGTCCATCTTTCCCTCCATCTCATTGTGTGCAATAATGTCATAATGTGATCAATGTGTTTCTCCTTTGTTTAACTTCTTTATTCTATTTCCTTCCTTACAGAGGTACCGTGAACCTCCTACCGTTGTTAAGCCTCTGGCCAGGAAACACTTAGGTTTTACTGTGCCATGGAGAGAGGAACTACTTCAGACCGAGCTCTTTGTTCTTCCTACTCAGAGACCAACAGCAAGACAGCCTCTGGGAACTAGGGGCCCAGAATATGGGGTCCCTACCCCAAACCTATTGAATCAGCATCTGCATTTTAATAAGATCCCCAAGACCTGCAAAGAAAAATTAAAGTTTAAGAAGCGCTGCCTAGAGCTCATTTATTCTTCCTTATTCATGGCTTCTACTCCCTGGTTATTCCTCCATTTAGAAAGAGACATAGCTATGTGAAGAGTGGCCCATTTTCAGACCGACACGAAATAAAGGCAATATGTTAAATTTATATTAATCCTCTTTGTATGTATCTGACCTCCTTCATTGTCCAAAGACAATTCACTTTCAGAGTAGGGGAATTCGTCTTGTTAAAGCAAGGTTGTGAAGGAAAAGGAAAAGAGAGAATTGATGTTCAGCTTACAACATTCAAAATAAAACTTTTTATTTTGCAAAAGATAAAAGACTTGAAAGCCAGGCTTTGTTCAGAGAGAAAGATTTTCTATCATTCCTATCTTCCCCCTTTCATCATAGCACGAAGCAGATGGATGCAAATTGCAAGGTTTTTTTCCATAGAATAGAAAACAGTATCTATTTCACCTATTACCTAGGCCATGAAATTTTCCTTCATGAGTTTTATTTTGAAATAATTGTACATTTACAGAAGAGTTGCAAATATAGTTCAGAGAGTTTCTATGTAACTTTACCTAACTTTGCATAAAGTTAACATTTCACATAACTATGATACAATGGTAGAAATTAAGAAATTAACCTCGGCACAATACTCAGACTTTATTTGGATTTCCCCAGTTTTTCTATTATTTTTCTTTCTTTTGCAGTATCCAATTCATGATACCACATTGAATCTAGTGCATTAGTCTCCTCTAAGCTGTGATATTTCTTAGTTTTTCCTTGTCTTTCATTGTCTTGACAATTTTGAAGGGGATTGCAAAGATATTGTATAAAATGTTCTTCAATTTGAATTGACGAGTACCTAATGTTTTCTTATGATTAGACTAAATTTATAGGATTGGGTGAACAGTATCAGAGGGTGATGTTAGGCCAAGAATGTTTATCTTTACTGTATAAGGATATTAAAAGGCAGAAGATCCCTCCTTCTGGTCCCAGGAGATGGTTAGAGAGAGAAGGGAGACAGAAGTAGGGCAAGACGATATTCAGGTTCTAGTTTTCAGTCTCTTCCATACATTTGAGGGCTAATATTTAGGAGAAGGTAAACTTTGTAACATCTAGATAAGTGAAGGGTGGCCAGAGGCCATTGGGCTAGTGGCTCACTTAGATTTAGGCCCTGAGCAGTGGTGTGTCGGTAAATGTTTAACAACTGGCCTTGGGGAAGTGGAGGTGAGGGAGGGTGAAACCTGATTGACGAGTGTAACATTTGCTCATTTCCATCGTGTAAATATTCCTACCACGGCGACTTGAAGCCATCAACATGACATCACTGAACAGTCGGGAAGAGCTGTGCAGATGTGCACTGCTCTGTAGTATGTCTTTCACACACTTGTAATAACATAGATAGTAAAATGTAGTAAAATGAACAGAAAGTGATGATTTTGAGTATTTACTATCTTTGCTTTTAAAATAATTTGTTTAAAGGTATGTCTAAATGACTTTACCTTTAATATTAATAACTGTGTTTAACAACTGGTACACCAAATTTCTGAAAAATTAACAATTGGCTAAGTTACGAGCTCCCTCCAGCACACCACTGTGTTTAAGAGATTCTGACCATTTGGCTCAGCGCACCGCATCCCATGAGGGTCAGAAGCAATGCTACAGAGACGGCGGGGGACGATGGGTAGATGCACAAGACTTAGAAAGCATCCCTGTCTCCTCACGACCAGTGTGTGGGAGGCAGGGGTCTCAGAGCTCCTCACTTCCGCAGCTTGTGGGACTAGCTGAGGTCTAGGACCAGGGAATGAGGCCATGGAGGATGGAACATTTTGATATGAGGAAAGTATTCAGGGATATGGCAGCAGTAAGTGAGGGCCAGCAAACATCCTGAAAGATCAGATGGGACCTAGTCACATTTCAGTGGTCCCAGTTCCAGGAAGAAGATGAATCCAGTCCCTGTAAAGGGGAGATCACAGAGTGTCCAGAAGACAATGCATGGTCCAAGGTGCCACAAGGGTACCGCAAGACCTGCCTCCTGTACCCTGATGCTATCTTGAAAAAGAGTAGGAAGAGGGCGGTAGAGAATCTAAGAAAGATCAAGTCATCAAAATAACATTACTCAAAATATGGTCCACAAGCCAGTGACAGTCCACAAACTATTACTGGTCTGAGGTGAGATACATTAACAGTGCCATGACATCCTAGCATGTGATTAGTGGACTCCTCTTGTTGAACAGGACACAGACCTGTTTAGGTGTGTTGAACTGGCTCGGCGAGCTGCTTGGGGCATCAGCCGCATGCTGGAAGGCCTTGTATTTGATCCATGATTGACTGGAAAAAAAAGTCAATCAATCTGAAAAACCTTAATTGAAGAGCCTTTCGAAACCATTACATTTGGATGAGAATAAAATGCTGAATAGTTCAAATCAGAGGTTATCAAAATGTGTTCTGGGGCCCTACAAATCAGTCTCACCTGGAATCTCTTTAAAAATGCAAATTCTTAAGTTCCCACCTGGTGTACTGAATCAGAGACCCTGGGGGTGGGCCCAGCAATCTGTGTTTTTCCATGCCCCATAGGTGATTCTGCTGCGTGTTTGAGTTTAAAAACCACTGGTTGGATTGTATAAGTGAAAGAATTATGCTCAAGCTGAAAGAAAATGAAATACTATTAATTAAGAGCAAATTATCCTTGCTACAAGGTGGAGCTGGAGCCAATGAAGCTACACCAGATACAGAAAAAGGAAGGCAACTGAACTTTCTTGGCATATCTCAGTGATAGGCTGGTGAGGGCAAGATGCTAAGGAGAGGTTGATACGGCTTCTGCTTAGCATCTGGCCAACCTGGTCATACCACAGCTGGAAGTTCTCTCTGCTCTCCAGCAGGGTTACATCTTCTTACTGAGGGATGCCACCCAGGGCTCGCAGGCTCCTCAAAGACTTCTCAATGTGACATGCAGGCACATCAGTGAGGACCCTGCTTCTGTATGTCTGCGGGTCTAGGGTGGCCCGAGGAGTTGCATTTCTAACAAATTCCCAAGGGATGCTCATGGACCCAGTCTGCAGATGCTATTTTGAGAAACAGAGTTTAGAGCAGTGACTTTTCTGCTTTAACCATGTCTGCTGCCCAAGTCTTGAACATAAGTCAGAGAGCACAGTCATAGGGAGACCAACGGTCCTCGTTTGACAGGGTTTGTCCTGACAGCCTGTGTTTTGGGAAACCGTCCGGGGCAAACCCAGTGATTGGTCATCCCAGCAGTCCCAACCACTCTGAACAGTCCTCATCCTGTGTCTCCACTATTCTCTCCCCAACTGACTCTGTGTCTTTGCTTTTTGACCCTTCCTTCTCTTAACATAGATATTTCTCATTGAGGGTCTTCATTTCTCCTTCACACAATGCCCTCTCCTTTGGCAGACCTGTCTCCACCAGCCCCAGAGACAACTGAATTCACAACCATTCAGTTAGTTAGTTCAGTTTCAGGAAATCTGCCCATTTAACTTGCTTTGCAAGGTTCCATTTAATGTTTCCCCACGGTGGGTTAGGACTAAGAGGCCTCTGAGATTGTGTGGGCCCATACCTGAGTTCACTCATGTACTTTCATGTACACATGCTCACCACACCAGTTCTCCCCAGTACCTGGGAGCAACGCCTGCTCTGCTTTGCCTCTTAGGTGATGATGTGGATATTATCTGGAATTAGGAAAAACCAAAATCTTCAACTCTGAGGCTCGGCAAATACAATATGTTTTCCAGTATTTTCAACCCGTCTTCCTGTGTTGAAACCATAAATTCTTTTAGGCACAATTTCATTCCTCATCATCCTAGAAATACACCTCTAATTACGTCCATCCACAGCTAAAACCTTCCTTAACACTAAATTTACAGCAGAATCATTTCCAAACTCCCCATGTTAGCACAAAGTCACGGTTCTCAAACCTTTGATATGTCTCAGAATGACCTAGAGGGGCTGCTAAAACAGATTGCTGGCCCCACCCCTGAGTAGGCCTGGGCAGGAGCCCCAAAACTTGCATTACTAACAGGTTCCTGGGTAATACTGATGGTCCTGGTCCACAGACCATGCTGAGAACCACTCACCTAGTGGACCCACTACATCTAGCCACAGGTTATATTCCTTAGACCCAACTATAGAACATGTTTATTCCTTGTTCCTATGCATGCTTTTCTACTCTGTGCTTTTATTTTGTTTCATTCATGTATTCACTGACTCACTGTTTTAGTTTGCTCAGGCTGCTCTGGTCGGCTTAAACAACAGACATTTATTTATCATAGTCCTGGAGGCTGGGAAGTCCCAGGTCAAGGTGCCCGTGGATTTGGTTCTTGGTGAGGGCCCTCTTCTTGGCTTTCAGACAGCTACCTTCTCATTGTGTCCTCAGAGGGTGGAGAGAGGAAGTGCTGGTGCCTCTTCCTTTTAGTGACACTAATTTCATCATGGGGCTCCACCCTCATGAGTTCATCTAAACCAAATTGTCTCCCAAAGGCCCCACCTCCTAATACCGTCACATGGGGACTGGGACTTCAACATAGGAATTTTGGGGGGACACAGATACCCAGTTCATAATATTCATGGATTCATTCAGTCAATCAATAGCTCATTATTTCATCAAACTTTTATTCCAGCTTTATTGAGATATAATTGACAAATAAAAATGATAAATATTTAAGGTTTACAATGTGGTCTTTTAATATACTTTCTCAAATATTATTTGAAGACCAAGATGGCTGGCTTTGTCAAGTGCCCTTGGAAGTTTATAGTATAAGAAAGGAGAGAAAAAATTTACCTTTCTCATTTACAAATTGGCTTCATGGTTTTCAAAGAGCTTCCATGTTCAAACTCCCATTTGATCTCCTCCACAGCCCTGAAAGACCAGCAGGGCAGAGATTACTTGACGGAGAAATGGAAGGCCAGGGAGGAGAAGTTGTTCATCTAAGGCAATACCAACCTGGGTCTTTGGAAAGGACCAGGTCATTGTTTCGTCCACCAATTATGGTACTTCAGTCTTCGCTCATTGTATCCCCTCCCTCCCTTCCGTACAAAGTGTATCCTTCTGTAAAACGCGACCCAACACTACCTCCTCCAGAAGCCTTCCCTGATAACCAGGGTTAAATTAATTTCTTCTTCTTATAAACTAAGACACTACCTTATTTCGTCCCTTTCCTGGCATTTAAAAATATATGTAACCTTCCTTTTTAGATGCCAATCTCCTTAAAAATAATAGAATCAATACTTCACTTTCTTTTTTGTCTCCCATATCACTGAGTTCTCAGTTTACAGGAGATGCGCTGAGAAATGAATAAAGGAATGAAGAATGGAGACATGAAAATTGCACCTAGTCTGAGTCAGTGATTAAATTCATAAGATACTCAATGAAGAATATATATGAAGACAAAAGCAGAGTTGTGTGTTACCTCTTTTTTCTATCTCTATAAATAGGGGCTGGGAGGACTAACATTTATTGATTGCTGGGTACCAGGTGTTTTATGTTGTGATGTTTTGCCTTCATAACATAATAGATAAATACCACTGCTCCCATTTTCAAGTGGAGATACTGAAGCCTAGAATTGTTTAGAAACTTGCCCAAGTTCAGACAATGATGGCATGTTAGAGAGAACACTGAATCCAATTCCATTTAACTTTATGTGGCAAAATGAACACATGAAATCACCTCCAATTATACTAGGACAATAAGAAATTGCCCAGCATTTATCTACATAAGAAATTAGTTCATTATATAGTAATAATTTCGAGATCATCTTTTAATAACATAGTCTCTTACCTTATTATTGACTTGGCATTAGTTCACCATTTTCTGTTTAAATTGTTTGATCCATTTTTCCAAAGGAAGAAAGGAATTTCACTATTACCCTATTCTTTCCTTGTTTTTCATGTGGTCAGTCATCACTAATTGCGAAACGCTAGCCTGTGATTTAGACACTAAGTCTTGTCTGAACAAGTAGTATTGGAAAAGAGAATGTGAAAGGTTGAGGATAGATCCTGGAACAAATTGGGGGTGGGGTGGATAAACTGAAAGATGTTTTCATGAATAACCTCAAAAGGAATAATAGCAAAAATGGAAAACTCAGACATTAAAGCAATCTGTTAGATGTTTCCCATACACAGTGTGGCAGAAGTAGTGACTGGACTTGAGTTATCATTTTATTACAAAATCATAAGCCTGTATGGTTATGCAAAACCATACAGGCTTATGATTTTGTAATAAAATGTTTGGTATAGATTACCAGCTCTTAAAAAACAGGGTGTTACTTGTGTTACCATAAGCATAGAGGCAGATAAGAGATAGACAGCAAATGGCTAACTCACCTAGGAGGGTTCATGCTGTCGGTTCTGCAGTTAAAGTCTTCTTATAAGAGCAGAGGCTTGCAATATCCTGAAAACCAGATAGACACATCAAAGGTAACTGTTCTTACAAATGTACAAAATAACCATTTGTATCCTTTCCTCTTACAGGTACTACAACATTCTAGCTGGTGAACACCTGTCAGTTTAATTGGCAGAAATTATTATAAGGTCCTATCATTTCATTAGCCACTAAAACAGCTAACAATGAATCTTGGCATCTCATAGTTTTCGTTTGTTTGGTTGGATTTTGTTTTTACAATTTCGGTGACACTGTTTTAAGTAATGAGCAAACGCTACTAAAATCTTCCAAACTCTTTGGATCTGCTCATTTTCAGGCCTGTTCAGGTGTTCAATTCAGAAAACTCAAATCACAACAAATGTCCTGTTTGTCGAACAGCTTTGTATCATTATCTAGCCTGTCAGATTAGGAAGCTGGTCAAAAGTCATCCCTCTAGAGAAGGGTGAAAATTGGGGGAGTAGATAAATATTTTTTCTAATTCAGGGCTGATGATGTTAATATCCTATTGTCCTTGAGGGGCATTTTCAATCACTTGTGTACATGTCCTCAGAGATGTGATACAAGCAGAGAGGCTGAGCTTCTAGAAGATGAAAACCCTATCAGACACTTTAATGTATATCATTGCTTCTTGGAAAGAGGGCAGAAGTGAGGACAAGGTAGGTTCCCAGAAACCTCTGCATGGGGGAATTCACAGTAAGCAAAAAGTAAGATCTGTATATATTAATGGAAACAAACCTTGTTAATAATGAGTGTGCCTATCTAAGGACCCGTGGAGGGAATTGTCATTTTCTCTGGTCACTAAGGGGCTTTAACACAATGAGGTTAGTTTATAAAATAACAATAACAATACTAAATCATGCTTACATATTTTCTAAGTTACAGACACTGCTCTAAATATGCTTTAAGCATATTTAATCCTCGCAGTCACCTTATGAAGTAGGTACTAGAATTTTCCTCATTTTACAGGACAAATTTAGTAACTTACAAACAAAAGTTCAACAACTTGCCCAAGGTCACACATTTAATAAGCGGTGACACAGGCAGTCTGATTCAGAGCCCATTCTCTTAGCCCATATACTATATAGATGATAGTGTATTTCTTTAATATAAGAAACATATATTATTAAAATTTTGAGGAAATTAAAGATGGAAGGAAAGAGGCTATAATACTTTTAACTTCAAATCATTATTGTTAGCCTTTGAGGGTATTTGTTTTTTATCATATTTATTTGCATATTTTTCAATTCATTGTAGTTCTATGATTTTGACTTTTTCTCTTCACATTATTTCAGAAGTATTTCTCACATGGCTAAAAGTGTTCATGGTGCTCATTTTTAATAATTGCATAATATAAACGGTTAGGTATACTGTACTTACTTAGCAAGTCTCCAGTTGTTAGCTATTTAGGTAGCTTCCAACAGACTAAAGCAGGCTCAAGAGTAGGCTGTGGCACCCACACTCTGGTTCAAATCCTTGCTCCTCTACTCCCTAGCTATGTAATCTTGAGAAAGTTATTTGACCTCTCAATGTTTCCATTTTCTCATATGTAAAAGGAGGCTGTAATAGTAACCCCATCCATCTCACTGGGGTTTTGTGAGAATTAACTGCATTAATTGAAGTAAAGCATTTAAAACGTTTTCTAAACATACTTATTACTATCTTGTCTGTAGTGAACATCTTCATGCTTAAAGCTACTCATATTTTTTTTAAAAAGTGTTTTCTTATAAAACATTCCCAGACGTAAGATTATTGGGTTAAAAGACATAAACATTTTTTTCTACTACATGATTTATGTTACCAAAATTTTTGAAAAGTGTTATGTAGATTTATATGCCACCAGTTATACAAGAAGAAACCATTTCCCATGTCCCCTTGCTGACTTTGGGCATTCACATTAAGTTTTCTATCGCTTTTTCTTCCAGTTCATCCATCTATTCCTCAACGTTTTCTAATCTGACCTTAACCCCATCTACTGAGTTTTTAATTTCTATCAGTTTATTTCTCAATTTTGGAATTTCCATTTGATTTTTATCAGTTTCCAGTAACCTACTGGAATTCTCTATCTTCTCATCTAGAGCTACTCCTTTATCTGGATCTCCTGTAGCTCTGTTTTTGATGGTTTGTTCTTGTCTGCCAGTATGTCTGGTAATTTTATTGAACGCTAGACATTGTCTACAAAAAACTGTAGAGATAATCTGAGACTCTGAATGATCACGTCCTTGTCAAGTATTGTTTTACTTTATCTTCTGACAGGCAGTTATGCCAGTGAAATCTCTCTTGGATTCCCTGCTCTGTGGGTTCTGGGCCTCTCGAGCCCTTCTCCACCTTGAAGTTCTTTGATATCTTTGAAAAAATGTTTGCTAGATATTTTATCCAGCTTTTCTACTTGATCTCAGAGGATGACCCTGCCTAAGTGAAGTAATCTGTAACAGCTGCGAGTGTAAGTTAGAGTCATTAATTTAAAAATAATGGGTTAAACCTAAATACAACTTAATTTTGTTTTAGTGTATATTCATTTGATTATTAGTAAGACTAAATAATTTTATATGTTTTCAAATGTGTTATATTTAATCTTTTGTGAAATGTGATTTTAATCTTATGTATTGGTTAAACATGATTCTATTTTTATCTCATGTATTGGTTCTCAGTTGCAGTGTTATTGTGAATTTGTATGAGCTTCTACAGAAAGGTTAATATGATATAATAAGTGTATTAACCCTTTTTGTTATTATGTCCAAATAATTGTACTTAGGCTCCTATTGCATGTTTTATTGTTGCTTTAATATAATCAAATTTATTTTATCTTTCACTTCTTAATTAGTTACAGCATTCTAAGCCTATAAAAACAAGTCTCTTTAGACTTCCTATGATTTGAGTTTTGCTAATTTATTATATGTGTATAATGAGTGTATAAATTGATTTTTTCCAAACTCTTAATCAGTCCATGTATTGCAAAATGGTTTCCCTCTCCATTGATTTATGTCCTGCTATCATCAGATATTGCATTCTTATATAAAACATAATTTGCTTTGATCACATATTTTGCTTCATTAATCTATTTTGATGCCAGTATCACATGGTTTTGATGATTATAATTTTGTAATATATTTTAATATTTTATAAGATTTGTCTCTTCTCATTATTCTTCTTTTTAAAGCTGATTTCTGCTTGCTATTCTTGCCTATTTTCTTTTCCAGATCTATAACAAAATTAAGCTTCCCTCACCATTAGCTCAAAATGTGAAAAACCAAAGAGGGATTGTGATTAGATTTCCATTAAATCTATACTCTGGAAAGAATTATCAGCAAAAAATATTTTACCTTTAGAACAGAAGTCAGTCTTTTGATTGTTTAACTTAACATATTTATAGCTCTCAAAATGTGTTTTTAGAACTTCAGCCATATCAAGAATAATCAAAATAACTAAATAATAAAAGGACAGACTTTTGATTATTTAATTTAATATTTTGACTCCCCCAAATTTTCATTTAGATAGGACACATATTTTTGTTTTAAATCAATCATAGAGCTTTATATGTTTTGTTGATCTTTCATTTCAGTGCTTACCACTAATTTTTTTTTCTGCAACTTCTTATTCTTGAGTTTTTATATTGTTTCACCTCTCAGTGATCTGGCAGATATTTCTTTGCATTATTCTTAATTGTTATTTTGTCTGATACCTTGCATACTTTACAAGTTTCTTCTGTTGCTTTTATACATAATTCCATAATTGGATAGGTATAAAACTTACAAAATCAAACTTGTTCTCATAAAATTATATAGAAATTTACCTGTGATCTTAAATAAATTCTCGTTCTATATTAAAATATAAGGGCAATCTATAAAACCATATATTTTTTTCTTAGATACTTACAGGATGTGTTTGTCCTAGAAATTTTAACTTTGACCAGCCTATGACTAGGCAATTAATTCAATTATATGTCTTAATTTTTTTCTAAAGGAAATTTACAATGTCAGTGCAATTGTTCCTTCATAAAGTTTTTTTGTTATAATTTTAATTTTTACTTCTGATTCATTGACTCTATTTTCAAGGGAACACCTATTACTTTATTCATAAATTGAAGAAAATTGCATTTAATGCTAATAGTATATTCCATGTGTTAAGCACTCTGTTAGGAGTAGGGTTAGAATCATAGATGTTTGTTGCTCTCCAGGAGCTTATGTTCTAGTTACAACTCTATAATTTGTCCTTCCAATTCCCTCTTTTCCTCCGAACTTTTATCCATTATTCTTTTGGATTGTTAGACTATAAAGTTTTTCTTCTGCATCTCTGATTTCTATTTCTGCAAAACAAAATTTTTTACCTACTGAATTTTTTATTTAGTCACAATTTATTCTTATTTTCACCTGTTCTTGTTTAATTAAAAACCATATAGTCTGCCCTGCTATATTGTTATAATTGCATTTCTAAGAAACCTCATATTATCAAAAGGTTATTATAAAAACAATTATTTCAAGAACAACAGGAGCTAGGGGCTAAAAAGTTTCAACTATACAATAAGATCATATTTTGCTACAGTAATTTCAATAATAAATGTGTTTATGTATCTCTAAGTGTTTTGAACTCAAATAACAACTAGTAAGTCTATCAAAACCAGTAAATACAATTCCTAACCTTACAGGTCCAATAATATAAGTCTTACAACGTAGAGTAAGGCCAGATCTCAGACCAAGAGTTTTAGGACCATAAAATAAATTACAAGTGTGTTACAGTTTGCAACTATCCAAGGTAAAGAAAATACTTAAAACACCAACTGAGCAGCCAACTAGCCATTCAAGCAAATCTATTCCAAATATTCTTTTATGGAGTAATTTCACTTCTGCATGTGTAACTTTAGTTCTAAATATGCTATTATGTTAAAAATAGTAATAGCGCAATGCAAATAATGTATCTTAATGTATCAGTGATGTCACCTCTACTTCCATCTATAAAACCACAGGAAGGAGGGGAAATGATTGAAGTCTCATATGGAAGCAACCAGAGTTTATGGTACACTTCATCTCTGGGATATGCTCATCACTCCATCTCCAAAAATAGGCTCCATCTCCAAAATCCAACAACGTGGGAGCCCCAAAGTAAAATCCCTTATGCCTTCAATGTTTCCACAAAATTCCCCTTCTCCTTCAACCTTGCAAAGTCAGCTTCTAACACTTACAATGAGAGCAAAGAAAAAATAAAACAAAAACAAAGGAGAACATTTTTGTGATGCTCATATATTTCAAGTCACTGGTGCACAAGACCCAAGACTCCATCAAATGGAAATCTTTTATGTATGCCCATTAAAATGCAGAAATGCAATTTTGGCCAAGATTAACTTTTATTCTGCTAGCATAGTAAATGCCCAGGGTATGTCAGGCTCACCAACATACAAAGTCATACAGGAACACATTAGACAGCAAAGTCTGATGAAACAGACCCTCCATTCAACTATATATATATATATGTATGTGTGTGTGTGTGTGTGTGTGTGTGTGTGTGTATATATATATATATATATATATATATAGTTGATGCATAAAATTCTTTTTCAGGTGGTTCTAAAGTTTTTAAAACATTAAATCAGTGCAAGAGTGTTCATGTACTGCAACTCATTTGGTGTCTTCCCAGAAGTCCTCCAAATTGGAATCTTAAAATATGCACATTGGGATAAAAACACAGTTTAAAAACAGTTTTGTTAAATGTCTGTTTTTTAAACTCACTGAATGATTTTAAAAATTAGCTTCATTGTTTTTTAATTTACCATCTGTTAACTCAATAAATATGAGTTCTTAAAGTTAACCTAATTGTCTTGGAATTTTCTGTTTTCGAAGATGATTAAAGTTATTTAAATTAATATATTGTATATTCAGACTAGAACAAAACATGTCTGCATTTGGATAGATCTTGGCTAATAACTTATAAATAAATATGCCCATTTTTTAAATGGACTAATTTTGTTTATGGTGCTTTTTGTGGGGCGGGGAGGGAGTATTTCTCTGTCTGGGAATCGAACCCAGGCCACAGCGTTGAGAGCACGGAAGCCTAGCCACTACACCACCAGGGAACCCCTATGGTGCTTAATATGTATCAGTCAACCTGTAAAGAGTCAGAGATGCTGATATTAGATAATCAAAGAAATAGTATAGCAATACACCAAAATTTGTAGCCATTAAAACCTGTGACTATGTACAAAATTTTCCTAATTCTTTTCTAATGAAGCAGAAATCAAAGCAGAATTCAACTGCTTGTCTTGTTTGTCTGTCCCACTTCTTTGTACTATAATTGGGGCTCCTATTGTCCTTTCAATTGCATAAACCAGCTTCCAAGTTATCTCATGAAGAGTAATAATATTAGTGTCTATTTGAGATGACCTAATAGTGTGAATGATTTTTGAAACCCCTTGAGTCCCAATGCACAAGTCACAGATAACCTGTATATAAATCACCTACATGGCACACATAGAAAATGCTTAATATTTGTCAAGAACTCTGGGGTAAATGAATGAGGCAACTGCTCAGGGACTTCGCCCATCCTAGGCCCTTCCCAGGCCTCGCTGGGTCACCTTGAAGGCTGAAGGCCTCAATATCTTGGCACTCTGGTTATCCTTTTGTAACATAGCAGTTGGTTCATTCACATCTATTTCTTTTAAAATGTAGAAGTGGATTAAAATCTATGGCTTTGGCTAATAAGCATCCATTTTTCCTATTTCTGCAAAAATTACCACCAATTTATCTTGGATAGCCATACCTCCCACACTCCCAGCCTAAATGATTTTAGGATGGCTGCACTCCCAAATCCAAGGTGGGCATTTGATTTAAGACTGGTGAGTTAAAGAAACACAGCCCTTGACCTGAAGATGTGTGTAGGTATGGGTATATGATATTATACAATTTGATCCAGTCAGTCACATTTAGATTTTTTGCTGGAAACTTTAAGAAAGAGGAATGCTCTTTGTGTTGGAGTTTCGAGATCAGAAGAATAGAAGCCTGGAGGAGCTTGCTATAGTAAAGGGGAAACCAGACTAAGAATGAAGTTAAAACACAAGTTAACATAGAATAAAGCAGAACCAAGAGATATTTGGTGACATTATTTGAGCAGTTAGATCTCATTATGCCTAAGATAGTCCTTATACTGTGCTTTCCAGTTTATGTGTATGTTTGGTTAGGAGTAGAGGAATAAAATCCAAAAACAAAATCTTTATTTGTGAGTTGGATTTTTGCCACTTATACCCCAAGTTCCCCAAATCTATGTAGATGTCTGGATCCCAGCTTGTTTCTACCAAATCTAAATTTATGGACATGGAGTCAGTGAATCTGTATTTTTAATAAATATTCCATTTAATTCCTTAATTTACTGGTAAGGAAACAGAGACTAATAAAGATGAGGTGTCTTTCCCAAGATATTTCAACAACACATATGCGTATTTATTCTACATATATGGGAATCGTGAGTGAAAAGAACAAAGATCCCTGCCTTCATGGACGTCAACAAACTAGCTGGTTGGTTATGCAATCAGAACTAGAATTCAATTCCACTTCTGTCTTCTTGGTGATTTGATTTCTCCAAGGTCATGCTCTAATAATTTCCTTCCCTACTCCAGTACATTTTTGGTCTAAAATGTGATTGTTTACTGAAGGCAAAGATTCTATATTTGGGCAGCATTTATAACATATAAAAATAGGAGGTGCTTTAAATTTTTTAAGGTAAATGTGATACTGTATATGGTCTGGAATTTGATACAACAGAGAAGAGAAAGCAGCAAAAGGAAGCGAATGCAGTACCTAGCCTTCCCCTCATAGTCTCAGGTAGCCAAAAGTTCTTTGAAGACTTATTTTTTGTTTAAAAGTCATGAAAATTGTTGCATTTTAATAGAAAAATAATTTCACACAAAATCTTTAAGTGAAAAATAAATATTCTGGCATAGAGGCCATAATTAGTCTCTGGCTTTGTGTACCCCTGGCACACAAGTAAGTGACTCAGGAGGTACTTGTTTCTACCCCACTTATTACATTCCAGTAAATTCATTTTATTTTTGTGTTTAGATCCCAGGATTTCTTTTCTATTGGAATACTAATGACAACAATAACATTAACAACAACAACAACAACAACAAAATCCCCAATTGTTAGTCTTTATTAAGTACTATCTTTTTGGAAGCACTGTGCATCTATTAACTCCAGGAGGTAGCTACAACTATTATTGCCATCATATGGATGAGTAAATCGAGGCAGAAAATTAGGAGTCTTATTCAAGGTCATGCAGGTAGTAACTAATTGAACCAGGATTAGATTTCAGGTAGTATGACAGCTAAGGTTTCTTTGCATATATATATATATATATATATATATATATATACACACACACACACACACACACACTCTGAAAGTTCACTTAAAATATTATAATTAGCCCATGCTGCTCCTTTGTAGTCAAATTTTGCAGAACACATGAAAAGGGTGAATTGTATTATGTATAAATTATACCTTAAGAAAGTTGAATTAAAAAATTACAATTTTTAGAGCTTAAGAATTTAAAGACTTGCTTATTCAATGAATTGAGTGGCTTTAAGAACATGGATGTGCCCATGGGAATATAAACCTACAAGAAACCAGTTAGCACACCTTATGAAAGGATACCTAGTGTTTCTATCATTTTATGGGAGTTGATGGGAGAGTGTGGGGTGTTCTTGCAGATCACAAACTGTGGAGTAGCTGGTTGCAAAGCAAGAAAGGAGCTGAGAATAATTAAATGTTTAGTGAACTCAGTTTTTTAAAAAATTAAACATCATAAAGACAGTCTCAGGCACATGACTATGGGATGGACTGTGCTATAATATAATCTGATGGGTAAGTAATAAATAGTTTGGTTTTCACTGGAAACATACATAAATGACACAAATGGGTATAGTGTAGTGATGCAGAGCCTGAGAGTATAGGATTTTAGGGCCTGGTACAAGACGCATGTGGTTAGCCAGTATTCCTTATGACATGGCAGGGTCAGTAAGCTTAATTCTACACAATATTCTGATGCTAGGTGGCTCTTTGTGTCCTGAACTGAATGATTTATGCAGTTTTAGAAACCAATAATATTTATTATAAAGAAATAGAGAAAAATTACATATGATCAATAAAAGATCATTGTGCTATTGACAAATAATCTAGCAAAGGAAGAATATGGCATAAGGAGTACCCCCAAAAAAGTGCTCTCCTTCTAAAATTTGAGCTGTCTTTTCATTCATGCATTAGCTCTGCAAATATTTATCAGGCATCTCCTATATACTACATGGAGAGTTGTATATTATAACATGGATAATGTTATAAAAAGCTTTGTATCATCCCTCAAATGATTATAGATCAACTACAGCCTTCTGGGATCCAGACTTTTTCTTTAGACATTGGACATCCGGTGTCATCGACACTTAGACACAGTCTATTCACCAGATTGCCACAGTCCTCACCACAGCTTACGGTCTCAACCTGGGCTGCTTTGCTCATTTATATCCATGCTTGGGCCAAGGTACAGAAGAGTTTGCAAGCCCTGATGGATGGGGTAATGTCTAAATTTTAGAGCAGAATTTGGAACTGCTTGGTTTCAACCTTCACAATGAGTCCATGTTCCAACCATAATAAATTTCGTGTAGTTTCCTAAACAACAAGCTCTGTCCTCCCTGGTGCCTTTACTTGTGCTGGTCTCTCTGCTTGACATCTCTGCCCTCCACCTTCCTTTTCTGCCTAAAGGAGTTTCATTCATCTTCAAGACTTAGTCCAATCCTCTATGGCACGTCCCTAAAATCTACCCGAGAGTTACTTGCTTCTTCCTAAGTGTTCCCATAGCACTTTATGCCTCCATGGGCATTGCGATGACTTTTTCCTTTCTGTTTGCCCAATTGAAAAATGTATTTCTAGAAGGGGAGGACTCTTAATCATCTCCATATAGAGTGCCTGGCATCCAGTAGGTACACAGGAGTAGTTATTGAATGAACAAAAAGATGGATAAATGAATGAATGAATGAATGAATACTTCCAAGAGAATATATAGCTACAAGATTTTGAGGTTTAAAATACAGGAAGTAAATACTCAAGGCCAAATTTCAAATTTTAATCATGATCATGATATCTTCAGATAAACAGGTCTAAAAAGTTTCTGTTCATTGTACCCTTTTGAGGAAAATAAGTCTTGAAGAAAGAAAATGTATATATTAGCAAATGTGTAGAGTGACTTAAAATTGATAGGGCATCACATTTTGGGTGGCAGGGTTGGGCTTATAGTGCAGCATTCAAAAATTGAGTAGATGGTGAAAAGAATCACAATATATCTCCTTACAAACTGGTAGCCTCTTGGACAATGTTTACTTGGAAGAATGGAACATCTGGTCTACAAAGTGGCCAAGAGAGATCATTTATCTGCAGGCTGTCATGGGGACAAAGGTCACTGGGAGCATGGTAGTCCTTGGAGCTGTGTACCATAGCTCTCTATTTTGGGGCATAAGTGGACTGCAGTATCTGTCCTTGTTACTGATGACTCCATGGAGCCAGGCAACTAGTCTTGGTCAATTAGCTGTGAGCCCAATTGATGTGTGTCACTTCTGGCTATAGCATTTAAATACCAGCCTGAGACCTTCCAGAATGATCTTAATGTAGGCCAGAGCCACATGAAGCATTCAAGATGGCAACTTGTTCTTCAGTCTGAGACCCAGAATGATGAGGCAAGGAACAGACTGACTGACTGCAGTGAACTCCTAGTATGACCAAGGAAACATCTTTGGCCATTATAGGCTACTAAAATTGAAATTGTTTTGTTACTCTGGCATATGATAGCCTATCCTGACTAACACAACAGATTTGATCTCTTTTGCTGCAAATGACAGAACAAAGACTAATGATTGGGAGTTTTAGGAAGACCAATTCTGGCAATTTAAGAAAATGTAATAAAGTGTACAAAGATGAAAACAATAGCTTAGGATATTATTCTTTTATCCACACAATAAGATTAATCTCTACTTTCTGGTATTTTGTACATGAAAGCCTGCTTTTATGAAGGTAAGTGGTGAGTTTTCCTTCATCCAAGATGTTTGTTGATGGCCCCTAAAGTTTTGACTGGACAAATTAACTTTAAAAATGCCCTCCAACCTGGAGCTTCACAATGTTTATTTTCCTAGTTCGGAAAGGGAAAAAAAATCTATTATAAAAGTTGAGCATTTCTTCAATTCAAACCATTTACTGATCTGAGTTCTCTTTTCACATTTTAATGTCATTTTTCCAGCAAATAAGTTCCTTAAAGACCAATACTATTTTATCTCTGTTGCATCTTTCTCACACTATTAATATTTTATTTTCTATTCTCCTAGATAATCATTTCTTGGCACTTGCTATTATTATTGACCCCTTGATATGTTTTAGATTTACTTGTCTTTCAACCACTTGAGTTAGATTTGGACTTATTAAAAAATCTAGGAGCACAAATGTATTACCCTAATAACTTTCAGGATAAATGCCTTTTCTTCTGGGGAAAAGGAAGCCTCAGCCTGGTACTACAGAATTTGTGGAAAATTACAATATTTAACATCTTAATTCGGTGTTTACTGTATTCCTACTATGTGCCAAGGGGCGAGGTTTACACAGGAATTTATCAAGGTGTTACTTAATGCACTGTTGCCATTATTACATAATTCTGTATTATAATAGAGCAGTGGTTCCCAACCTTTTCCACTTGTGTACCCCTTTTAAACCCATTTCTTTAAGTTGTCTCCCTTGTTTTTAAAACAGCTGTTCTTAAATACTGACACTTTTGTTCTGTGCCTATCTTAATGTAAAATAGTGGAAATGAGATAATAAGTTAGGAAAGAAAAGTGTCTCCATTAAGGTGATTCAGACTTAACACTTTTTGTTCTATAACTAGTGTTTTGCATTTATCTATTTATTTTTTTCGCCATTACTGATTATTTTTCCCATTCCCAAGAATGGCCCAGCACGTGGCCCCAGGGGTACGCATACCACCACTTGGAAACCGGTGTAAGAGAGCCTCTGATCACTCTGTACAAGTCTATTTGTGGGGGAAAAGCAAATTCAGAAGGTTGGGGCAAAATGTTCCCTTGGTTTCATGCAGGAGAGCATATCACACCTTAGTCTAGGGGTTTAATTGGTTAACTCAGGGGGCGTAGATGAGTGTGTAAGAGTGTATAAGGGAGAACAAAACAATCCATATTTTTTTTGTATTTTAATTTCTATTAAGCTTCATTTCAGGCTTTCGGAATTGGAGAGTCAGCTGCCTGCTACAAGACATTGCTAATAAGCAGTAATTAAAGACTGAGAGTTTGTTCTTTCCATTCCAAACCTGATGTCATTCCTAGATTGAGATATTGGTATTGGTTAGGCAATTCAGCATTTTGGTAAATTAAGGCAGGAGCATTTGGTGTCTGGGTCCCGTGGAGACAGAATGTGGTGTGGGAGGGAAAACCCGTGTTTTATTTTTCGCCCACTGCAATCATTTATACCTTTTTGCTTTGCTATCCAAAACCAGTAGTTGAGGTGGGCACTTGTGTCTTAAAACACTAGGGCTAGCTCTCTAAACGAAACTTTTTAAATTCTCATGTCTTTGGAATTGTTGTCTCTGCCTAAAATGACAACCAACTGAAAATGACGGATACATTGCAGTGAATTCAATACCACTGATAGAAAAGAACTGGCAGATCAGAAAACAGCACGGATACAGGCGCCACTCTGTTTGGAAAAACCACTCCACATATACAGCACAGTTGACGAGTTTGTTACCGGGCTTCGAAGTAGAATCAACCACTGTGCAAAAGATAAAATAAGACTGCATAGCTACCAGGATTGTCCCAGCGTACTTTATTCATAGACATTTGACAGAGAGGACCTAACAGAGCTTTCAGGAAAAACTGAATTCTCAGCCCACAGCGACTTTTCAGGAACTTCACTGCAAATTGTGCTCCTCTAGGTTGGCGGGATGGAGAGCTCAGCCATCTCCCTCTTGCTTATTCCATAGCGTCTTCTCTCTCAACACAATTATTTATGGAGACTTAATGAGAGAGAAAGCCTTGTGTGAAAGGATCTCAAGAAAGTGCAGCTTCTAAAAATACAGAGAGGCGGCTCTGCAATGCTTATTGTTACAAACTGTCGTTTTGCAGTTCAAGCCATGAACCTAACAAGTACACACACACACACACACACACACACACACACACACACGAAGAGAAAGGCAAAGACTGTTTTTTTCTTTTTGCAAGCCCCTTAACTTTGCGTAAACAGTAGTAATTTTCTGTTGTCATACTCCATGCAAATTTCCCAAAGACGCCACGACACCAAAACAATAGACCTGTTAACTTCCTTAGAGCTGGGGGGGAAATGACAGGACGAGAGAAGCAAAGTTGACGAATTTCAGTTTCGCCTGAGCTTCCAGTCACTCTGATTTTTGGAGTTTCAGACCCCCTTTGGGAAGGTTGCCTCGTCTCCAGTCCCCTGTCATCAAATCCTCAGCGCTTGGCCTCTTTGCTTCCAGCTTTTTGGAGAAATTGGACCTCAGTTTAGGCGTGTTTTCTCAGTGGGTAGAAAAGAAGTACAGCTGCTGGTGAGAGGATAAATAGTAAACAAATGGGCAGGGGCGCGGCGTGGGGGGATCTGCAAAGGGGCCCTCCTTGTCTTTCCGCCACGTGCTCCTCAGTTGGGGTGCGGCGCTCCTGTATGGGGTGCTGAGAGGGGCGAGGGTGGGGTGAACGCAGACGGACAGAGCAGGCTACACGGCAAGGAGGCCCTCTAGGAAAGATCCTCACGACCCAACATTGAAGAGAGAAAAAAACTGGCGCACATGCCCCTAGTGGGGAGCGATGCACCCCACGCAGCCTGAGGGCTGGAGGGGGGGCGAGTCGCGGCCTCTCACCTGACTTCCTCCTCTGCCGGCACACACACTACAATCACCCCCTTACCCACCCCCGCGCCCCGGCCCCACCAAAGAGCCCAGCCAAACAACGAACAAGAGGAAGCCGCGGGCGGCAAAAGGAGGGGTGCGGGAGGTGGGGGCCCCTGAGAGTGAGTGTTGGCAGGCGTCGAGAACCGCGCCGCGCACCCCCAAGCACACTCCCAGGCGCCCACACTTACCCCTCGCGGCTGAGGGTCCGGTCTTCCGCGCCAATCCCCGCGCGCGCCCCCCGCCCGCCCTCGCCCCTCCGGCCCGCCGCCCCCCGCCCGCCCCAACCCCGGCCGGCGCGCTGGGAGGGAGCCTGGGAGCGGCGCGCGGCTGAGGCGGCGGCGGCGGCGGCGGCGGCGGCTCGGGCTCGGCTCGGCTCGGGCTCCAGCGCGCCTGGTGTTCCCCGCGGCCGCCGACGCTCCACCGCCAGGGGGAGAAACCGGGGCGGGCGCTGGGGAGGCGGGCCGGGCCCTCGCCGCCCCGCCGGCCAGCCCGCGCCGCACAAGCTCCGAAGCCGCGGAGACGCGGGGTCCCGCCGAGCCCCCCCAGGCGCAGCGTGCCGGGCCGGGGTAGCCGCAGCTGGATGCGCGCCGCGGGGTCTGCGGGCTCCCGCGGGGGGCGCCCCGGCCGCTCCGGTGCGTCTCCAGACTGCGGGCGCGGCGACCGCCGAGCCGAGAGCAGCTCCCGCCGGCCCCTTCCCCCTCCCGCCCCCGCCCCCTCCCTCGGCCCCCCCTCCCCGTTAACATCTCCTCCCTCCCCCTTCTCTTCCTTCCCGCGGCCCCGCGCGCTCGCTAGCGTGCTCCGCGCCTTGCTCTCCCCTTTAAACGCCCACTTCGGATGGGGAACGAAGACAACTTGAAGTCAAGTTGCAATTAACTTCCGCGGCAGCCGCAGCTCCGGCGGTGGCGGCACCGGCGGCCGAAGCCGCCGCCTTGCAAGTCCGACGCCGGCGCTCCCGCCCGGGAGCCGTGCCTGGTCTGCGGCCCGCACTCGACAGCCACCGCCGCCCCCCAACGCCCATGCCTGAGTGAGTGCTGCTCCTTTGCCTCTCCTTGACCTTCCGTACTCTTGCTCTTTTAGCTCTGTCTCTCCCTTTTTTCCGGAATCGGTCCAAACTTCTTTGTGGCACCCACCCACGGCGCCCCTTGTTGGGGCGGCTCGGCTCCCCGCTCGTGGGCGCCGGGCGGCAGGGGTCTCCGAGACACTTCCCTCGGGCGCGCAGGCGGATCCCGGAGGGCTGGGCCGGGCAGCGAGGGCGAGCACGCGGACGGGGGACTTGAAGATGCCCTTGGTTGTCTCTCAGGGTGTGGACCCGCTGGCACACCTGCCCGACAGACCCTGGGTGAACAGACTCTTTCGGGTCATCAGTATGACCCCTTTTGGAAGAGAAGCGGGGGGTCGAAAAGACCCAAGGAAGCAAACGGGGAAAGGGAGAGGCTTTCTGTGCGCCCCCGAGCCGGGCTGGCAGAAGGGTGCCGGGCGGACTAGGCTGGGGGAGTGGAAACGGTGCCCGGCCGCCTCGCCGGTAAGCTCAGCATCCTTCCCCGGGCCCGGGCCCGGTCCCCCTCAGCCCCTCACCCCGCCCGCTGGTTGGGAGCGGCGGCGGCGAGGGGCCCGGGAAGTTTGTAGCAACTTCTCCATCCCGGGAAAGACGCGGGCGCCGGGGCGCTCAAGTTGGAGCCGGGAGTTTGAAAGCCGCGGCACGCCGCGTTTCGAGAGCTTGCCGGCTGTGTTAAGAACGGCCCTTCAGGGGCTCCTGGAGGCAGGGTGCGTTTGGAGTTGGGCTGAAGGCAGGAAGCGGTGCTGCCCTCTTTGCAGGGACGGAGACTATCCCAGGAGCGGCCTCGGGGTCTCCCTCCTGCGGTCCCGACCCGAGCGTGGCGGCCTTCTCCGAGCACTCCACGGCCGAGGCTCCCCGGGCGGCGGAGCGTGGGGTTTCAACAGCCACATGGAGGGGAATGAAACAGGCAGGTGGCAGGTCCCGGGAGTGAACACGCGCGTACCTGGGAAATTCACTGAGCAGGACTCTTGGGACAACCTCAGAATACCGAGAGGGACGTGGGGCTCTTGCTGAAGGTTTTGGCCCAGACCTCCACTAGGGCGTTGCAAATTTCACTTACAAGTGTCAACCGCAGGATCGCCTCTCCAAAGTGCCCTGCTTGGCAACTTTGACCTCTGCGCCCTGCCTCGGTGAACTTTCTCAGCGGCATTCGGGATTTCCAGGCAAATGTTGTAGGACTTGGACTCCACATGGCTGTAAAAGAGACAGGGAAAACAGAAAGACGTTCTATTCTCAGGAGAGAACCTTCCCGCCCTGACTGACTGGGGTTCCATGCTTGCACCCTCGGAGGCCAGGGGACCTGACTTTCCCAAGAGGACAGTGGAGGG
Source organism: Lyroderma lyra (assembly GCA_004026885.1). Classification (NCBI taxonomy): domain Eukaryota; kingdom Metazoa; phylum Chordata; class Mammalia; order Chiroptera; family Megadermatidae; genus Lyroderma; species Lyroderma lyra. The sequence continues at coordinate 227,312 of PVJL010000135.1, read as the reverse complement.
GGTAAGAATGAGTAAAACTTGACTGGTCCGTGTCAGGTTTTGTCCTCAGCAGTCCCTGAAATCGACAGTGTTTGTGCTTCTAACTCATCCCGTTGAAACTTTATTGAAATTTACACCCTGACTAAAGTGGATTTTTTTCTGAGATGTCAACAATGTAAGATGTATTCTTTAGTCAAATGTAGCTGCAAAAGACCCTCCATACTTCAAGGCTGGAGAAAGCCAAGGTGGAGGTGTTTGCTCTACAAACCCTTAATCTGCTGGGTGGTACTAGTGCTATGATTTAGCTGCAGTTCTTTATTTCTATTGCATATTATTTTAGTAGAACAGTAGTACATTCATATACTGGCTGCTCCAGTCTGCTGGCAAACATTAGCATTCAAGCTTACATTTTTGACAAATGTGCAGACAGGAATAGCATGAATAGGCATCTTAAATATTAACAACCTAAGCATCTGTTGTGAAACAAATTTAATATATTTACTCTGTTTTTCTCACATTGTTAGAAAAGGTTATATTAAGTGCATAATTTCAACTTTAGTTAGCAGAAGTAACTGGCTGTATCTTTCCCTACCTCTCCAAGTGTTTAACACAATCACCAGCCATAAATACTTTAATTAACTTGGTTAGGCACATTATTAAATACACTTTAAACAATATATATACTGTGTAACAGTAGCAAAATATGTATCCTATTTGTGCACATTTTAAATGACTATGTATTTTATAAGTATACCAAGCATGTTTATTCTTCATCTCCATTTGACACTTATTACTTCATAGTTTTTCTAATGGAAACAATATTTTACATGGAGTGTTCAGTCATATGTAATATGTAAACAGCTATAAAATACGAAGCATTGTTAAATTTGAGTATGGCTACATGTAACAAGATTATACAAGAGAAATAAAAATCACTGCTCAATTTCGTATTCCTTTCTGAATAATGAATACAAATGATGGATGAAAAAGAATAAATAGGGATTTCCTTCCTAAAGTATTAGTGCCTTAAAATGTGTGTGGAGTGAGGGGGTGGGGGGAGCAAGAAGGAGCAGGGGGAAAAAAAGAGAAAGAAGACCTAAAGAACTTCCAAAAGTCTGAATAGTTATTTCCAGAATCAATGCATTCCTCATTTTCCCACAAGCTGAAATATGTAATAAATAATAGTTCTTTGTATGTAAAAGTATTCAAAAGGAATGCCTTTTGTTCAGTTGTTGTAATAAATTAATATATTCTTTGGTTGATAATCTACAAAAGTAGTTCTTTTGTCTCCCAGCATCTTAAACAAGAACAACAACAAAATTGAATATTGGCTTATTTCTGCAAAAAAAAAAAAGTCTGGTGCCAGCTATATGAACCTGTGTCTGAATAAGATATAATGTGCTGAGTGATGGTTAAGAAAGACTACATTAAATTAACAAAGACTGAAATATGTGGAGGAGATTTTCAATTATTTTTTTCATGTGACAGGTTGTGGATTGTAAATTAGGCCTAAAAGGTCAGGTGACAGCACCTGTTCCTCATTATTGTAAAAATCTTTTGGTGACAAACACTATTAAGGTAAACACAACATGGATATACAGTAGGGACTCCATAAAGCACTCTAGTGGTTTTTCATCTGCTCTGTACATTTCCAAAAGGGCCATACATAGATGTGCCCTTTATACAAACACATCACTTCTCCCAAGATGTGTTATCTTGGATGACACTTATTATATTAGTTCTTGGGATTGATGAAGTATATAAAGTAAATGCATGTGGCTAAATCAATCTTAAGGCCATGTCTAGACATGCTGTAGTCGAATGCAAAAATATTTAAAACCTCTCTTTTTCCTTTATCATCCATTGATTAATTATCAGAATTTGTTCATGTTTTAAATAGGAACCACTCCAAATTGCCTTTTATATTTTTTTAGCTAAGCTGAATTCCCATTTCAAATGATGCCATGAAATATTTGCTCGGTACTTGCATACAAGGAGGAAATTAGATGCTATATACTGTCACAGCTTGTGGTATAAAATGGGAAGAAAACCACATTTCATATGAATGCTTTTAGGAAGGGTATCATCATTTGATCTTCAAACTTGCCACTTCTCTCAGGAGAGTTCAGTAATATTTCTGTTAGAATTAAGGAGTGTGATTTGATTTTTTGAATGGTTTACCTTTAGCTATTTTAGAGAACAGACTAAGCATACATATTGAACGGACTTAAGTAGCACAAGGTTGAGAAATATTAAAGGTGCGAGTTGCTCTTAATTAGCAAAGGAGCAGGATTTTGAGTAAATTCTGTAACTCAGATGATTAAATTCTATATTTAAATTTGTTCCTTTTTTTTTTTTTTTTTGGTTTTGTATAGTTTATGCTTATTATCTTAAGTATTCATGTTTAGCATTTGTGATCAGATTACAGAACAGTCATTACCTTTGCTTTTCAGGTTGATTTGGTTTTCAAAGTCCAAAACTCTGGGATGGTTTTGAACAAATTGGTTTACATTTTGATAGAACAGAGTTAAGTTAATTAATAGATCAGGCACCAAAAATCATCCACGGTAGGTGTACTTTCTGGCAAAATGAAAGTTATGTTTCAGCATGATGAGCATCAGGCCTCAGTAATCTGGTTCTCGGGTGGAATGAATACTTCCTACTTGGAGCTAGCAGGCACCTACTGTTTATTTACGCTGCATTAAACTGACAGCTCAGCAATCAGAGGAAAAATATTACTTACCTTCCTGAAGTAAATACCAGTTTATAGGTTAGTGCACGTATTTATATTCCTGTCACCACTAAATAACAGCTCTGTCTCCATTTTAATATCTACCTGTGCTAAAATCCAAGCTTCAGACTCTTCCTGGTTGGGGGTAGGGGTCGAAAGGAGTTTTTCTTATCATTTCCCAGGGGCAAAACCTTAAAGAAGAGTAATTTCATCTTTTCATGTTTGTCATGTGAGAACCAGTTGGAAGAAATGTGACTTTACATACCTCAACTATCACATCAAAACCCCTGAAGAATCTGCATGCCACTTAAAATAGTCATCTTAGAGCGACCTCAGGACATAGACGTTCTAACACATTTCAAGTGTCTGTTTGCTAAATTAGCTTTCTACAAAGTTCCAAATAGATTACTTAAACTCTTTGATTACCTAGATAATAACTTTGATAAAGTGTCTTGCTTTCCAAGTCTTAGATGGAATATTTCAGTTTTTAATGGAGATCTGCAACTATTAGTACAAAGTGGGACTCATGGATTGCTTGGTGCTGTTGGCTCTCCTCTAAATATTCTTGCCTCCTTCCTTGTTCATCTGCCAACCTTAAAATAGGGGAGATTTCAACTTTCTTATAATAATACATGCATTTGCTATTTTCTTTTTAAATTAAAAGTACCTTCTCTTTCAAACTCCTAGAAACATGAAAATACTGTTAAAGTTAAATTCTAAAACTTATGATTAACTTGAGGAAATGCTTATTTTCACTTACATTTTAGAGATAGCTCTTCCACATTGTCTGCACACAGTTGTCAATCTTTAATCACATATTCCATTGACATCAGAGCAGAATGTAGTCTTAATACAGCATATAAATCAAATCTGTTACACAAGATTCTTCTGCTTCACTATACCAAAGAAAAAGTGTCTTCTATGGTAATTTATATATCGTTCCTAAGTGCTATTTTCAATGGTAGGTCTATTTAAACTTGATGTCTTCATAGAGTGTGATCAACACATTAACACACATTATTTAGTACTTTTGAACTTATGCCAATGGTACCTTTTGCTGTTTATTTCTTTAAAGTCTTTTTTAAGATCAGATATTTCATTTCAGAGTAAATAGATACAGATTGTGTGTATATATATTCAGGGTGAGATTTAGTAGCGTAGCATTTCTGCAGCATATTGGCCTACTTTTATTCTTTCAAGTCATTCTGTATCAATTCCACAGTTGTTGCTGTCTGAGAGTTCATAATAGGAATTCTAATCACCTCTTTCAATGGACTTTCAAGGATGTAATTCAGTTTATGTGGTGATCTAATTTAGTGACAAGAGATGAAAATTGGTTAACTGGTACCCCAGCATTTATGTCCCTAGATTCTGCTGAAATTTATTCACTTCAGTTATTTGACATTTGGTAGTGAAGTGTCTTAAAATAAAAAATTAAGGGTTGGTTTGGTTTCCAGTGGAGGAAAGATCTTGCTGGATAAAACATTTAATTGTGCAATATGTTATTGCACTTATTGTAGAACCCGCTTATTGTTGCACAAATTTTGGAGGACCTCGGGGTGCAGGTCTCCCCAATAGAGGCAATATGCTTGCAGAAAAAGCAGATGTCAGGCTGCACCAGGCTGTGCCTTTACTGGAATGTCTGTGGACCTGGTGTGCCCTCCCCCACCGCCGTACCACCCCTCCCCCCCAGGTGTGCAGGAAGTAGAGGGCGTTGTACAGGGCGAAGTGGGTGGACTCTACCCAGAGCTATGACCTGATTTGTGACGCACCCTCCGAACTGCAGTAATGGTCCAGCTGCTTCACAGGCAACTGGTAACCACCTCATTTGGAGATGCTTCTGCCTTGCTAGCAGTGCCAGAGAGAACTTCGTCATTGTCACCTCATCAAAGTCTACTTTTTGAGAGCTCTCCTGTAGGGCTTGATTCAGAGAGCAGCCTCTGATATTTGGAGGGTAAGTGCCAGAAAAGTTCCCATCAATTCCATGTGGAAAGTCAGGGCTACAGCCACAGGGAGGGAGAGCGGCATTCAGTGCCTGGGGAAGGTCCCTGGGTTGGGATGATGCTTTTTCTCAGCTAGAGATGATGTGAGACCAGATACTGACAAAAATTCTAAAAATGGGCATTCGTTTTTGGGTGGTAAAATATGGTAGGAAGCTCCCAGGGGAAGTTATTAGACCATCTTTCCTTAAGATATTTCAAGAAAGGGGAATTCTTTCGATGCCGGTTTCCAGGAAGCCAGGCATATAGTAAACTTGATTGCTAGAGGTTTCTTTCTAGTCTTACCTCAGTGGTTTCTCATAGGCCGTTAAGAGCACGTCAATGAGAATTTGGTCTTTTAATGTTTATAATGTTAAGGACTTTAAGGTAAAAGAGGTTTTATGTTATAAATATTTTATTGTCATAATTATTATAAATAAAATAGAACCCGGTGTACACAGATATCTTTTGAAATGGAGCTAGTCTTGAATATAGCATATTCCATAATTAGCTGTGTGATGTTGAATGCAGTTGAGTTTTCCTGTCCCAGTGAACCAGACAATGGACATCATTGGAGATTAACAGACAATATGGCTCTGTGATTCTCCATATAGCAAACCTTTCTTTCCCCACTGAAATATTTCTATCAGTGAATGAGGTACTAATGTATTTAGTCTTTTAACTTTTAAGAGAATGTATAAAATTGATAAAATAATCCAAGTTTTTCCCATTGCATTTTTACCAATGAAAATGATACCCAGAGATCCTGTTGATCTGAGATTTCTCCAGACTATGGGAGGAAAAAACAATATTTTCATAACTATGCTTTATGAAACAAATCTCAGAGGTGGGCTCTCTTTTGGGTGGTTTAAGAAGACTCAAAAACAATTTAGAACATTATCTTAATAGTTAAAAAATGAGAGCCTTACTTTGTATGCAGTCATTGTATTTTAATAATACTGTACGCTTATTAGTGTTATTAGAAGAGTAGACAGTTAATTACAGCCTTTTCTGAGACATGCTAACTGTATAGTAACAGTCAATGTTAAAAAAAGAATGATGTATATGCTTACATACAAGCTGCTGCTTGCTAGGCTCTTAAGAATATTCTTTTAGAATGTATGGAGTCATATTTTGGTCCAGAACATCCAAATGTTTTCTATTAAAACAACTTCATTTTAAAACTTTTCATTGGGATATAAAATTTTTATCCTGTTTTTTTTTCTTGCTTTGTGGTTAGGATTGGCTTGATCACTTTCGCCAGGAGCATTAGAAATTGTTGTTTGTCCCTCAGCAGGTTTAGCTTTCCCAGACTGTATTTTGAGACACCCACATTTTTGTGTTTTCTGATGACTTTGGCCAGCACAAGCCATTAGAAGCTTATTGAGTTGATTTAGCACCTCTTAATACTGCTTTTCTGTGGAATCATTTTAGTCACTGTTCCTTTATCCAAATTATGTGTTCTTAAAATTCTCTATATTCTGATATTTAAGATAACATTTGAGTGGTTGATCACAGCAGTAGGTCTAAGACTCTGTTCATTTTCCAAATTTCAAACCTGGGTTTTTGCTTTGGCTTTTGGCATGACAGGACAACGGGTGACTGAAACGAGAGGCGTTTGAAGCTGGACTTAGCCTTACTTAGACAATTCTATCAAATTGGTTAACTCTTTGAATTCTTTTGTTTAATTTGGGTATGTAGACCTTGCAATTTTGTAATAAAGCACTTGAAATGCACTAGTATTCCCACTTTATGAATTTTTAGGTCCTTATATTTATCTTTATAAGGTGTTAAACTGCAATAAAGAAATTCAGTGTAAGGTGCATGTGTCTGTTATATAAAATAGGAGATGTTCACAATTAGCATTGTGTGCCTTGCATAGTGATCTGTTAAATTAGTAATAAAACAGTGAATTTAGCTTGTGCTGGTAATTTAATGGGGGGGGGGAAGACCTTTCTCTATAATTTTCTGTTCTTACTGGCGTTATCTGAACACTTAATCTTCACATGCCCCAGCTTTTTGGAAAATTGAATGTTTTTCTTCTTTAACTATGTGCTCTGTCATTTTTTTGACAGTAGCACTGGGGTCTGTTTTATCCTCATCATCTGACCTCCAGGATGAGGTGAAGTATCTCTGCTCAGGTCACAGCCCTTTGGTGTTCGGTTGAGGTAACAAACTGTATTGGAGTCAAAACAGAGCACTCCTCTAGGGCCCTGCAGTTAGGCCACGATGCAATGATCTTTCTGACATTCTGGGACCAAAAATACTATGGACCAGTGGCCCGAGGCTGATTGACCTATACCTGTGCTTTCTTCCAATATGATTTTTTTCAGGGTCCCGTTGAATAAATATCAGCCTTGACTCCTGTATAGTAATGATTTTCTTCATTGTAGCTGTATGTTTCTCAAAAGTTTTAAGATGTAGTGTATTTATATTAATGAAGATTTCACTCTATTCCTTGAAATTAATGCTAGATTTCAATAAGATTGTACAAGCTGCATCTAAAACCTTTGAAAAGTTCTGGGCATTCTATGAAAGTTATCTAAAAAAAGACACTTTCTCTTTAAATTTATTTTCTTTTAAAAGCATGTATGGGGCTATTTGCAAGACAGTCCTTTTAGTTACAGAAAGGAAAGTATTCTTAAGCAGTACAATGCTATGTGACCTATTACGTTATCATGCACATTCTGTCTCTTTAAAAACAGTCTCCTCTATTTGCCCTATTAATTGTTGATATGTTGCCATCCACGAGACAAAAATTAGAGCTGTAATTAAATAATCATGTGATGCTCCTTAGTGCCAGTGAGAGTAAACTCATTTTTCCAGGCCCTGATGGTCACTGATTATTGTATTACTACTGGCTTGCTTTATTTTTTTTAATGATTCTCTATCTGTAGATTACCTAACTACTGTCCTTCTTTTCAAAATTAAAGAAAGTAGAGACCATTCAGCCAGTTAATTGGCTAGAAGTCCTCAGGGATGTAAGGTAGACATACCTTTTTTTGCTTTTGGTCACCTGGTGGGTTCTTTGGGGAGGCTACATCAGTGGTGTGGTTGCTTGCCATTTAATTTACACTGGTGTTTTGGCTGAGATGGAGGCATATGGGGAATGCCAGGAGAATTACAAAAGGAGCCGGGTATTAAAATTCAGAAATGATTAAAATTGAAATAAAAGGATGCTGCTTCTTTGCCAGTACTCTGGCAGTCACAATGACACATAGAGATTAGTTTCCACCTTCATCTTTTCCTTCTTTCTCATTTCCTCTTGTTTATTGTTGACACGTTTTCCTTCTGTCTGTCTCCTGTCTCTGTATCTTTTTGCTCCATTATGCATTCCTACTTCTCCCTCTTTCCGTAAGCATGGAGAGGCCTACTTAACCTTATTAGAACAATAACAGAATAGGTTATTAATATTTAATATGCACATGATTAAAATTTCTCTCCCTTAAACATAGGTCAGCTGTATTATTATTAACCAGCATGTAATTTTTCATTTAAAATATTCTTATTCTGCCCTTGCTGTTACTGAAATGTGGTCTCCTTTAGTAGTGATTTAATCCATAATGTTTAGAAAACTGCGGTCGGCTAGTGAGAAAAGAACTTACCAGTCATGGATAATCAATTATGCATGAATTCAAAAGTAACAGATGGAATCTGGTGAGTTAAAGTTTCTCTTTGCCTTAGTGTTTTTTTTTTATTTGTTTGTTTGACACCTGTCTCATATGTAGATAAATATCTAATATAGCATGTGAGAAATTCCCTTTTATCTTTATATTCTCTTTGAAGTGAACTTGATTTTTATTTTACTAAATTTAAGGGCAGAAAAATTTTATGTGGTCTTAAAGATGATAGATTCTTTTCCATCACTTTATTGATACTGTTTGACTTATGAAGGTTCACGCAGCCAATTAGTAGAGGAAGCAGCTAAACCCAAATCTAGGTTCCCTGCCTTTTCTCCACCACATTTCACCCTATATCATTTATTTTCTGTTGTAGGAGTTTCTTAATACTACACTAACTGGGTGTTAAAGAAATTCTAATGAAAACTGTGGTAAACTGGTTTTAAATTGTGTAATATTCTCTTGTTGGACATGCACATAGCATCTGTGAACATATAGCATATTACGCCATATGTATATTCTGTATATATTTATTCATAATTGGATGTTGGCCAAACAATTGGATTTTTCAAATCTATGGAGAATGCCCCAAGATTTGGTTTATATCCTAAACGGTGCCATGTATCATCCATGAGGATGCCTTTACACTTGCTTGCAGTGTTGGAAATTCTTTGTGACAAAACCCCTACGTGCAAAGCAAAACTAAAAAGTTATTTTTGAGAGCCTTGTTATCTTCATGGAGATGTAAATTTAATTTTCATTAAAAATAGTGTGAGTATGTAGTGTTTTTTCAGTTTTCGTAGTAGTAGAACAGAGGGTATTGTCCATCTTTGAAGCAATACAGCAGTCTCAAAACAGTTACAAGCTGGTCCCCATCAAAATTTTTCATAAATATGCTGTTTGTTTCTCAAGTGTATTTTTATATATTAAAAAAGACAATACAAATGAAAATAGTGTTTGCAGAATAAATAAAAATAAATGATTAAAAAAATAGCCTCAAGGCTCACCAGTTCTGTTTTTAAAGTTATACAGTAGCATTATTTATCAACTTTTTGCTTCATATCAGCTGGAAATTTGCATGTATATTTATAGTTCCTGTCAGTTATTTAATGAATTGAATTCCACAATAAACACACTAATAAAGAAAGAATCACCTGCAAAATAGGTAACTGGATATGTTCTAACTGTACTGAAACTTTTAAAAGTCTTTTATTCATGCTTTTATGTGTAATAAATATGTAATTTTAATTTAGCTTCATTATGTATTTATATTCCTTAGTCATGCATCAGAAAACATATATATGTAGGTATGAACTTCAGTAAGACATAATTTATACATGAATATCAATACATTAAAAACTCCATCATTACTACAGAAGTCCCTAATGTATAATATATATATAAAATTAGTAAGAATATATGATAGGAAACAGAATATAGGAAATATAGAAAAAGCTGATTATAAACTATTGCATGTAGAAGTAAATATTTTAATCCTAATTATTATACTAAAAAGTGACTGATAAAATTAAATTTAAAAATTTGGGGCTTTTTTTTATAACAAAAAGAATTATATTTTTATTAAAAAAGAGAATCTAAAGTCTTTATACAGACATAATTTATAAATTATTACATTGACTACATTTATATAGTTGTTACACATCTTGGGCTGTACTGATGTAAATGTTTGACACTAAATACTGTTTAATTGAAAGTGTCTACTATTTCATGAGAATAGTTAATTTTTCATTTGAAAAACATCCAAAAAGAATGTTTGCACTTAAGGTACTCTTGTTTGCTTGTTTTTGTTTATGGTTCTTTTTCTTCTTTGGCTAAAATATAATACTATAGAATAAAATCTGAAAAGAGAACCTTTTTTTTTTGCATCAGAGGATCATCAAATTACCTACTTTGGGTGGAATCTTGGTCTCTAATTACCAATCCATGTTAATTATCCTTGGGTCAGGTATTCATCATATGAATTAATTATCTAGCATAGACTGGACTGTGGCTCCTGGCGGGTAAGACAAAGCAAAGAAAGGTTGGCTGTGAGGATGGGGTTGTTCACTGTGTTGTAGTTCATCATTTTTTCTACTTGGCATGATATTTTCATGATAATATATATCTGCCAGTATTAGGAATTGGTGAAAGATTGTTTTTAGTTTAAAAAATTGTATGGTGATACAAGATATATAACATAAAATATGCCATTTTGACCATTTTAATTGTATAATTCAGTGACATTAATTACATTCACACTGTTGGGCAACTATCACCACAGTCTGTCTGCTTCCAGATTTTTCCATCATCCCAAATAGAATGTGCTTTATTTTACTTTTGCATTAAACTTCTCCTTTGCTCCAACAAATTTCAAGCATTATACTGGTAGTTAATCATTGTCCAGGCCTGCTGTAGTTGTTTCTGGTGGTGGCTTCTCTTCCTGATGGACAAATCCTGTCCAGTGCCTGCGGCAATGGGCATGGCAGTACAGTATCAGATATTGCCTGTGGATGATCCTCTCCCAGAATGATTGGGACTAGGATTCAGCTCCATTGTAACTTCACACTGTTTCTCCCTCCAGTTAAGCCAGGAAAGGTGAGCAATAACATCCCCATCACTAAGAAGATTTGGTTGATGTGTCTTGGTTAAAGATTGATTGGGAATGGTTGCTGTTTGACTTCGTTGGGATTAAAATCTCCTGAGCTTCCTGAGAGCATTGCCCAGATGCTAGGGCTGTGATGCCCTGTCATTCACTGGCTCTTGGGCAAGGACAATGTGACTAGTTCAGTTCTGCTTAAGTGCAGTGACTTAGTCTGGGAATAAGTTGAACAGTTTTCAACTGTTCAAGGAGAATCCCACTCAAGGATAAAGTTTTCTGGGAGAAAAATCATGCTCAACTATGTTGACTGAAGAATTAGAGGAAACCAGGATGGTTCTGGCTCCAGTAAATAATAGACTGGTTTTAGAACTTTCCTTCCATGTGTAATTTTGTGGTTAGTTGCTTCTGTCTGTGATGATAAATCATATACCTGCACAGGATTTCTGGCACCCTAGTAAATCTCAAGCAAGTGCTCAAATGCTAATTTATCACGGTCCTTCAAACAGCATACCTTTAATTGACAAACCAATAATATAGTATCTTGTCCCCCATCATTTTTTCTTGGAAACAAGTGGTTTGCCTGCACATGCGAGGGCTGTCCGGAAAGTATCCAGCCACGTAACATGAAAAATAGAGGCATTTATGGCTGGATTTTTTTCCGGACAGTCCTGGTACATTCCTTAAATTTTGGGTGAGTGCCTATTCCTAGAATGGCCTTACCTTTTCCAAGTGACCTCAGGATTGGGTTAAAACCTTCACTTGAAGATGTCATAGCCAGCACATTTGATTTTCTGTATTCAAAACATTGCTTAAACCAGTGGATGCCGAGCTTGGCTGTACACTGGAATCACTAAATGCCTGTTCTGATTTAACCGTAGTGGGGTGCAGCCCGGACATCTAGATTGTTGAAGGAGCTCCTCTGGTGGTGTTTATATGCATCACATTTGGGGAGCCAGTGAGCTAATTTCTGATCCCAGCACCTGGCTTTGCTTCCCAAGATTGCCAGAATCTCCAAAAATTTCTTACAAGCGCTCATTCATAAAAACAGTTCTTGGGTTCCTTTCCCTGTGGCGGCAGGCGCTGTGAGAGATTCCAGGGATACAGACATAAATACACCCTCGAGATGCTCACAGGTTTGCACTTCGGAGGGGCAGACATGTGCATGTAGCCACGCTAAAGGGCAGGTAGTGTGATGGAGTGCCGAGAAGGAAATAACTAACTGCTGGAGAAGGCCTTGGACAGAGGAGGGGCACTCAGACTGCGTGTGGAAAGATACGGCCAAAGGGAGGTCCCCAGGTGAGGAGAAGGAAGGGTACTCCAGACACAGTTCAGCTCGGGGTGGCAGTGGGGGGGTGTTAAAATATGAGGCAGCCTGAAACTGTAAGCATTTTAGTGGTAATATCTACACGGGAGGACTCAATAGCCATCACAGGAATCCTTCCCCCTCCCTGAGTAGTAATGTTTGGATCTAGGTTTGGAGGGAGATATCATTGGAATTATTACCATTGTGTCTTTTCAAGGTTATGGTCCATACTGACTATGGATGACAAAAGGAAGCATTAAAATTTTTTTGCCCATTACTTCTTGCTAAAAAAATGGTAAAATTTTGGGGTAAACGGCCCAGACAGTTAGCTGTGGATACTGGCTTCCCTTACGGAGCTTTCCCCAAACTGGCACTGGCATTGGCCTTCCTTTGCTTGGCTTTCTTAATGACCTTTGTCTATTAAAACCGCATTACAAATTACCAGTGGGTATTTACAGCCCCCTCAAAGTAATTAGGAAACAACTTTTGATCACAATCAGTCTGGCTATAACTGAAAGCTTACTAGGGAAAAAACAAAAACAAAAAACCTTAAGGCCCATATTCAGAGTTTGTTATTATTTCTCCTTGGTCACCCCTGAAGGATATTCAAGACTTTTGCTATTTTTTTCTGTGGTACACCATTATTTGTTTGGTACCTGGATGCTCTCCCAGTTTGAATAGGTACCTACATTAAAGCTTCCAGAAGAGCCATTTCTAATGAACTATGCTTATGTAATGTGGGGGTGGGAGTGAGGATGGGGAATGACTGTGGTGTTTAGCTTCACCTATGAGTTACTTAAATGCTCATGGAAAACAGCATTGGGGGTAAATGCATATTATTCCAGATGTACTGCAGGACCCTTTCAAATAGTCATGTCTAGAAAGTCGTCATAAATTTCTGTGCAATAGCACACAAGCCTCATAGCATACAACTTTACAGAGCTATGGGCTAATTCTAAAATGGAAAATGATTTCAATCTGGACATCATTAGAATGTCTGAAAGCCATTCAGCACTTCTAAGACTTCTTCTTGGCCAGGTCCGTATTTACTTTTAGTCATCTTTGTAGCAGTTCACTAGGCAAGTGCTGTCCACTAGAACCTTCTGTCGTGGTGGAAGTGTCCTAAAATCTACACTGTCCAATACCCACAAGGGGCTATTAAAACTTGAAATGTGACTAAGGAACTCAATTGTAAGTTTTATTTAATTTCAATTAATTCAAATTTAACTGAGATAGCCGCCTTCCCTACTGTTAACCTCCTTCTCACTTCTGCAGGCTCTAAAAAGAATTGTCATTGTGATTAGCAATGGAACGTGGATGCAAGTGACACTGCGCTTTTGCTCTCATTTATTTATTCATAATGTCTGCAAAGACAGTGTATGGATTCCTGGTAATATGAGTGAGAAGACGGTCTCTGCACTCATAGGGCTTACAGTCTAGTATGGGAGACATTTATTAAGCCAATAATTATACAGTTTGTTAATTGATTAAGAGTGTGATGACTGCTACAAAAGAGAGATTCAGGAGGCTATGAGAGTATCAAAATGGGGGCCATACCTTCTTGTAAGATTACTCAGAAAGTGTAATCAGAGTTTCGTATAATCACTAAAACAAGAAAAGCACAAAGCAGCTTCCCTTCCCCAAGTTCAAGGCTAGGTCAGGCTGGCTGTACATCTCCGGGTTCTCAGAGTAGGGCAGCTAAGTGTGTTGTGCTGTCACCTCCAAGGATGTGGGGTCTGTCTCATTAAGCTGCATGCATATACATACTGCAAACTTCTGGACTTGAGCAAGTAGATTCTCTCCTAAACCATGCAGTTGTGGTGATGTCAGTCACAGATAAGATGTGAGAAGAAGGGTGCAAATGTTTACAGGATATTGCATTTCCTCTCCACTATATGTTTTGACAAAGTTGTTTGGGCTCCAGCCCCAGCTTTTTCCTCTCTGCTCATACAAATTTGTATTTGGTCTATTCAAGAAACGATGTGGAAATCAGTCCTGACATCCCAGACAGACAAAATGAGACACATGACAGCAAAACATATGGCTCAAATAGACATCCTTATATGGCCAACACAGACCATATTCCCAGAAATTCATATATGGAAAACACCACCTGCAGCTAAAGCCAAAAAACAAAGAGTTGACATGACAAAAAGAGCAATATGCTACTTAAATTGTGCTGCTTTAAAAGTGTAGAGAGATAGCCAACTGTATTTGAATTTAAAAAGATGAAAAAAAAATGTCCTTAGAAAGTGCTATGGTGGGAAGCATTGCTTTGCTAACATAGTCACTGGCGGAGTTGCCATATCTTAAAAGCGTTCAAATTCTAAATGCTTTCTCTGTTTATTACAAATGTATGTGCTATTCAGAACTCTGAATGTGTTTTAATGCTTTCGGATATCTGCCTGCGTATTTATCTTAATATGGTGCCATCTGAAACATGCGGTAGTCCTTTCATTATTAAGTTCTTAAAAAAATCTTATGTAACTGTTAACAGTATTTTATCTTTGCTACCCTTTCTGTAGCCAGTCTGAATGCCTTCGCATATAATCAAAAATTGATGCACTCTGTTTTAACTATACATCCACATGTTCAACAGTTCATATATTTGACTTGCAATATTTCATGTTCCTGAGGTTTTCTATTTTGATGTCTAGATTTATAAAGTTTATTTTGTTTTAACTTTTTTCAATACTTGCTTGCATCTTTATTGTCAAATATAAGATAAGATGCCTCACATAGGCTCAGGAAGGTGGTATTTTCCTAATTATCTTTCTTTTATTTTCTTCTTTATTTTAATCTGCATTTACACTGACCAGTGGTCAGTGGTTATAATGGGTATTCTAAGGAGTAGATAATTTATAGTAATTAAGTTTATCAGTGTACTATATGACTCAGAGGGCATAAACCTCTGTGTGCCACTTTACTTATGTCATTTCTTATAAACATATAGTTCTGAAATAAAGGATGTGCTTGAGGGAAAATTTGTGTGTATATATGATTAACAGATTCATAATTGTACTGTATCAATCTTTGTAATAAAGTTATTATATGTCTTTATCATCATTTATTATCATTTTTTCAAGGCCATTTCCATCCTTATTACACACTTTTATGTTTTGTGTTTGAGAATTAGTTTGTAATTCCTGGATAAAAGGTGCTGTTCAAATTTAAAGATTACTATTTTAATTCCCACATTATATTAGCATTGGGCAGGTCATGAGGAGACTAAGGCAATTAGGAAGCTTCTTGTCATATTTATTTGTGTAACGTATGAGATAAACATATTTACAGTATTTTATCCCAGTGTGTCTTAATATTGATATTTGTAGTAACCCCTGTTTTAGTCTTCTCTTTGCTCAAATTTTGTTTGTCTCACAATTTTCTTTCCTTTTCTTAAAAACAAAAACATTCAACTTTAGGTGAAGTTGCATGGATAATTATTTTGTAGTCTACTTTTTCTTAATTTTTTATATTGCTATTTTTTGTACAGCATGACACCAGAATGCACTGTCCCTACTGAAAACCAGGCAGGCTTCAAGGAAACATGTCAGGCATCACCAGTTTTAAGCAACTATTAAAATACACATCTTGGAAATTCCTAACTTAACCTATCATATTGCAAAAATCAGTCATTATGGAGATAATTGATGGCTATTTTGTAAATGTTGCATTATTGATTATATTTCTTATACTTAAAATATCCTCCATATTTCCTCACATTTCAACTTTTAAAAATGTATTGTTTAGTGTTTTTTTTTTAGTAAAGATTGCCTCATATTTATTTTCTTGTTTGTGATGTTTTTTGTTTTATTATCACGTTCTTTTTTTTTTTTTTTTTTTTTTTTTTTTTTTTTTTTTTTTTTTTTTTTTTTTTTTTTTTTTTTTTTTTTTTTTTTTTTTTTTTTTTTTTTTTTTTTTTTTTTTTTTTTTTTTTTTTTTTTTTTTTTGCTCAAGGCTTGGGTTTTATACACCAGCCAAAATTCATCGCTGCCTTCCTCGATTTTGACTAACCTTTCTGGTTTGTGGGTGAAACTTGGGTGCCATTAGAGTGATATATTTTTATTGTCTTTCCCCTAAACTTATCCTCCCCAGGAGGCCACTATTTCTCATATTTAATTTTCTACTTTACCTTTTGCTTTTCTTAGATTTCTAATGTAAACAGTGTCTCTAAGAGCGTATTGGTAGCTTTAAAGAGCTTAATTTGCATATTTCCCTCTTATCTCAGTACTTGTGCTAACTTGTTGCTTTTTTTACGTGTAACTAAATGTTTATCTGACTGATTTTTCTCCTTTCCCTACTAGTGTACTCTGAAAAAGAATGCTTACAGCATTTTTGGTTTTGTTCAATGATTAACTGACTTTAGGGACTGAGATGTTAGTTCTAAAACCTAGGCAATAAACATTGCATCTCAATTTTGGGCGAGATCGTAATGTTCTTCATTGTTGTAGGAATTACATTTAAAAGATGATCTAAATAAGAGGATCATACTTATGTGCTAATGGCCATTTATCTAACTGGGTGATTTACCCTAGATTACAGAAATACTTATTGCTACAACAGATGTATTTACCCACCCAAACTTTCCTGTCTTTCGCCTGGTGTCATTTAGTTCAAGCATGGTGGCATCTTTTCCTTTTTAATAAGTTAGGTCTCTTTCAAGTGACCTAAATTTTGTTTAACTCGGCCACTGTGGGCCACGTATTTCTTCCTTCAACGTGTTCTATGGCTGAGAAGTGAGGGAGTTTGCAACCTACCTCTAACTTGTATAGAATGCTCTTCCTCATCTTTTTGTAACGTTGGCTCGAAATAGTTTAGCATTATCCTCTTTTGAGGATAAATATTCCCCAGAGCATTTTAAGGATACTGGCCTTTATGCCTCTGAAAATGTCTCTGCACCCCGCGCTTCTCGGGAGACCTCTCCCTCCCGATTGTCCCCCTACCTCAGGACTCTACGCCTGTTACCTGCGTGCTTCGGCCCCGCAGGGCCGGTGCGCCCTCCCCTCCTGTCCCTTGGGTGCCTGCCTGCGACGCTCCCGACGTATTCCTTTTTGTGGCTTTTGTGGCGTGTGGGTGGGTGTTTGGTTAGCTTCTCCCCTGGCCCTCGCCCCCTCCTCCCCATCACTTTCTCCCCCCGCCGCCCCCTCTGCCATGCTGCCCCTCCTCCCTGCAGCTCACTCGCGCACACCTGCCCCTGCCGCCCGCGCGCCGCGCGCTCCCCTCCCTGCCGCGGCGGCCGCTGCCAGGGAAGCCCCCTCGCCTCCCCCCTGCGCCCTCCCCGGCGCGCCTGGCGGCGGCCAGCGCTCACCCTCGCACAGCGCCCTGTTATTCTGGGTATTGTGTGTAATAAATGTCGGGCCGCCTCACTCTAATCAAGCTCATTACAAATTCTTGCGCGCCCGGGGCCGGAAATGGTGCGCTCCCCCTCCCCTTCCCTCACTCATTCACTAGTTACTTGTCTTTCTGCTTTTTAACTCGCCTCCCCCGCCCCCTCCCCCGATCCCGGCCCTCCAGCCCGGGTTTTAATCCCCATCCCTTTTCCGCCTTCTCCTTGCACCCTGCCCCCCCCCCCCCCCCCCCCCCCCCCCCCCCCCCCCCCCCCCCCCCCCCCCCCCCCCCCCCCCCCCCCCCCCCCCCCCCCCCCCCCCCCCCCCCCCGCCGCCTTCCTCCTCCGCTCCGCACCCCCTTCCTCCTCCTCTCCCCCCTCCTCCTCCTCCGCCGCCGCCGCCCGCCGCCGCCGCCACTTTCTCGCTCGCTCCCGCTCCCCGGACGCGGCGGATGAGCCGGCCCCGCTGGGGAAGGGCTCGGGGCGGCGGCGGGCGGCCGGGAGGAGGCTGCGTGCTCGGGGCTGGGGCTGCGAGCGGGGTGATTTTGTATTAAAATGAGGAGGAGGAAGAAGAGGCAGCCACAGCGGCGGCGGCGGCGGCAGCAGCAGCAGCAGCAGCAGCAGCAGCAGGATCAGGAGCAGGAGCAGCGGTGTAGAGGGCTACAGCCCGGGCGGACGCGCGGAGCCGAGCTGGGCACGGCGGCGGCGGCGGCGACAGCGGCCGGGATGAGTCAACTCATAATTTAATGGGGGCAGAGACGGCAACGAGGGGGAGAGCGAGAGCGAGCGAGCGAGGGAGAGAGAGAGAAACAGCCCCGTCCGGGGACTCGCGCTCACACGCACACACACACAAACGCACACACACACACCTCTCCCTGTGCCACCCGGCAACAACCGGCCTCGTCACAACAACAGCAACAGCCGTGCTCTAGCCTGCCTGGGGACCGAGCAGAAAGCCAGAGCGACTCCAGAGGACGCTTCCCACCACCCCCCTTTCATTTTGGGAAACTCCTCATCAGTTTTGTTGAGGTTTCTGGGTTTCTTTCACCCCCAAGTCTTAGTGCCATTGTGGTGCTCGTTGTTTACCTCGGACTCTGGCTGAGTGAGAGCGTGGCGACTTTTGGGGGGGAGGGGGCAGGGAGTTCGTCGCTGTTGAGGCGGTGGAGGTGGCTGGGGGTGCCCTTTGATTCTCTCCCCCCTACCCCCCAAATCCTCTCTCTCTCTCTCTCTCTGTCCTTCACTCACTTGGCTCCCAGACGCTCACAGCCCCGCGTCAATGGGCTGGGAGAGGGTTCTCAGGGCTGTCGTCAGCGAGGGCCGAATCAAAAGTGGCATTTTAGTGCTTTTTCGGGGCTCTTTTCGCGATCTTCTGTCCCCCACCCGCACTGTACCCCGGTAGATGTCCTCGTTGGGGGTGCGAGGCTGTGGGAAGAAAGTTTAAGGTTTGTTAATATTAGTCGCAATTGTTGGGGAGGGCGGTGGGGGCGATTGGGAGGGAGGAGAGGTGGCCTTCCCCTCACTGCGTTCTTCGGGGTTAGTGGTAATACTGCAAGTGACAGCCAGAAGTAGACTTTCTGTCCTCACACCGAAAATCCCAGCGAGCTGAGGGAGGGAGACAAGCAAGGGGACCTTCTTTTTTTCGTTTCTGGAGACCTTGTCCGCAGTGATTTTTTTTTTTTTTTTAAACAGAGTCCTCAGTCACCACCTCGCCTCCCCAGCACCACCACACTGTACAGCTCATAACGGGGTTTGCTTTGTTTTTACGATTTCCCCCCAACGAATCACTTGTCAGATCAATTTTATCTTCGCTCTCCTCCCTACTTCCCACTCTCCCCTCCTCCCCTATCGAAAGCCCCATTCTCTGAGGTTAGACATTTTACAAATCATATGTTTTTCGAATTGTGATTTTTTTTTTTTAAACACCCCCCCATGGCTACTCTTCTAGACGTTTATTTCTGCCCTTCCCCCGCTTAGGGGGCGGGGCTAGGGGAAGAGAAAATAATACAATTTCAGGGGAAGTCGCCTTCAGGTCTGCTGCTTTTTTTTTTTTTTTTAATTAAAAAAAAAAAAAAGGACAGAAAACATCAGTTTTGAACTTCTCTTCAAGAACCCGGGCTGCAAAGGAAATCTCCTTTGTTTTTGTTACTTATATGCTGTCAAGTTTTGAAGTGGTGAGTTTCAGGTCGGTTTTGCTAATTTCACTCAGTAAAACTGCAGTGTTTCTGTTTCTAGATAGTACTTTGCTTCTTTGTCTCTTTAAAAGGTCACAGTGAAAGCTTGGCCTGGATTATACCGGCCATATGGAATGGATAAGGGCACAATCTCTTAAAATGTGATTATGCAGGAGCGAGAAAGTCGATCCAGTAAGGAGTTCGTTGAAAAAGATCCCACATTGCAAAAAATAGGTTTTTGAAACCGGATTTTTGTGCTTGCTTTTTTTTTTCCCTAAGGGAAATAATTGCTGTGTTTGAGTTCACTGTTCTATTCATTAATTACCACTTATGGACTTAGTTTATGGACAGGGAAATAGGATTTTGAGAAAGTAGCCTGCTTTCAAGCAGATGTTACACTAAAATGTATTTTAAAATGTGTAACTCAAAAAAAAACTCTTCAGCCTGGCATCTGTTGAGACCATACTTAGTTCCCATGCTGTCTGTCCAGCAGGCCTTGTTGGAGACTGTTCTTTGCCATTCCAAACTGAGGTTTGGTGAACTTGAGCCTTGGGCATAGAGTTTAAATGAGTAAATTGGGTGTTTTATGTGCATGTAATTTTGCCTTATAATGTAAAGCTTTTTACAAGATGACTGAGTGTTTAATAGAAGATCATAGGTGGCAGGTATTCAAAGGACAATTTTGTATGACCTATATAATGTTTTGATTGTCAATACATTAGCTAAATTATAATCTATCACTTTCATTTGCTCTACAATGTATAATGCTGTTAAGCCTCATGACTACTTAGTATGTTTTTTAGCATTAACTTTGATGCTGTTTACTCTCCCCCCCCTTTTTTTAAATTGCCCCACGGATTAAGTATTTTCAAATCATGTTTTAAAATTCATTTTCTGCTCTAGGGTAAGGCAACCAATTTCAGAAAAAGCTGCTTTGTATTACAAATCCACATGAAACATTATAAAGAGTGTTTTGAATAAGTTAATAATCACCACTCTCTAATTTTGGCTTTAGTTTAATATAATGGAGAAGAGTAATCTTGATAAAAAGTGGTTAAAAGAGGCACATTTATTCTTAATGAACCTCATAACCAAAAACAGATGGGACCTCTATCTACGGTAAACCTTTAGTTCTCTGCCTGCCACCCTGGAGTCCAAGGATAAATAGCCTTTATTTCTCAAACTTTAGAGTTCTTCAGTTGCCATTCTTAAGGTTGCTTTTAAGCCTACGGATTCCCATTGCTCCGTCCTCCCCATTCACCTCTTTTCTTGATTATAATGCACAAAGTAATCTATGGTAAGAGAAGAAAAACATGCTTATGGAAAGGCCATGCTAATACAAGCAAGCTAGCTTTCAATAAATTGAATCTAAATAGCTTTTCTGGTATCATATATATTTTTAAAGTACAAGAAATCTCAAATAACTAGGTGGCTGGAAGAATGTAGTAATTATCATATTCTACCTGATTTTCCTAAATATGATCCCCTCCCCTTTAATATTGGTACGCTCAATACTTCAAGTACTGTGAAAGTTCATAGAATAATTCTGCTCATCTGTCCTTACCAATTTTAATCAAAACTTGTATCTTAAAAGTGATGTTGATATTATTCTCATTGCTTTATCATAAACTGAAAATTGTCCATTGTATAACTGAAAATAATTATTCATATTTTTCTGAAGTTGATTAAGATACTGACTTCATTGCATACTGAGATTATTTTTGAATGCTAGCGATTATGTTTTATCAAAAACATCAAGGTTTTTTTAAAAAGCCTGTTAGGCAGTTAAGTCTAATGTGTATCTCACAGAGTATTTTCAATTTTTTTTTTGTTTTTGCTATTTAAATTAATGGCATTCTATTACCAATGGACTCCTAAGTATCAACTGTAAAACATGGGAGTTGTAATGCTTCAAGTACCTGGGGTATTTGAAGAAATCTTCTACTCCCATCCATTTGCTTGAAGGTGAGATGATCCAATCACACCTTTGAGCCAAGACTTGACTGAGATCTTTCACAGGTCACATAACTCTTGAAACTTTTATAGTAGAAAACTTTTTCTACAAATTAACCTGTAAAGCCATTGGGGAGTTTAAAAAGCAGATGTTTGCTACCTTCTTTTGAGGTAGTATGTCTATATTTTTTTCTTATAAAAATTAAATATTACATAAAAAGTTACATCAGATTTAACTAAAATTTTGGGCTGTGGTAATTTTTCCATCCTTGATTAAAGTGTTGCTGTTCTGTAATGAGTTTCTAATTTTTAAAAATTGAGATTGCATAAATGCAATTTGTTATTTTCTTTTCTAGGTACTCTTGTGGTAATTCTTGTTTTAAAATTAAGCCCATTTTCTCCCACTTAGTTTCGTTGGTAGGTAACAGATTACAGTTTTTACAAATTACTCAGTTAACTTGGATGGGAATGTAACGCTCTTATCTAGAAATACAGTAATATCTGAATTATATATCTAGCTAAGCAATCTTACAAATACCTTATATTTATGAAGAGAGATATCGAGGGGGTGAAACATTTACATTGTGTGTGTGTGTGTGTGTGTGTGTGTGTGTGTGTGTGTGTGTGTACAGAGCGAGCGAGAGGCAGACGACTCACCCAATTGTAACATGTCTTCTTTTTAAATTCTGGCAGGTGATCTTTAGAGGGTCTGAGTATGGATCATTTGAACGAGGCAACTCAGGGGAAAGAACATTCAGAAATGTCTAACAATGTGAGCGATCCTAAGGGTCCACCAGCCAAGATTGCCCGCCTGGAGCAGAACGGGAGCCCGCTAGGAAGAGGAAGGCTTGGGAGTACAGGTGCAAAAATGCAGGGAGTGCCTTTAAAACACTCGGGCCATCTGATGAAAACCAACCTTAGGAAAGGTAAATACTTTCCAGCCAAATCCTGGAAAGCTGTGAGCCCTGTGTCTACCCAAGGCCACTTTGTGTGGGGGTGGAGGTGCAGAACATGCCTTTGTACGCCCTTTTACTTGATTCTCTTTCTGATCTGAAATCATTTATGTTCCTGGCTAAAGGATCAGTCACGTTTTGAAAGTGTAGGCTGTGTGCTTGAGTGGAGCATCTTACTCTACTATAGACTGGAATCATCGGACAATTAGGATACTAAGGACTGAATTCAGTATAATAGTCGGGTTATGCAGAGCTTCCATGGATAAGGTGTTACTGTAGTAGAGAATATGTAGGTGGCTATTGCTTAAACTCACCTTGATTTAAGAATAAGACACTTAGACTGAGTACTGCCCTAGCTTTTTCATAAAATTGTAAGGTTGTTTCAGAGGTAATGAAAATCTTATGTGATACAATGGAAAAGTTTTGTGATGTCATTTTTTGTGGTGTGTTTTCTTAAGAGCAAATTCATTATTTAGCAGTGAAAAACCTGATGATGCTAGTTTTTGATTTTGCTATAATTGGGTATTTTTGAAAAAGGAAGGGTATTTTTAGGCAAGTTTATAAGGGGAGTATATGTAACTCTTGACTCCTTCCTATCAATTTTATATTGAATTGATGAAGTTTAACAACTTAGACTGTGTTCAGCACTGTTGTTTGTGTAAAGCAGTGCCTATACTGGATATAATGTGGTATAATGTGTGTGTTGCATAATGGTCTTTATTTTGTCTCTGAATAACTGTATGGGATGCAGATTTTCCTTACATTTGCTAAGCACAGGATAAAAATGCCATCTTTTAGTAAATGGGAATATTAAGTAGATAAAGTTAGAAGGCAGAGGAATTTCATTGTGTTTGATGCATAACATTTATCATACAATCATTTATTTTTTTCCTTGGTTTGGCGAAAACAAAGAATATATTGATCCTGAAATGAACAGACACAGCAGTCCGTATTGTTAGATCTTTATCTATTAAAAATGGAAAAACAGCACTTCAGCAAATTCTTTGGCCTCTACTCATGATTACCCTATTTATTGATTGTTTGCCAAGAATGTATGCATCTTAAGAAAGCCAGGGTAAGAGCATTAAAAATATAATTTATTATGGCTTTTCAAACAGAGTGCATTAATATTGTACTGTGAAGCACTGGGCTCTATAAAAAAGACTTTCTGACGCCTGCAAACATATAAGTTCTATAAATTCCTAAATAGGAGATTTCAGCTGTCTCTGGTATTATGTGATATTTGCACAGCAAACTTTAATGCCAGGACAGTTTTAGACAAGGATTCTACAGAATTCACTGCTCCTTATGGCAGACATGCTGTTTACACAGGCTCATAAACCTTCAGCAAAAGCTTCTAAGACTGCCTCCAGGTTTAAATCATGTGGTATTTTTAGCATTCAGCAGTGACCAGTGCACTCCCCTTTTAATGCTGGAAGGTTATGAAGTTGCTGTAGTTGGAAGTCTCGCCAAACACTAGCACAAATAATCAGACAGTTCAGAGAAGGCTCCTGTTCAGCATTACTCCCACTATCAGGAGGGCAACCGTGACAGTTTGCTGGAAGATTTAGCAGCTAGATTTGTAATTAAATGATACTGTTGTCACTTGAGCAATAGCCACCTTAATTATCTACAGGGTACCTCTAAATAAAGTCCAAAGTATATCCATTATATTTTAAGTTTGAAAAACCTACCGTAATTTCATAGGTCTGAGGAACAGCATATCGTAGAACAAGTCTGTGTCATTCTATAAGAGGAAAAATCAATGCATATGTTTTTGTTGTACTAACCCAACTCTTTGAAGACATCGGGATAGGAGAAGGAGAAACCAAAGCACAGTAATTTGACTTCCTGCTCAAATGCTTTTTTTTTTCCCTTAAAGCGCTGCATTTGATAGTGACTTATTTTCCAAATTTAGTTTTTAATTGTAGAAGCTTCTCTGCACACTTCAAACAACAAAATTACTAAAGCCTTCAGTGGTGGTGGATTTTTTTTAATCTTATTTTTTGTGCATGGTTTCTGTTTGACAGGTGCTAGATAAAAATTGTGGTGGAGATGAGAGAGCACTACTTAAGAAAAAGGGGTTGAATGTTTTTGTTTATTTGCTTAGGAGATTTTGCCAAAGTCCCTTCCAGCCAAGGAAGAAATCACCAGTTTGCATATTGCTGTTTTTGCTGTGGTCTCCCCAAGTCGTCTTCTGATCCCTGACAGGATCTCTCTCTGGTATAAAACAGCTCAATGAATGACAAGACTATTGGCAAGCTCTGCAGCGTGTTTTTTTATGCCTAGCCTGTTGGGTACCTCCGAATGAGTTTGTGAGCTTTACTAAATAAACCTAAAGGTTAATTTTTGTTGTTGTTGTTTGTTTGTTTGTTTGTTTGTTGTCAGAGGTAGAATCTCTTGTGACTAGTTCACTGAAGCTTTGGTGAAGGTGCACATGTATTAAAAATGTAGCTGTTTCACTGCCAGCTTTTGTTCAGTAGAAAAAAGCAAATAGAGCATTTTTAAAGGGCATCTCTGGTGTCCGTGGGAAATCCTGATTTTTTTTTTAGCTCTGATTGGCATGCATTAGACATCTTCAGAAGTTGGTAGGATTCTTTGAGTCCAGAGGGCAGAGCTTATAGAGGCATTAATGTTAGAGGAGTAATTGGGGATCCTGGGTGCCCTGTTAAAGTAACCCTTGTCATCATTTATGCTAAAGATGATATCCTCCTGGCAGTTTGCCACAGTACAGTTCAGATGCATCTGCTTTTAACCCTTTTCCGTTTATCTTTGGAAGTCTGACAGTATGCTGCATAAACACCTTGAGTACTACAGCATTCTATGATTTCAGTTTCTAGAAACCTCTTTTCTAACAACCATGGTATGCCCTGTGCTTATTAATCATCTCACTACTGAGTTATTACATTGGATTAAAGTAAATAAAGAGAGAACACATCTTCAAATCTATGCAGATTCCTTTATCCTAATGTCATGTTGAGGCCAGTTTCCTTTTTTCTCTCTCATTTTATCCCATTTACTATAACAAAGATTGTTCATTTTAAAGTCAGATGATTACTGTGATATCTTTTTAGTCAAATAGATTAAATGACTAGCCATAAAATAAGCCCTATTTATCCACATTATGCACATACTGAAATAATATATTTTGAGCATCAGTTTGATTAAGTTTTGTGTTTCTTTTATGAAAATGTTAAAGTAAATACTTTTAAAAGGGAAGAAAAATGTTATAATTTTAAAGTCCAAGGTAATTTGGGCACAAAAACGAAAAGTTTAATATTAAAAGCCTGTGGAAGCATGAAGGTGGTTCTTCTGAAGACAAGTATAGCGAGTTACGTTTTAACGCTGTGCACCACTCACAGCAGATCAGATCAGACACTTCTCTCTCATCAGCATTAGTATTTGATGAGAAAGGTAATTCCGCATTAACTGGTTTTAATTAAAGCAGAACTCAAGTTACCGTAGGACCAAGTACACGTTCTATTTAAATATTCCTCTTACAACTTAAAAAAATAAAAGACTGTATATATGTGTGTGTGTGTGTGCATGCGTGCCTGTGTTTCTGTGCCCTGTCTGCCTGAGAATCAGTGAAACAGGCTCCCCTTCCCACACTGTTGTGAAGATTTATTTTCATGGCTTAGTTTTTCCTCTCCCCCACCCAGACTGTATTTCTGAAGATTATTGGTTTGCATCTCTTTTCCTCTGTCTCTTTGATAGGAACCATGCTACCAGTTTTTTGCGTGGTGGAACATTATGAAAACGCCATTGAATATGATTGCAAGGAGGAGCATGCGGAATTTGTGTTGGTGAGAAAGGATATGCTTTTCAACCAGCTGATAGAAATGGCATTGCTGTCTCTGGGTTATTCGCATAGCTCTGCTGCCCAGGCCAAAGGTAAATACTGCATACATGGGGCCGGAAAAAATGGTTTGGCATCCTTTGTTTACTTTGCAGAGAAAGCACTGGATATTTTGATTCAAAGAACTGTAGCCTGTATGTTACATTGGTTCCTTATAGACTGTGGCTTTAAAAAATTGGCTTAATTCAGTTTGGTTTAGTTAACACACATTTTGCTCGTGTGGAATGTCGAGGTAGATTTTTTTTTTAAATTACTTCAGCTGAATCATTAGTATGCTTATTGACCTTAATAATCTGCTCCACTGAGGACCCACAAGGAAGTGAGGAGCGTATTTGAGCAGATGGACTGTTGAGAGTCAATTTGCATTTATGACTGAATATCTAGTTCTGTTTCTTTTATTCTGTTTCTGATGGTTTTATGGGCTGTAAAGTATTTTTCAATGCTGATTCCCTTTGCAATAGAGAATCTTATCTAAATCGTAAAGCCATTTAGAACTGGCTCAGCCATGTCTTATTAGAACTTTGTATAAGTTAGGAATATGTGGTCTATGCATAGGTTTTATTGATGGGGCTTGATTTCCAAAATAATAAACAACCCTACTCTCATTTACATAATTTTACAATTTGGA
This sequence comes from Lyroderma lyra, assembly GCA_004026885.1. Classification (NCBI taxonomy): domain Eukaryota; kingdom Metazoa; phylum Chordata; class Mammalia; order Chiroptera; family Megadermatidae; genus Lyroderma; species Lyroderma lyra. Next base: position 200,211 of record PVJL010000135.1, on the reverse strand, counting down.
AAGCTAAGCTGTGAATATTTCCATTGACCTGCCTTTTGGAGGAAAGGGAATCATTCAAACAGGAATAACAATATTTCTTGTGGAGGGGGCCATAGGATAAAAAAGAAAAACCAAACCTCTACTAGATATATTATCTGCAGGGTAAAATACTTAATGACATATTTTCTTTATCTGCGATAGGGCTAATCCAGGTTGGAAAGTGGAATCCAGTTCCACTGTCTTACGTGACAGATGCCCCTGATGCTACGGTAGCAGATATGCTGCAAGATGTATATCATGTGGTCACATTGAAAATTCAGTTACACAGGTGAGTCAGGACAGCGTTCCAGGGCAAAATGTTCTGCTTACCTGCTCTTTTAAAATAAAGCCATCTCTGGTCAACCTTTAGTTTTTATTTTCTCTGTGATTCACAGAGGTTAATTCAAATTGATTTTGTTACCTTACCACTTCTGCTTTATTTTCCTAACTTCAGTGTAGAATTTAAAAGCAACATCCTCACCACCCCCATTTGTAGGTTTTTGCAGGTTATCAAAAGACAGGACTTTTTTATATTTAGTCAATTAAATGATGCATTACAAGAAAGCATTTTGCATAAAGTTTACTTAAGAGAAAAATATTTTTGCATATCATGAACAGTGCCATCTGTGTACATTTTATGAAAGAATGCCTTATTCACTATTGCAGCGATCTTATTTATATATTTTTTTAATCATTTTAGTTCGTATGAACAGAGTCATGAAAGGAAAATGGTTAATACTCTAATGCTTTTCACAATGGCTTGTGAGGAAGCAGTACACCTTAAATTGTCTTCCCAAGCGCATCAGAGCAGGAAGGTAGAAGTAACATGAAAAAATCGCCACCACAGGCAGCTGATGTATAATTCATGCATCGATACAGCAGATGTGTTGTATAAAGTAATTAACTAATCGGAACAATCAGGAGACCGAGAGCAATCTCCAGATGCATCTGTTTGATGCGCAAAATGAAATCTGTCTGTCTTAACGGAATGTTTTGCAGCGGGATGCAATCTTGTAATAATCCCCTTTCTAATCTATGTCTCAAATAGTTGCCCGAAACTAGAAGACTTGCCTCCTGAACAGTGGTCGCACACCACAGTAAGGAATGCTCTGAAGGACTTACTGAAAGATATGAATCAGAGTTCGTTGGCCAAGGAGTGCCCCCTTTCACAGGTACTTAGCATAGCATGGAATAAATAATAAGACATCGTGGGCAGCCCTGAGTTGCAGTTTGATAGGGCTCCGTCGTCTAAAGCAAGTGGTATCTGAAGCAAGAATCTGCCAAAAATGCAAAGTGTCTTGACTACTGGTGACTTTTAAAAATATGCATGGTGCATTCTGAATAGAGCCTTTACACTTTTTCTCCCTTGGGGAAAAGGGTGAAGGAGAAACAGCTCAGCAGAGGAGTATGCTAGCTTGTTTTTCAGTTCCTTTTCGGAGTACTCTGAGCATGGAAGCTACATTCTCCTGAGTGGCCTTCTTAAAGGAAGAGTAACTGGTGTAACTTCCAGGAGCCTTTGATAAACGGCAGTGGCTGGCCAAGTGTTAATGCAGAAAACTTCACCACGCTGCCTGAATAAAATAAGAGAACGGTTTTTGGATACTTAGCTCATTACAAAAAAGTAGATAATGTAAAAGAGAGCATTTAGTAAAAACAATTACAAAAGTAAAAACAGAAATCTCATCAGTTTTAGGGCATTGGTTTACCTTTTTTCCCCTGTTCTGAGATGCCTGTCATACCGTCAGGGATTTTTGAAATGAGACAAAGATTTGTTATTATTGTGCTTGATTTTTTTTAGAATAAATTTTGATGGAAGGCAGCTAAAACTGCCCCTGTTTCTAAATGTAAAACCAAACATCATTTTTAATAATGCTCAGCTGATTTTATATAAAAAAGAAAGGATGCTATGAACCTACTCTGAATGGGCTGCCCGTGTGGTCAATACATAAGATGTGTTATAATGCCGTCCCTCAGTGCCCAATCCCACTGTAAGGTCATTCCATGATACAGTATAATTGAAATGCTGATCTAGATTTTTACTAAAATTTTCAAGTTCTTTTCATTCACGTTTAAAATGTAATTCTGAATGTCAGTCACTTGAACTTGAACGGCTGTGCTGTAAACATTTCTGCAATTGAGAGAGTCTCAAAATGTGTTTCTAATGGGATGCTCATGAGGATACTGGATACCTTTGGAAGGAAGCTTGTGGGCCTTGGTGCTCCTATTTTTGTAGAACTCCATGCATTTTAGGTTGCTGCAGTACAGTCCATCAGCTTTACTTGGATATTTATTAGCAATTATAAATAGGAATGAAGCAAATGAATTAAGATTATAGTTAATGATGACTTTCTGTATTCTTTTAAGGTAAACTATAGCCACAGGTAAAATGTTCTCTTGCATTAACTGTCAATTTCTTAAAATTCAGAGCAAACTCTGTCATTTTAGCTTATCTCCTTTTATCCTCCCTCTCTCACCCTTGGAGTAGAGATGATGTGGATTTATAACCATCCAATAAAGTCATTTAAATTAATTAAGCACAGTTAAATCAATAGGATGATATAATGAAGCAGGTGACTTTTACCTCTGGGACTTTGGGTTTTGCAGACAACTCCAGATAATATGTCACTTGGTTACTATCATTTGAAAATTTGAAATGTCCTAGAAATTAACTTTTTTTTTTAATTCAGAGTTAAGATGTGTATAAACACCCAGTTTAAGAATCTCATGTAACCTCATGTGACTAAATGTCCCATTGATTTGGGAGTAAATTCAGATAAAGATTTAATGCATTTACTGTGAGCTGGAGAGGAGGATGCTAGTACAAGTATTTATTGATATAGGCAGTGAGAACTAATTGTTAAATGACATCAGCATTCAGCCAATAAACTCCACCTCACTGTAGCTTATAAATATAATTGTGAATTTACTTAATGTTATCATGGGAAATGAATTGAATACAGGCAATTATAGCATTAAACAAAATGACAAAATGAAATTCAGGACTTGGTTTTGGAGTCATACATGGGTGAATTTCTGTACAGAGGCCTTTACAAGAACATGTGGCTGTGTGTAGCTAGAGACCCTGCTGTAATTGTTCACTGGTGAAACGAAGCTGTAGCTTCAACATCAAGTTGTAATCACAATCGCCTTTTCTATAAAAAAATCTTTTGAAAAAATTATGTATAGTTTAGCAGGGGCATCAAATATTAGAAATTAATTTAATATTTAATATCATGGAAAAAGTACAACCTATTCTCTAAACGAGAGACTTATTTTATATTCTGCTACATCATCTTCTGTTTTTTTCTGTAGAATGAATTCATGAATCTCATACTCAGAATGGTTTAATAACGAACTATTTTCTATTTCTTCTTTATTTTCTTTTCTGTCGTAAGTTATTAAAGACATGCAATGCAGGCTCTCTAAGGTCTAACCTCCAAACACATGCTGAGCTTGGCAAAACTGCTCTTTATCTCTCCTGTGGCTGCGATTTGGTGATGAAGATGCTATGTTGAAAAATACCTAGCCAATAAATATTGTCTCAGTCTTATACAAAATGGGACTGAACACTAAGAAATGCTAAGAGTTAAGACTGTTTTACCCCTGCGGAATTTTGATTCATTCACTTGAAAACTTCCAGCATGCAAGTCAACACACACATTTTACTGTATCTTAAAGGTTTTCTTTTATTTAACATGATAAAATACTGCAGTAGTAATTATTGCTTGAAGGTCCCTTAATGTTATGCTCAAAAGAATGTCCACCCTGTGGGCAATAGAGTCCCTTTCTAGATAGAGGCCAGGAGGGAGTGGGAATGGGAAGCCAGCAGGAATTTGCACGTGGTGTCTGACAAGCCCTGCCTCCAGTGCTCTGGGAGGCTTTCCCATACTTGGTAAGCAGATGTCCAGTTCAGACTGGGAATCTTAAAGCTAGAAGGTGTTATCTTCCCCTGACTTTTCCTTGGGCAGTTGAAGAGCCAGTGGCCTAGAGATTAAAGTCAAAATGCTGATAGTGACTAACTCATCCTTTTCCAATGATCAGTTTTAAAGTCAATGTTGATTTTAAAACAAATTCCTAGGTTTTGGTGCAACAGTGTTTTCTTTGATAATATTTGCAAGGTTTTCTCAGTCTGCAGAAATTCCATAAGTGTGCATGTGGTTTGATTTATAACTCATACCTTTATTTCTGGTACTGCTTTCCTATCATAAATTGACTCAAATAGACTGACATCCATTTATTAATATTTTGTACCACATGTTTGTTTATTTTTGTAAAATGTTCTAAGGCATAAGAAACACTTAACTTGTTATAGATCTGAGGTTGGGTGTTTTGTTTTTTCAGTGGATGTGGTTAGATAAGTTGGGTGTTGTATTCTGAACTGCAAGTAATGAAGAGAGAATAAAGTCTTACTTGGTAATAAGAAAGCCTGTGGTCATGAGAACTTTGGGAGTATGGATTTGGGAGGTAAATTGGGACTTAAAAAATAGACAATTGCAATAAAACATTCCATTTTGATATTAGTTTTTACTCTGATGTTTTAGAAATTGAACTTAAACATTAGATAAAATATATATTTATTTGTTACCAGGATAGATTCATTTTATTAAAAGTACCATAAGTAAAAGTTCAATTATTACTTCTACCAGCCCAATATCTTCCTTCTAAAAATGTTTAGGTCAAATATGCCTGTGAGATTTTAATCTGATATGTGCATTTTTACCACCTGTTCCTACCATCCATGCATGTACACAGACAGACACACGCACACACACACACAGACACACACACACACGCACACACACACACACACACGCACACACACAGACACACACACGCACACACACACACACGCACACACACACACGCACACACACACAGACACGTGCACACACGCACACACACACACACAGACACACGCACACACGCACACACACATCACAACTTTCACATTTTTAAGGGACTGGGTTTTTTTTCTATTTCATTGTTTTCTATTTCTCACCTGGGGCAAAGGACTTCCAAGACCACGTCCTACATGAAGTAAGAACGAATTGTCATTTTCATTTTCAAGCAGCAAAAGCTATATAAAATGAATTTAAATTTGAACATCCCATTAGCAGTAATATTGAGAAAAATGTTTTTTGGTTTTTCTTTTCCTGCCAGCATCTCAGGATCTAATATATGTCAGATATGTCTTAGGAAAACAGTTAAAGAAGGAAACTTTCCTGCCCTCCTGACTTAGCATTTAGCTAGACTGATTCTCTGAAACTTGACAGTCATTTCCATAGATATTTACTAAACCTCTGTGTTCAGTTGTTTTTCAGTCTGTATTATATATAACCGGGATAACAATTTTAAAAACCCTATTATGTTATAGCTCTATATTATTTTAACTGCAGTTTGTAGTATTTTTTCATAATTTTTAGACTGAAATGGCATTTTTAAAAGTTTTTCAATAAGCATCAATACTCACATTCTCAAGGCATTAGGCAGCATCAATATTCAGATACTGTGTTTCATGCGGGAGTCTAACTTATGACATTTATTCACATATTCACATTCATTCATTCAAAAATATAATGTATTGACAATCTGCTGTGTGACTGGAAACTCCTATTTCCAATGTAGTAATAAGGATGATAAATGTTACTAGTTGAAGTAAGAATAGTTAACTTTCATTTAGTGCTTTTAATGTATTAAGAGCGTTTCTGTCACTCTAAGTGTTAGATAGTTCATATCCCTTCTTTCAGTTCAGGAACCTGAAGCACCGAATGTTTAAATGAGTGCCCATGGTTAGCAAAGCAGATGGGCAGCAATTCATACCTGGAGTCTTTGAGCTGAACCAGGTATCCTACTTGGTCACATACATAGATAAAGAAACTTTTTAAAAAGATTGTCTCAAACCAATTTGATATGCTTTATAAAATACATTTTTCTGAAGTGCTGATAACTACTGTAGTTTCCCAAATGTGTTTATTCTCACTACTGCAATTTTTCTTTCACATACATACTTTGTTTTTGTAACTTTGATTTGGTTGTTTGCTTTGTTGTTTTCATTTTGTTGTTTATATCGACTTGCTTTAGAAATACCATCATCTCATGTTCCTAATGTAGAGTACAAGAGGGTGTTTTAGACCATGGGGACTGACTTCTGGAATCATCTCGAATTTGGGAGGTTCCAGAAGGTTTAGCTATAACAAGCTCTGTATCAGTCACTTGTATCCCCCATCCTCATCCGTCTGGACCAATAGGTATAATTGAACTAATAGCCCATTGTTTTGTACCCCAAGACAATGTTAGGAATTAGCATTGGCAACAGTGGGAAGTTGGATTTCTGAGTCTATTTGAAAGTATTGACCTTAGTCATCCACTGGCCTGGTATGATGGATGAGGATGTGACTGGCAGCTCCATTTAAAAATAGAAAGTTTCCTGTTGGAGATGTGCTTCTACAATTTTGTACTTGGCCCTTCCTTTGTAATATAATATTATAAATCTTGTTAATTATCACGTATTTTGAGGACTGTCATGTATGCTCTCCTTTTTTTGAAATTACAAAAACTTTCCCAGTCCTTACCCTACTGATCATGGGAATCCCAGGTTATGTATGTTTGCTTTCCCAGGCACTGAAATACTTGATACTAATTGGATTTTATTATCACTTTCAGCAATTGTATTAATGGTGAGCTACATAAAGAAAATGGGAAAACACGGTCTTGTATGGGTCATTGTGTGAATTGCTAAACTTACACCGAATAATTTTTTTCTGCCTCCTTTTTTGAACCATTTATTACTTTATTTCTACTTCCCCATTCAATTTAGACGGTGAAATATCTGCTTTGGGATAATATTGTAATATATGGAATCTACCATAGAACTGTCCTCTTAAATTGCAGGTTTTTTTTCAAGTATTTTCATGCTACAAGAATTTCATGTGTCAGGCTCATTCTTAGCCAGTTTAGATACACAAAGGTTTTTACTGTAGCTTGAATATTAGTTCTCTACAACCTTTTAGCTACATTAATCAAAAAAGCCAAACTTAATAAAGCACCTAACTTAAAATAGATTGATCTCAAATATTTTATGGCCACTATCTTTTCACAATAGTACAACATAAAATTAAGCCATGCCAATTTAAGGAGTGCTTAACAATGTCTAAGTACTTCATTTTCTCATAATAGATTTTTACCTATGCTTTGTTTTAAATATGAACAGGTTTCCTTTGACCTCAAAAATCACTAATGCAAGGAAAATTACCATAACATGAGAGCATTTCCCCTATTTTGTTCTTATTTGCAGAATACTAAATATTGCCAAGGTTTAGCAGTAGACATGGCCTGGGCAAAAGCCTATTAAATGCTATTTTGTAATTGTTATTATTATTTTTTTAGTTAACCAAATCATTCTAATCAATCTGATATTCTTGGTAAAACAGAACTAGTTTTAGAGTGCTTTTTGAATGTCTTTTTTCACAATTACTACTTAAATTTTAAGTTGGGCTCTATTCTGGATTGGTTTTTTAAACCCACTTTATTTCATGTCAGATTTGGGCCGCGTACAAACTCATAAACAAAAGAACCTTAAATTCAGAATAATCAAAACAAACAGATACACGCACCCAATTTTTTTCTCTTTCGTTGGAACCTGCTTGATCATAACATGCTCTGAGCATAAAACACATAAGAGAGCCTTTAACATAACAGGAGAGAGCCCCAGCCCGGGCACTGCAGCTCATTGCCAATTGAAGTAAGGAACGCTCCTCCGGCTGTTGGGACTTTTAAATCTAGACTTAAAAGTTATTTGTTCTGTTTAGCATTTTTAAAATGATTCTATTAGGAATTGTATGTGCTTCAGTTTTAATTTTAACTCATAATGATTGTGAAGCACCCTGGGATGCTGCACAAAGGGCACTGCAGAAATATAGGATTGTATTGTGTTCTAATATACAGCTTTATTATGGGGTGCTGGAGGTCCATCATGGACAATTCATAAGGTTGCAGAACTCCTCATTGAAGAGAAGGTGGCTGGCTTCCTTTAATAGTCCCTTTTTCTTTCATTCTTTCTCTCAAAATTTATCCTCTTTACTTGCTTCTTTTTAAAAAAATACTATTTTGTATTGCAATATTTTCTCATAAAGATGCTAATCTAGTTTACTCAGAGAGGTTAAGATACAAACCAGATGATATGTTGAAAGTTAAGAAAAAGTAAGGCTTTAATTACTAGTGCCCTTTGAAATGACATTCTTATCTAGATGACAAGACAGGATACTTCATCACTGGGTATCACCGACTTTCCTAGGCTTGTCCCATTTTACTGTCAATCCAGCAAATGTGGAGCTAACCAAAACAAATACCGTATTAACTATTTGAAACTTCATAAATTAGGTATTTTCCAAAATGTGTTGAAACTCCTGGGTTGTGTTAACATAGGACAGAGCTTTGTTTTCTTTTTATTTCTTAATGGAACTATTGCTTGAAATAATACATTTTTTCAGCAACTTCATTCTGATACTTTTCATGTGAGTCTTCACCACCACTTTGTTTAGTGAGCTCGTAGCATTCATTACGTAGGGGTTGAGAATGTGAGCTGTTATTAGTAGCTCTGTAAGCTTGGGCAAGTGACTGTCCATACCTCAATTTCCTCATCTGTGAAATAGGAAAATAATAGCACCAATTTTTCAGGGTTGTTACAAGAATGAGTTAATACTTGCAAAACATTTAAAACAGCGTTCAGTTTTAAAGTATATAGTAATTTTAGTTGTTATTCTAAAATGTGGGGATTAAGAGTTTGAAATTACACTTGTGGATGCTGTGTGATCTAAGAAACTTTGCTGCTACATGGAAGATTTTGATGTAAGTTTCACATTTTTATGGAAACAACCAAGAACTTTTCATTTGGGAAAAAAATTAGAGGATTGTGTTACAACTCCTTCTCACCTTTAAGAGACACTTTTTTACCACTGTCCACAGAATTATTACAAAGTTCTGATATATTTTAAAATGGAAGTAGTGGGAGTCCAAGCCTTGTGCCTTAAATAAGCACATTTGCAAGTTAAACAAATTCGGTACCTTAGACTGGACATTGTCAAAAGAGGGCAAAGATGCCTCCTGGGACTGTCATCTGGATGTGAGTTTTTCCCAGTATCCTTTCATTTAAAGTCCTCACACTCGAGACACTGTTCTCCCTTGTTTTGAAATTATTTGTGGACATTTAATTGATTGTAGCAAAGGGACTGAGTTTTCTTCATAGTCATAGATGCTGGCACACAGTAGGATCGCAGGAATATTTGTAAAACTGAAATACCCTCATAAGAGTTCACCATGTCCATGAATCAGTAAACTATGTCAGTGGTTTTATTAGTAGTATTTGAAACATACTCTATAATATCTCACCCTACAAAATATTTTTCCTATGAAACTTAATTCTGAATTTTTAATTTACCTAACCAAGAGCAAATTATTTCTGAATTTTTTTAAGGTACAAGCTGTTTCATATTTCTACATATATGGTAATGTTCTTGAATTTATGTATAAAACTTACATGTTTGTATGCAGAGTAATAAGAGGTACAAGAGACCCAGAGATCTTAGGAAAAAAAGCGTAAAAGACCTAATTATACATCACTATTAAGCACAGCCTTTAGCGACATATGTCTGTACACATTTAAAATTTTTCTTCCCTAATTGAACATATATTTCAGCGTGGCTAATACTTATCATTTTTGTTTCTTCAATTGTGTTATATTTAAAATTCCTATTTTCTTTTTTACAGAACCTCAAATCTCTTTTAGTCAGTAAAATATCTTTATTAACTTTTTTCAGTTCCATTTGTTTATTTCTCATATTTAAAAATAAAATAAAGAGGGAAAATTTCAGTGACAGGGTAAAATGATTTATAGACAAAGATGCTGATGCTGTCAGCACGGAAGTGCTGACAGTCAGTACCAACCCATGTGAGCAGACAATGTCCATTCCTCAGTTGATGTTCTAAAGTCCTAATTTGGCACTGGCGACTGTTTAGGGCTATAAACATATAATGTGTAAAAGTCAGCTTCATAAAGGTCCAGAATCACCTGAATTTAGAGAGAGCTGCAGGTGTAGATAACTGCTCAGCCATCCCAGAGTGGGCCTCTGGGACTTGGTGTGCCCCTCCCACCCCAAGTGTGCATGAGCACCACCATGAGCACACACCTTCCATTCTGGACAGTGCTCATTATTTCATGACGTATAACGTGTTCAATACATTTTTACCATTTCCCCATAACTCCTATAGAGTATACTTACCAGTATATAGACTTTTTCTAAACTGTGAAGCAATTTCATAATACTGCTAAGAGATGAGTCAGATTAATTTGATTTTTCTGTATGACCTAATCCAGAGGTGACACTGATTTATATTTATTTAGTAGACATGGGAAGTCTTGGCTAACAGCTAATAATAAAACATAGAAATCAAAGAAATGATTTAGCCTCCTTAGTCTCCTATGAAATCTTGGATCAGATATGAGTAGGGTCCATAGAACCTGTGGCTTCTATGGGTTTGTGCAGACCCTGAAGTTATCAGTCACTCTAGGGAGTATGTGTGGGGAGAACTTCCATAGGTTTCATGAGATTCCAAAAAAAGAGTTTCGTGGTCCCATCAAAAGCTAAAAACCGGACTGTCTTTTCTCCCCAGTTTTTAGGTAGTGTGGCTTAGAATCTAATAGTGTTCATGTAAAGAAGGAATGCAAAGAAGGAGTATAAAATCTGTGAAGAGTTATAGAGCCTAATTCTAGTATTTACTTTTGGAAAAGTGGACTGTTCAAACTACTTCAGTTCTTTTGTTCACTCTGTGGCTTAAAATTTTTCAATATGCTCTATTTAGGACCCATGGAACTTAATACAAATTTGATATCTTATTTTTCTGCTATTTCTAAGCACAGACTCTAGAAAATTAAATCTCCATAGAGGATGGGAGATTTAACCACCAAAGAACCATCAGAGAAAGAGTAAGCAAGCATTTTGCAAATGTGCAAGTTGTTACAGATTTGGAATTTTAGGAAACAATTTTTGTTGTAGGATCAAAATCATTGGATTTAGATTACCCCAATAAAAAACTTGTGAAAATCCTATTTGGAGTAGCATAATATTTAACTTAATGATGAGTATATTTTTAATAATTATATTATAACCAAGATACCCAGGGACTTGAACCATCTTAAAAATAAACTATAGTTGGGAGCATTTACACAGTGAGTGAGTGAGTGCCTGAGAATGGATGATGTGTATTATAATTGAATCTTCTTTAGTCACTAAAGGAGACCCTATAGGACCTCTTTTGGGGAAGACATGCAGATTTCATAGAATGTTAAAGCTGTTAGAAGGGACCTTGGAGATTATCTAGTTCAATTCCCTTCATATTGCAAATGAACAAACGTAAGCACCTATGTGCAGTTAATTTGAAATATTACATGCCCATAGTAATAATATACCTTTTAACTAATGTTTTCTAATTTAAGCTCTTTACTAGCATATTCAATTAGTTTGAGTAAGAGGGTTTCAGTGTAGTAAGAAAGACCTAGATAGGTATTTATACAAAAGAACTAAATAGAGAATCTGGTTAAAAGATATTATCTAGCTCCTAATGTAAAATTACTTTAATTATGTGTTAAAGTCCTATGAACTGTAAACCAACATTATCTTTAAAAATTAAGAATTGGCTGTTTAAATAATTAAATAAAATTTCTGTGTTTGAAATTATTGCATTTTCACGTTTAGGAGATGTACTAAGACAATTAAAACAGAATTGCATGTGTTCTCTTTGTGCTTCCTTTTGTATTCCTTTAGCTTTGCTGGGTTTCTGTTTTTAGCACACTTTAGTAACCCTTGTAGGGTTACTTTGTGTGCAAAATGCCGTTTTCAGTCACGGGACTGATCAAGATGGCAAGAGCCATAACTATGACAATTGGAGTTTAAGTAAAATTTAGAAGTGATTAGTCTCTTCTCAACAAATTGAGCTTCTGAATATGCCCCAGTTGTATCTCCCAAGAGAATAGCTTAGAAAGCAATAGATGATCCAGAGGGAAAGATTTGGGGAACATAAGCTAGCATGCACAAACAGAATATTACAGTGAGAAATCCTGCCATTTGCTTCTCATAAATTGAAGCCCATTTCCTTTCCTTCCCACCCCGAAATGCCAGATGGGAACTACCTGTTAATTTTCAACAAATTCGTTCCATGTCACCATCTCATTTGATGCCTTTTAGGGCTTATTTGTAGCATTTGTTATCCTTTGGGATTAAAAATAACCCGTTTCCTGAGAATCCCTGTTAAAATTGTATTTGAATGTGGAATTGATTCCATTTGATCTGAAATTAAAGTTTGACCTTTGAGTTTTTCACATGCATACAAAAAAACTGCTGTAAAAATTCAGGTCATGGGCAGACAGGATGTGGAAAAAGACATCGGAGTCTATGAAGTTGCACTTCTCAAAAAACGAAAAATTTAAAAGCATGGAGAGCTAGCAGTTTGACAGATTGTTCAGTAAATGCTCATTTTATTGAAAATTATAGAAAGGTGCTTAATGCCTCTGTGCCATTAATACAATACATAAAAAGGTTACTGTCAAGATTAGTGTTCCAGTTCTGAAAATTAACTGTAAGGCTTTATGCATCACTCCGCATCAACTGAGAAGTTAAAGGTTTCTGTATATATATTTTGCATGTGTGGACATTTATTTCAGATAACAGTTATTTTAGACTTTATGCCAGAGACGTTAGCAGTGACTTGCTTTCATTTAAAACATAGACATAACAAATACATATATTACAGACAAGGTAGAATCATGAAAATCCTATAGAATTAAACCTGTGCGAGATTATTTCTCTTGCTGCTTCTCTAGAGTATTCCAATTCAAAACATACATTCCTCCCTACAGAAAAAGATATTCAGATTCCCTAGTTGAAATTAATTAGCATTCAGAAACCAGATAGCATGTTTTTGGGTATTCATGAGATCTCTGTTTGAAAAAAATGTTTTTAACTTGTAGAAATGTGTTGCAACACACAGATGGGAAGAAAAAGAAAAAAAAAATCTCTTTAGCAAGCACTGTGTGTAAAAGGAATATTACATTTTGCACGCTCCTGATTGCTCTGTGTAAACAGTTTTTGACATCTGTCTTTATAGTTTTCGAGGAGAGGAAGACTTTGTTAAAAGAATCATTTTTATACAGCAGTCACCATTTCAGTCTTGCTTTACCTGTATTATGAAAGCAGATGGTCTGCATGTCTTTTGAATATTTATAACTATCAAAAACAATCTCTTGCTATTCACCCTTAGGCTTATGAGATGTCAGGACTGTTCTGGTTGAAAAAAATCATCTTGGGTGTTTACAGAAAGAGGATTACATTAAGCTGAAATGACTATACATTTTCCAGTTTAATATTTGTCCATCAGCTGTTTAATCGTATTTAGATAATTGTGTAAATAAGATGTTGTAGCCTTTGCCCTCTCTGCTGATGGAGCCTGAAAGCTTTCAATGTGGATGAACCACCATTTTGTAGATTTTCTTGCTACCTTCTCCCACCTCAGTTAAACCATCAGCAAGTCTTTAGTAAGTTTTGATCATGATACCACAGTCTTGTTTAAAAAAAAAATAGTGCATATAATGCCAGTATAGAGATTTCATAAAATGCTAGGGAGCTGCTGGCTTCTGGTACAGGCTATTTAGTTTATGAGAGTATATTCTAATATGCAAATATGGTACCGAACTCCACTTGCCCTTTAAAGATGACATGGCTCTCTCTTTATTCCCCATGAGCATGCAGAGCTTTAAGGGTATTTTGGAAAACTTTTGGTATAGTGGGGGTTAACTGTTTTTTGACTGGAAGCTGAGCAATCAGAGATAACAGATTTTGCTGTGGTTGGTTGATTTGGCAGAAAAGCATGAACAGTTTTGGTTTAAATGATTGAATAACCTGATTAGCATTGTTTTGGGGTAGGTTTTTTTTTGTTGTTGTTGTTAAAGGCACAACAAAGCAATTTTAAGGGTAATCAAATGACTGCCTTTTCCCAATTGATGAACCTTTTTTCCAGAAGGCCTCACCTCTCTCAAAACCTCTCCATTGGCCACTAAGATGACCAGGTAGAACAATAAAATCGTCTTCCTTTAGTTTCTGAATCTGTTATAAATATATATCCACAGTGTGTGCTTTATTCTAGCATAAGTTTGAAAGGATATAACATTTTGAGAAATTACATAACCTGCACTGATCCCTTGTAGGGCTTTTTGTTGTTTTTTGTTTTTTTCAAATTTAGAGACCTGCAATATTTTAGAGCAAAGGTTCAGAATGTTCTAACTATATCTAAGTCAAGCTTTAGAAAAATTCCACCCTTACCTTTTCATAATTAGAAAGGTTATAAATAATGTATTTGGCTGAAAAGGAAGCTCAGCCTGTGGCAGATGGTATCATTCTAGAGTGCCGGGGTTTCTGTGAAGATGGCATTCTTTCAGATCGGAACTTCAGCAGACTCCCAGAAAGAACCAGCGCTCCTCATAGGGAGTAGACATGTGCTTTATGGATCTTAGAAAAGCTTACAACTTGGCTCCTAGGTTGAGAGTATCGTGTCACACTGGGGTTATGAGATCCGCAGCCTATTTCTGCCAACTTTCCAATTCTGTTTCCCGGTGCTGGGAGCTGTGGCCTGTTCATGGGTTGGTGTTATGCGTAGCATTTGAACTTGGGATTTAAGCCGACTGAGTTTTGTCAGCCCGATTACTTTATTCCCTGAACATTGATGTTTTATACAGACCGACCACTGAGTAGTAGAACTTGTGATACCAGTTGTCTTTCTCAAAGTGCTTTGAAGAGCTCGTACGAATAGACACCAAGAAGAGAACTGGAATAACATTAGCACCTGAGCACTGTGATTTCCGAGATGTCAGTGAGGATGCGTTTTTGAAAAACCTGGGAAGGGATCTCTTGCAAATTAATGAACACAGGTTCTTTAAACTATGAGTTTTATTGTGACAGCTAAAAGTGATGGATTTAAAAGATTCATTTGACAATTAACCTGCCATCACCTTTGACTTTAAAAAAATAAAGGTTTGTTCTCTTTTTTTTTTGGTAGCCTGCAGTAAGGGCTTAGTTCAATGTCCCTTTATTGATCACCCAATATGTGCCCAGCTCTGTGATGAGTCCTCACTCTTTGGAGATAAGACTCAGGGCTCATCGTCTAGTAGAAAATCAACAGCATGACAAGTGCTATAGTGGTACTGTGTGTGAATGTTTGGGAAGTCAGGAAAGGCAGAAGTAGAGATGCCTGCAGTATACCCTCAGAGATGAGCAGTGTTAACTAAAGTTGGGAGAGGGCACTGGTCGATCATTCCAGTGAGGGAAGTAATGCATATCTTCTCCATTTCAGCTACAAAGTACAGGCCAACTTTAGAAGATAGCCACCAAACTGGAATATTGCAATAAATAGAAATACTATGTTTTTCTTGTTTTTATTTTCCTTGGTACTACTCTATCTGACTTGTAACTTACTAATTTGATTAATACACTCTTCATTCTTCATCAGAAAATGTATTTGACTTAAAATAGATCATTTGACAATTTTATCTGATACTTTTCTATTACTTACAGCATAATCTTTCTACTGATTTGAAATATGATTGGTAGAAAGCCCAATTGAGGAGGTGGTAGAAGAGGGTTGCCATAGTAATTAACATCTCTTAAGTCCTTCTGTACATGGTATGTTCCAGGCACTGTGCTAATTGCATCATCTTCATTATTTTATTTGTCCAAGGGCAGATAGTATGTCTCAATAAGTCATTATTTTTCTAGTGACTTGCCCAGTGCTTGGCACGTAGTAGGAGTTCAATAAATACATGATGAATGAATGAAAAATAATGCCAGAATGAATAGATTCTCAGAATAACCCCATGGGGTGAGTGCTACTGTCATTACCAGTTAGGATGGGAAATTGTGACAGAGGAGTGAGTTTGACCAGGGTAACTCTGCCAGTGTGTGGCACATCATAGACCTAAATGCAGAATTAGCTGATTTGTTCATCAAATGAACACTTAGTGTGTATTTCATATATGCAAGTCATTTGGGCTAGAAAATAATATGGGAACCCAAACCAGAAGGAGCTCACAGCCATGTGTAATCTTTTTAAACCAATGTTTCCATTTGATTGACATAAGAATCCCAAGTTTGTGTCCTTAAAAACATATGTTTTGGTCTCTCCTCTGTACATTCCTTCCACCTAGGAAAATATTAACCAATCTTGGCTTTTGGTCATTTGTATTATCCAAACAGTAGGTGTTTTAAAATAATTATCCAAATTTAATATTACAGTACTGAATATTATTTTTCGAATGCCATGGGCCTCATAAGATTCTGAAACCTCGCTTCTGTGCCCTTGAAATTCACTAGTCTAGTCAGATGCCATGCCTAAGATTTCAATAAGGATTTTACCACACGAAGAAAAAAGAAAGCACCTTGCAGTGGCTGTATGTGAAATTTACTGCATATTGTTCCAATAAAAGTTGAAGTGACCCCAAATTACCTGAATTATAGAATATTTACTAGCCCCCCAAAAGCACAGAAAGATAGAGAACCTAAAAAGTTGCTTTGGCATGTGTCATGACCTGTAAATTAGCCTTTTGATTTGTGTCTTGCTTAGGCTAATATTTACATTAATCAGAGTTCCCTAAGTACATACCACTCGACAGAGTAGAAAGCACCCAGAAAGTCATGTAAGGACAGAGCCTACCAAGTTAGGGTTAAACAAGGGCAGGGGAAGCTTTGATGATCATGCACATATGGATATTATTTTTCACATATGGATAATAATGAACTACATAGCACTATTGCATATGGGCTCGAGTTTTATGAAAATATTTCACACTTTTGTTTCCTACACTATGTATTCTTCTTCCTCCCCCACCCCGTGTATTTTTTTGCACTGTTGGTGTACTGATTCACATTAAATCGAAATGATCTGTGTACACAATTGTCTTCTTAACAGATGGCAAATTTCCTCTAGGCAGAGGTTGTGTCTTATCTGCCTTTGTATCCCTAGTACCAGTCGGGCACATAGTAGGTGTGCAGTGGAGAGTAAATTTGATATATACAAGCTGTTGGCAAACTAGACTGGATATCTGTCAACAACTGCAGCAAAATTTAGATATTACAAACATTTCAGAAAATGAAGACATAAGCTACATTTAAAATGTACATGTACTATTATATTAACATTTAAGAACCTGCCAGAATGTGTAGGTATAAGAGCAATAATTTTTTAAAAATTGGACCAAAGTGGAAGAACATCAACTGTCATCCATTTTCAGAATCACCAGTATCCATCAGCAATCTCAATAGTTTTATTAGTGTCTGACTTTATTGATCCATTATTACAATAGAGTAAGGGTGATTGAAGCTGACAGATTGTTAACTGGATCAGGTAATCTTCTGGCTCTGGTTCTGGCAACCTTGCTAAGTATCTTTTTGTTCTCTGGACTGAGGAAGCCTCTTAGTAAAATTGCAAGCTACTGGATTAATGGCAGGGCATCATGAGCCCATTAAGAATGTCTTTTTAGAGAAATAAAATGAGAAAAGGACTATAAAGTAGAGAGTGTCAAAAAAAAAATAGATGTCACAATGCCTCTTAGGAAAGATAGCCATATTTTACATAAATAATGCAACTTTAGATTATCCTTCACTTAAAGTTCTTCAAAGATCCCCACGGTTTACATATTTTGGGAATATGTTCATTATTACAAAATTAACACTGATAATGGATGTCAGGAGAATCAGTAATAACTAAAAGAGATTTAAATTAGATGTAGCTAAAAGAAGATAACGATATAAAAATATTTTTGTCCCCAAACTGGCTTTTCTGGTTCACTGCCTCCCAAACAATGCTGCCTTCTGTAAACTATTTCACCATAGACCAACTGAAATCTGACATGAAAGTTCTCGTGTTTCTGCACATAGGAGCAGAGGGTAGATTGGTGCTCCACAGTCTAGTTATTCCTGAGACTCAGCTGGAAATTAATTTAGCTGCTATTAGAGAATATGGGTGTTATGGTTTAAAATAACTGTGAATTAAGTCAGTGAAATGACTGTAACCAAAATGTGCTGGGAAGAAAACACTTTTTCTTTGTTGAAAATGAGTTTAAAAAAATTCCTAGGAATACATCAAAATCAGTGTCATTTTTATCTTTATTTTTACGTTAAACTGTTGACTGTTTCAGGACTTTTGTTAAAAGCAGTATGATGACAAGTGACAAAACGGGTCATTTTCTTGTCTGTGGTATCTTTGAGAAATTTAGTATGCATGAAATGTATATCTTTAAAATTTTTATGGTTTATAATTCAAAACTCGAACTGTACTATAGATGAAGCTAGGAGTAAGATTGATTGTAGAAGGCATTTTTCCTTCTGGAGAGTATCTCTGTCAATAGTTTGTTTTCTCCTTAAATGTGGTCAGTCAACTTTTGAATAGTGTTAAAGCTGTTAATGCACCTCCAATTGAAACGCAAATAATCGGAGTGGACAGAGCAAGTGGTGTTTCCCAAACTTTAATGCACAGGCAAACCCTGGGGGTCTTGGTATTATGCTGGTGCTGATTGACTAGGTCTGGGGTGGGGCTGAAGATAGTGCATTTCCAGCCTGCTTCCCGGTAATACCCATATTGTTGGTCCCTGAGCCATACTTTGAGTAGCAAGGATGGTAGAGAACACTCACTCAAAGTAGCATTTGTTTATGAACTGCAATCAAAATCGTCTTGATGTATTTAGGTTTATTGGGATCAGTGAAAGTTTGACATCATGGGGGTAGATGACATCCTTGGAGGCTCCATAAATACTAGAACACAGCCTGTAGGTTTCATAGAGGAAAACTGGTCTCAGTGGTTAGTTAGTTGCTTTCTACTTAAATAAGCATTGGATGATCTACTTAATGAATTTTAAGAAGTTGAAGCTTTAGGTTAAGTGTGAAACAAAAATGTGTTAGTACTCAGTTAATTTAAAAAAGTGCAGTCTCTACAATTGAAATCATTTCTGTGTTCCATCTTGTGTCGCTACGTATTACAAATGTTTCCCCTCCTCTCTATGCAGAGTATGATTTCTTCCATTGTGAACAGCACTTACTATGCAAATGTCTCAGCAGCAAAATGTCAAGAATTTGGAAGGTGGTACAAACATTTCAAGAAGACAAAAGATATGATGGGTAAGCAAAAACCGTTGCTGCAGTGGCTATATACCATTACGTGTCATTTGGAGGTTTATCAAAGTCACATCTAAAGCCAGGTCTTTTGATTGCCCAATTAGAGATCAATTTAGAATGTTTCTTTGAGGGTGGGGAGTGGGTATGAGTATAATGAGATAATTAAATTCAATAAATGTTTGTGTTTAAATCAACCAAACTGACTTGGTTGTCAGACGTGCAGGAAATCGAGGCGTGAGGCAGGGAGCTGTCATTTTTTAACATCTCAGTGAAGACCTAACCAGGCCTTGAATAACTAATATTAGCTGTGATTTCTCTCAGAGATAATCATGCTTTTAGGTTTTTGGTTTCTGTTGCAGAGAAAAAATAAATGTACCTATTTTTACATGTGATTTTTAAGGAAATTAAGTTGTATTTATAGTTTCCACAGTTGAGATCACATGATTTTTATGTTCCTAATCCCTGGCCCCCTGCGTAGGCACTTCAGTGAGTGTACTGCTCTGTCATACATACCAGAAAAATCATTGCATCATTTCTAAACTTTTAATTCCGCTATAGCATCCTAGCTTAACATATAACTTTAGGTCAATATTTGTAACTACATTAAAATTATCTACAGTATAAAATGACTGATAAAAGTTGTGTGTTGTACCTAAGTATTTAGATTATGACATTTTCTCCCTATTGAGTTTGTTAGTGTTCGCAAAAGCAAACACTGAGATTAAGGTTAATGTTTTAATTTCTATTAATGTGTTCTTTCAGATACTTGCACCTTCCAAACAATGTATTTTAAAATAATATAGGAATGGAATGTTTAATATGCATAGCATTATGCCCCGTTTTAAATCTGTTTCTGTTTACTTCTATTACATTCATTTAATAACTACAAGTACTTTTCCTAAAGATTTGAAAAAATAAGAGAACCTGAATTTTGAGCATGTTTTAGCTTTTAATATTTGAAGCAAAACCATCCATCTACCAAAACAGATTCTTTGCCTTTTATAGCTTAGAGCTATAATGAAGACAATGCATCATTTTTGGAATAATTGCTTGAATTACTATTTCCTGTGAATGGCCCACTTGGGCTGATATCACTGGTGGAAATGGAAGGTTTCTTCCCCAATTCTTAGTTATATTTTGCATACATCAGTGATCATAGCAATATGATCCTGAATATTGAGTGAAAAGACAAACGATGATTAAAATCCAGTCTGTGCATGAGAAGTATGGTATGCTATTTGGGAAGACTCCCCTATTTCCATACAGCATCATGCTCAGCTTTTCCAGTCAAGAGCATCAAACCAGTCTCCTTGCAGCGGCAAAGCATTTGACACACTTAGAGCTGACTCTCAGCCAATGCACATGAGGGATCTAGCCAAGGGAGAAGCATTCATCTTGGGTAGGCAGTAATAAATTCCAAAATAGTGACAGTATCACCATTGTAGCAGAACCACTCCCTGCCCCTTCCTTAAAAGATTGTCTTTAGCATCTGGTGATAGCCATAGCTTCTTCCAGAAACGTTTGGGTCTTAGCAACACTGGGTAGACTGGTTTGCAATACAATAAATCATTTGCTTCATTCTAAAAAATATGTGCAGATGTATCTGCCACCCATGATAGTTGGTTAGAATTAAATGAAGCAAACCATGTAAGATACTAAGCCTAGTATTCAATATGCACTCAGTTATTATTACTTGTCATTATGACTACTTTCATTATTTATTATATTGATTACTTCTTTATATTCCTGTCTGGGTAAAAATTGAACGTACATGAAATTTATGTCATCTTTTTTTCTTTTAAACCTTTAGCCTACAATAAGAACAGTTAATATATATCATGAAAAAATACTTATGTATTTCTTTTTTCTTTAATTGCATGTGTTTTTTTCATAGCTCAGCTCATTCTTTCTACTTGCCAATAAGCAAATGCCATTTTTCTAGTAGCTATGTAACAGTAAACATTGCTTATAAGTCTTCTTGGAGTAATGAAAATGAATAATAGTTTGATCCCAAAATTAGTATATAGAATTTAAAAACAGTAGATTTCATACCTGAAATCTAAACCACATTATAATGAGAAGTACTGTCCCACTTTGAAAGTTTGTGGAATTTTGCAGGAGGAGAAAGTAGCAATACAACTGGTTGAGTTTCATCTTGAAATTTTCTTAGTTTAACTGGATCTTTGGTGTGTCCTATGCCTGCTGTTTCTGTTTGAGGAATGATCAGGAACCCTATCAGTACCCATCATTGTAGGCTTAACATTTTACTTTTTGTCCATCTTAGTTGAAATGGATAGTCTTTCTGAACTATCGCAGCAAGGTGCCAACCATGTCAACTTTGGCCAGCAGCCGGTCCCAGGGAACACCGCCGAGCAGCCCCCGTCCCCTGCGCAGCTCTCCCACGGCAGCCAGCCCTCTGTCCGGACCCCTCTTCCGAATCTGCACCCTGGGCTTGTGTCAACGCCCATCAGTCCTCAATTGGTCAACCAGCAGCTGGTGATGGCTCAGCTGCTGAACCAGCAGTATGCAGTGAATAGACTTTTAGCCCAGCAGTCCTTAAACCAACAATACTTGAACCACCCTCCCCCTGTCAGTAGATCTATGAATAAGCCTTTGGAGCAACAGGTTTCAACCAACACAGAGGTGTCTTCCGAAATCTACCAGTGGGTACGTGATGAACTGAAACGAGCAGGAATCTCCCAGGCAGTATTTGCACGTGTGGCTTTTAACAGAACTCAGGTCAGTTTGTTTAATTTTTTAATGGTTCTTCTTCCTTTCTCTCTTTTCCCTCTATTTTTAGCCCCATCTTACTAATGTTTATGCTTTTACTTTGTTCTGGCACTTTATCCTTCTCTTTATGTGCTCATATTGTCTGTTTCTGGTGGTGCCTAAATTGTTTTTTTTTTTCTTCTTCTTCTTTTTTTTTTTTTTTAATGTGGGTGGTTCCCTGGCTGGGAATCGAACCCAGGTCGCAGCGTTGACAACACCGAAGCCTTAGCTGCTACACCACCAGGGAACTCCCTTGGTGCCTAAATTTTAACATTGCTTTCTCTATCATAAACCTCCTCTACCAAGAGGAAGCTAACTATGTACAAATGGACCCTGATTTAGGGACTTTGAAAGATAAATTAGACATTAAAAATGTTTCATTCTGGCATTACCTGTGCTTTTACGGATTGGAATTACAGACTATTAGTAGTGACAGGTTGAAAAAAGTCTCATGACTTGGTCAAGGCCATTTGCAGGATTCCAGGCTTCTAGCCTACTATCTTTCCCATGTTACTCCCCATATCAAACCATGAGTGTGTGAATGTGCCCTATCGACATTTCCTCTACAACTTAACAAAAAAAAATCTTGGGACGCAATAGCAATTTCTGCCATTCGCTTCCAAGTAGCCATTTAGAAAAAAAATATGACTTATTAGCATAGAATATTTCTTAGCTTTGTCCTCTCCCCTCTTCACATTAGTGATCATCCCAACCTCATTAGGAGGCCCTGGACTAGGTTTGATCTGCATAGATGTGTGTGACCCTTTGTCCTCCTGGGCAAATTCCTGTGAAGATACTATTATCATGGACGAGGTTTAGAGGGACAAGGAGAAAGGGTGATATAAAGATATTTGAAAATTCCTAATTTAATTGATTCTATTAAACTGTAAATGAGAGGATTTTTTATTTCTTTTTTTGGAAACTAGTCTGATATATGAGGTCTGTCCAGGAAGTATTGAGCCATGTAATATGAGAAATAGAGGCATTTATGGCTAATATATGTTGTTTATTTCTGGCCCAGGCACACACACCAAAAAAAAAAAAAAAAAAAAGAAGAAGAAGAAGAAAAATAAAAATAACATGGAACTTTGGTTAGAAATAGGACATTATCTCCTTTCAACTTGGTTTTACCCTGTTCTTCAATTTGCCGGGTGGAGGGGGGACCTGACCATGCTTTCCTCTCATATATAAATTACTTTGTTTATTACATGACTATAAGAATAAAATTCTGGTACAAAAATAATCTAGTATTAATTCCCTGTTGGCAGAGTTTCCATACCTAAGAGAATCCCAGCTGTGACTTATTTTTGGCTTGCTTTAACTGGATTGAAAGTTAGGAGGCCTGACAAAGCCTTTAACTCAGTGTTTATTTTCAGTTTCTTTATGTGCTTTTTGTACATAATTTGCCTTTTTTTTAAAGAGCAGTTGCAGAATGTTATGTCAGGTTAAAATTGTATGTTTTTACCTAGTTCTTTATTTTCACAACTTACAAGTATGTGTTCATTATTAGCTGGCAAATTTAATACAATTCCAAATTCAGATGGGGGTAATTATTTTAAAAAATAAAATGAGTCAATCAATCAAAATTCACCCTTCTAGATACTTCTGTTTCTGGCAGCATTCCTTAATTTTGTAAATAGCAGTAACTACTAGTAATTCTCAGTACTGGGCAAAAAAAAGTCGACAGGTCTCTACATAAAAGTTCAATAAAATGCTTGTTGAATTGAATTAAAAGCCCCCAGACAAAGACAACATTGACTTAGACAGAAATAACATACAGATTTGCTGATCAGCATTTTAAAAATTGTGCAAGTTATTTCTCAAAGCACCGAGGAAAGTGTGTTTTACACAGGGAGACAAGAGTCTAGGGCGAAGATTCCGGTGAAGTAGCCACCCCTTGGTACAGTTTTTCTTCTCTTGGGTTATGATGTCACAGCCCTTACTCTAAAGAGTTGACCATTTGTTCTGCCTTCCTCACATTGACAAATTCCACCAATATCTGTAGGATTTGTTACTGGATAAAAGGCAGAATTCTCTCTCTCTCTTTATCATATTAATCTCTTTGAAAAGACAGTCACCTCTTTGGTTAACATGAAAAACAGTGACATTATTTTTCTGAGGGTGAGGAGAGAATAAAAACCTGGTACAGCTTGATACCAGTCTCTTTTTATTAATAATAGCCAGTGTAGAAAAAAAGTCATCGTCAAAGGAGTATTTGGAGCCCTGGATGACAGAGGGATTTGGTTTTAAACCTTTGTGTTGGTAATTGGTACTCCTCAGTCCAAGTGGATGTTGGGCCATATTTGAAGCTGTTTGATTTAATTCAGAGTAATTCTCTATGTACTTCGAAGTGTTCACTTTTTGGGAGCTAGCTTTTGAACACACAAACATGCATGTATTTTCAACAATCATACTTAAAAACCACACACATGCATGGGCATGCACACACAGCTGCATTTATTTTAATGATTATACATTCATATGAATGCATGTAGTGTGTTTATTTCAAAGTGTATGCATTTCAGTAAAAGCAGGTGCAGAGTGAGCGTGTATGGTGTGAGTGTAGAGTACGAAAATACACATGCTAATGCATATGTATAGACAAGGAGCTCTGCAGAATTAACTTGCACATCACACATTGTGTGCACTTATTACAATGTTCAATTCCAATTCCAAGTTCAAAAAATTAATGTAAAATATGTACATACAAATGCAAAGTTATATATCATTAGATGAAGACATTGGTACCCTATAAACAGTATGTTAAAACATTAGTATAATATATATTGCTGTTATGATGAGAAAATTAAGTCATTGACAGCTCTGTATAACTTTAAAATCCTGGATTTCGTGTTTTAACTATTAATTGGAGAATTTTCTCATCATCCTAATTGGGTCTCCTAAATTAAATCACAACCCCTCTCTTAAGATTTTCAAACATGACTATTAAAGAAAAAAGTCTACCTTTTCTGAAAATTTGTGGTGAAATTTATATTATTACTTGTTTTAAGGACTTTTTCCCCTTTTGAATTGATGGGCATATGTTCTTTAATTGCTACCAAAGACACCAGCTTTTAGCATATGTCATTCATTCAGTCATGCCTACTTGATATCTTTTTAATGAAAACTTATGGCTAAAAAATAATTGCTGAAGCTTCTAGATTTATATTGTACTATACTTTTCAGTTCACATCTCTGTATTATTGCTATTAAAGGTGGTGATGGAACAAAATACATTCTTTAGTGCCTTTAAAAAAGCAAAACCCAGAGTTTAACTCTAATCCCCATTCTGTGGCTTTTTTCCTTTCCCTGCCCCCTGGTCTTTGGCACACTTTATTTTCCAGTAAAATAAAGAATGAAGATGGATTATTCAAAACTGATAACAGTAATGGACCATCATGTAACATTTTATTGAATTTGAGTTCTGTAAATTATGTGGTGGAGAGAAATTTGCCTGCTTAAGTATAACAGAAATTGCTACTGTGTTTCTATAATTCTTCACAGTGTAATTGAAGAAAAGTCCACTATCCATATCACTATTGAATAAAAGGTAAAAAGGTGCTATTACCCCAATGTGACAGCTCTCGTTTAGCCTCCCAAATGACAGAGATAAATGTGTCTGCTTCTAACATACTTGGCGTAAGTCCAGCATAGTAGGTGGAGTTTGGAAATAGTCTTTCACCTGGACATGTGATTAAAAATTCACCAAACGACAGGGGCAGGGAGCCTTGAAGAATATTCTACATATTTTCCTTTTAGGAGGGAGGTTTTATCAAATCGTATTTTCCCTCCGAGGGCTTTGAAGTTCCGTGAAACTGATAAAATCTATTTGAATCACTGATTATGTTCAAAGAGGAGACAAACGGGAGGCCAGACAGGCTTTTTGTTCAGATTGGCAGTCTCTTTTGCTTATCTGCTGTTTTAAAGAATTCGTAATTAGCATTTGGAAGTACTGATAATATTTATTGAAATTTTTTTCTTTCTTTTACAATTACTAATGAATTTTACTTGTAATAACTTGTAAACTCTTTTTGGAACATAAAAAGGTTTAGGAATTCATCAGTAAAGTTCACTCTTGGATGGAAAAAATTAGAATTGTCAACCACCTTGTGATGACAATGCAGAATCATTGTATAGTTCCATATATAGAGCACATATCAAATTATTTGAAGATGTGAAGGCCCAATAAAAAGCAGCTTGTCATTGCCAATAAAAATATTGATGAGGAGCTGGTTACTTACTACATAACATACAAATTCTCAACTTTCTTTCAGAAACAAAAATGGCTAATGATTTTGTTTGATTTTATTTAACAAATGTATTAAACACCTATGGTGTATACAGTATTGATGATATATATTAGTACTGGTGTTTCAGCATGTTCTCTGAAATAGCAAGTAAGGTACACGATGACCTTGACATACTATTTTTTAGCATGAAGAAGAATTTTTGGTTAAGAGATCCCTCCTTCTATTCTCCATGAAGGATTACTACAGATGACCTTGATCTAACTTGGCAAGTCTGGACTGTATATTCAACTGTGGAAAATGGGAAACGGGCCACATACATCTTGAATCTATAAATGCAACTGTTCAAGTAACAACAACCTGAACAGGACCAAATTATTCATTCCCATATCCGGATTCTAATAGCAGTCATTTTGCATCCAGAATTATTCTCAAGTGACATGGTTCTTTTTTTTTCTTTCTTTTTTTTTTTTTTTTTTTTTTCCGGTAATTAACACATTCTAATCAAAACATTTTCTAACAATTTTTTCAAGTATTTCCACCAGGGGGCACTCCCCTCATTGAAAGGCTGGGCCAAAAAAAAAAAAGAAAAAAAAGAAAAAAAGAAAAACCCAAAAAACAAAACCCAGAAGATTTTTCTAAAACACCTGAGATGCCTGCACTGGCTACTTTAAAGCCCTTTGAGTGTTCCAGGGTTTGAAATACCACTTTAGACCTTCAACATAGTATAAGCAGAAAAACAGCACTTGCTTCAGTTGAAGAATTAAGTGGAAATAAAATGTTCTCCCTTAAAATGCTTTATATGCTCAAATGGGAAATGCCAATATCAAAATATGAGTAGAGAAATTTCTAAATTTCTAAATTTCTGACCTATTATCTCCTACTTCAAGCCATACAGGAATGACCCAGACTCACGTTAGCAAGACTTGATGGAGAATATTATTACATGTATTTTCATGTGTTTGTTTTTCTCACTATGGTCCTCTACCGTCTCAGCAAATGTTTCTAATAGAAAGAGATATTATTTTGTTATTTGAGATTTATAAATGTCTAATTTCAAATCATCCCCCTAAATATGTATAGGTTCTCTTTTGACTGAATCTATTTTTTTTTTAAATTACTGAAGATTTAGTGTAGATAAACATCTTACAAAGTGCCATGTAACTTTTCACTGAAGGCTCAACTTCAGTAAATTAATCATTACCATTAGAATTTACCCATGGGTAGCATATCTTGTTTTTAAGTTTCTGTCATCCGTTTGCAATTTTTTTTTTCCTTTTGTGATCTGAATTAATCCACTGAGTAAATATTTATCAAACACTTATATGGTAGGCATTGTGCTGGGATGACCAAAATGAATACTAGATTATTATACTAATGGAATTTATAACATTCTATTTATGTATACTGTATGTTTCTATCTTTCTATTTTTGTATAGATAATATATATTATTTTGCCAAGCACATCTTTTAATACATAACATTTGGTAGGGAAAAATGGAGAGCAAAGATTATTTTTTTTATACCTACTTTCAAACATTTTTTTGAGACCTGTATTTTTTGGTTTCAAATGTAACACATCAAAACACAGTAAATCGAATAAGGTGGCCTTGTGCAAATTAAATAGCTGAATGATTGACTGCCTGTTTGACTGAAATTTAGTTAAATTGACTGAATGTTTTACTCTTGTATAAACACAGTTGCAACATTACTTATCAGTATTAAGAATGAAAGGACATATACACTTCATTCTTCAGTCACATTTCTTACAGTGTAACTGAAAGTTTGAGTCCAGTTTCCAGACTTTAGTTATATACACCAGGTGAGAGATTAAAATGTACTCTTAGGCCCCCTGAGCCTATTGGAGGTTCTTTTTTAATAGCCAGTAAATCATTTTTCAAGTGGACAGTGCACTGAACACTGTCTGCACCAATGGTGCATTATCCCTGAGGAATGGGGAACAAAACTAGGTTTACACTTTGATGAAACCATGAAAATACCCAATTGTCATAATCTTGGGCTTTGATTATTTTGACATGAAACTTTACCTCCCCTTCTTCCAATATACTCTTACCCTTTCTGCACAGTTATTGGAAAGTGAAATTTGTAAACTATATAGAGGTCTTGAAAACCTTTTATTCTTAGCTATATTGTGATAAACAGATCCTCTTGCAAATGTAGAGAGCAAACATGCCATGGCATTCAGGCATTATTTCATGTACAAGATTTAAGAGGTAAGGGTTTCTGAGCCCTATCAAATAGACAGAAAATTTTGTATTCCTTGTATTTCATATAATCCCTTAAACAGAATTGAGGGAAACCACTCATTTTTTTAAAGCATTCTTTGAAAAAATTTAAAAAATGCTGCGTTATTTGGGGAGAGAGGCACCTTAAAGAAGTTTACTAATGGTTTGTGAATGTCTTCTGTCATTAATATATATTTTTACTCCTCAAGAAACTTGATAATTACAAAATTTGGTAATACTCTTTTCCTTGGCATGCTATGATGCATTTTTGTGATGTGGAAAAGGGGTTACATATTTCAAATTTATTCTAAGATTTCTGATGTTTAAAATTTCAATCTGTTAACCAGAGGTATAGTATAGCAAGAGAGTATTTTGAATCACTGGAGTAGACAGTATATATTAATAATTTCTTTGAGTGATAAATAGAAAGTATCACTTGTCATTGACTCTTAATAATTTGAAAATTATGGAGTAACTTAAAATATTGCTTGTGAAAACATTGCATAAGTCTTAGATGATCCTTTTATTAAATTCTTTTTTTCTACTACGTTGCAGTTCATTTTCTAGTCCTTTCTCTGAAAAGTTCTGTTTCTCTAGACATGGCTTTGTATCTTTACATATCGGGCTGTTGGCATTCCACTGCCTTTGTCTAGGCAGCTTGAGAACTGTACAGTTCAATGCTGTTGTATTATGAGCATTTCATTTATTCTTAACTTCCCTCCATCGTCTCTCTGTGAAAGATTTCATGGCAAGTTAAGCTACTCAAAGGAAGGAGACCAATTAGGCACTTTCAGTTTATGTTATATGTAAAGCAGATGCTTAATAAAATTAAGGATACAATTGAGTCTCTCTTCTCTACCACTTCAATTGTAACTAATATATTCGTACGTGGAATTAGTGATTCTGACTGCTCATTTTCTAAGCAGAGTGGGGAAGAAAAGGGAGGGATCACCGCTGGCTGGGCCGAGCTCGGGACAAGCTCCCTCATCCCTGCCTCTCATTCCCTGCAGGGCTTGCTTTCAGAAATTCTCCGAAAGGAAGAGGACCCCAAGACTGCCTCCCAGTCTTTGCTGGTAAACCTTCGCGCTATGCAGAATTTCCTGCAGTTACCGGAAGCGGAAAGAGATCGGATTTACCAGGATGAAAGGGAAAGGAGTTTGAATGCGGCCTCGGCCATGGGCCCTGCCCCGCTGATAAGCACACCGCCCAGCCGCCCTCCCCAGGTGAAGTCGACTTCCCCACCTTGCCCTGCTTTTGCTTCTTGAAACAATAGCTAATGAATCTTGATAAGAAATGAAAGCTAGGTAGAGATTTAAAAAAATAAAATTCTCTTGAGGAGAATGTGGTTCCAAATCACTAATTCTGACATAAAAACAATAAGCTGCTAACGAGGGGAAAGAAAATGGGTTTGTGCTGCTTCATCTTTGGGGTTCTTGGTGGGTGAAAAGTAGTCTTTAAATGAGATATTTGTCTCTACTAATCTTAAGGAAAGAAATATTTTAAACTCAATGGGAAAAAAGTAATGAAGTCAATTTTATCCCTATGCGTTTTAGAACTGCCATTTGGATAGGAAATAAATATAAATAAATAAGAAATTCCATTTGTATTTATGCTTTCCAATACAAACTGCAGCTGGTACCAATTATACATCATCTCGTTTGTAATCTTTCATAATTAAGTTTAATACAATCCTTGAAGGCAGCTTTAAATGAGGCTGATAAGGAATTCTATCCATATTCCCAGAAATGGGCACATTTTCTGTTTTCCAAATTTTTACACTTGTTAAGAAGGACCAAAGTCACCTTCTCAGTAACCGTGTATCTGCATCTATATTGTTATTTTTTTTAATCAACTTTAAAAGTTAACGTCATAACTATTATGAGGATTCAAGATGTTAATTTTCAGTACAAACTATTAGGTAAAAATTTGATAGTGGATTAGATTTATAATCCAACAAACAAATATATTTCTTACAGATTTCATTTACAGTATGTACCACTCTTAAAAAATAGGGTCAGCTAAAACTGGATAAATATTGAATATGGAATATAAATTTAAACTATTTTGTAACAATGTCATAATTAAGTTATATCTTTATGTTAATTTCATCAATAGTAAAAAATAATAGTGTATTTCCAAGTATAGAAATATGAAAGAAGCTCATTCAACACTAAAAATGAAACTGCTACAGATACTCGATAAATAAGGAGTAGACATGATATTTAGCCACTTGTTGAGGGTCTTAAACTGCCTATTATAATATTCTGAACAGATTCATTTTTAGGAATCTCACAAAAGTTCATTTTCTCCATTTTATTTAATGAAGATCAATCAGGTCTTAATGTCTGTGGAGCAGACTGTAAGGAAGTCATTGTGAATAAGAACATGTTTCTCTAGCAGAAAAGAAAGGCAACTGTATACATGCATGTATATCCACCTGCCTACACACACACATAATTATTGAATTTGATCTATAAAACTTTCTATAAAACTTTTCTTAAGAAAAAGATGAAGAACTCTTTATATATATGTAATTTTTTCAAGAGTAACTAAACAAAAAAATAGTGTACTTTGGACTTGGTTTAATACTTATTGTGGTAGAGTTAATACACACACCATCATTAGTTAACTTTGCTGCTATCATTATCACTGAAAGGCCTCTGGCCAGACTTACCTTATCACTTAATCTGAAATACTAACAAAAAAATGGCTTCCTTAAGACCAGTATGAACTTTAACATTGAACATCTCCCCCTTTCTTTTTCAACTTATCCAAATATTTGACTTAGTGATTCCAAATACAGTTTTTCTTTTTGATTTTTCTAGGGTTCTAATGGTTTTTTTTTTTCCAACTGTGATTTTGCTATACTTATTCATTAAGTTATTTTCTTTAGGCAAAGTTACATTAATTTTTTTTTTTTTTTTGCTTTTTGGTATGTGGGTAGCTCCCTGACTGGGAATCGAACCCAGGCCGCAGCGCTGACAGCGCCAATGCTGAAGCCTTAAGCCACTACACCATCAGGGAACTCCCTACATTAATTTTTAAGTGATAATTCTTTGCATTTACTATTAAGATATTCTTGAGTAGCTTTCATATATATGTACATATATATGTATATATATGTGTCTAAAGCCTATGTCTGCTGTTAAGTTGGGATAGAAAATATAATTTATTTTGGCTTGAATTACTGACTCACTGATTGAACCACCCTTTGTGGTATTTGTTCTCTGGAGAAATTGAGACCAAGCCCTTAGCTAGGATATTTAGTCAATGATGAACAAATCAAGTATGTAGAAACTGTAGATTCTTAGTGAATCTCTTGCAAAGAGAAAGTTATTTTCTGTTATCCATAACCAAATTCTGAAATGCTTATCTGATAAGTGTGTATAATTTTCTTTCACTGCTATAACATAAATCTTCACAGGATCTTATTTGCCTCACCAAGAATCCCTTTGCATTCATTCTTATAATAGAACTTAGAACCAGTTTGTTGACCTTTTATCTTTTAACAGTGATTTAATGAGTTAAATTTAAAGAAAATTTTAATGTATTAAAAGCATAATCAATGTCAAACAAATCCTTTAGGTTTGGAAAAGTATATTATAGAGCAGTTGAATTAATATTGTTTGCAGCAGTTAAAATCATATGCTTTAACTGGAACCCATACACCTCATATAATTTTAATATGCTTATTACAAATTGCTTAGAGTGGAAAAAAGGATGAAACCACAGATACAGAGAACACACTGCAAAATTTTGCCTTTGAATTTTATATTTTGCTGGGAGGAGTCAGTGTGAAATCACTGTTCATTTCATTTCCCCTCACATGAAGAGATGTCAAACACATTCAAACAAGTCTTGGGCTTGGATTAGATGTGAACCCAGATTTCTTTCTGAAGAACCACCTGTTGCAAACAGAAGTCCCTCAATGCCCATCTTGAGGCCAGAGAGCCTGATTCTTTTCCAGCTCTTCCTGTAGAGTTTAGGTCCTAGGGAAGATGATTTAGATGTCCTGGTATATGCCAGACCAAGGGCCCAAAACTATTGAGGGACTCAGATTCTAAATCATCTTCAAGAAGGGACTAACCTGGTTTTAGGTCCCAGGTTTTATTTTTAGGACTACCTCCCCTGGAAAAACCCAGACTAGCCTCAGGAATCACAGAGCTCTGGGCTAGCCCTGCCTAATTGAGGCCTGATCCTGGGCTTCAGGAAGGGCAGCCATGCTTTGAGCTTCATCTTTTCTCTGGGACAGTATAATTTCAAAACTTTATGTGCTCTAATTCAAGAAATAGGAATACCTTGCACTGGATAATAGTTCAGTTTTCGCAGCACCTTCATGTTCATTAATTCATTGAATCCTCAGATCAACTTTTTGTAGGAGAAGATATGAGAAAAGCAAGTGTAAGATTTAGGTAGAGTTTTCTAATCCATGGTTAAGTCTGTTGTTCTTTTCCCTACCTCAAGCCGTCTCCTCAAAATACAAATGGACGTTTTAGAAGAGGGAAAATGAAACTTGGAAACTTTTACTGTTTGTCATAAGAACTGGAGGTTTTATTGTTACATTAGGAAGAAGAAGAAATAATGAGAACATTGTCCTGATAGAATACTTTGACTGTCTGAGAAATGACCCATAGGTGTTTCTGAGATTGGGGAGAAAGTTGTCCCTTCCAAATTTTGGTTGTATGATAGTACCTGGGACAACCCAATCCTTCCAAAGCTCCCTGGTCTTAAAGTTTCCTTTGCTGACTATGCTTTAGCCAATTTTCCAGATGAGCTTATTAGAGTATTTTTATTAATAATAATTAATGATTATTTTTCTAAGAATTGTCTACTCCACAGAACAGATCAGTTTTAAGTTGATGACTCCTGTTTAATAAGTGTGTGCTTATTCTGGTTTTATTTTGTGTGTTCTCATACGTGTGACCTTTGGAGTTAAATTAGCAGTTTCTGTTTTCACAAGGACTGTTTGAAAGCCTGTAGTTATCAAGCTATAACTTTACATTACTTATATTATTCTTTTTACCTTTATTTTTAAAATCTTCTTAGGTACTTCTTAAGTTCCTTCTAAAGGAAGATGTGATATTTTATAGCAATGCTTTAGAAAACATACAAAGTTCATATAAGCAGTATCTAATTAATTGAATGTGGTAGCTGTACCTTTCTGTCTCTTAATACCAAACTCTACTACAATTAATAAAACAGGTTCAGTTGTGGGCAGGAAGTTGATATGTGATTAAAGTTTTATTTGTTATGAATCTAGCATTATTTTAAGATCTTATTTATGTGCTTATAAAATGCTTCCCATTAATAGTCATCTTGTAAAAGCTAGAGCACTTTTAGAAGTCCAGATTTGGAAAACAATATTGTTTCTACAAAAGAAAGAAAAGGGTAAAAAGATAGAACCATGATATTCACGACAGTGTTAATATATAAAAATTTGAGAATGTGAACTATATATACAGCTCCAATAAAAATACCTTAAAATAGCATGTTTCTTATATAACATTTCTAAGGAAACATTTATAGTTTGCATACTTTGGAAAATAAATGAGATTTGTAAAAATAATGATAAAGCCGTTCATTGCTAAAAATTAGACATTAATGAGCTAAATTTAGCAAAAGGTCACCAAAAAGCAGGTCCAGCATGTCTTACAAAATAAGAATTTTTCCAAATAAAAATGTCCCCTATAACACATGACCTCAGTATATTTGCCGTGGTTTCTAAGATAAGCATTAGCATGAGGCAGACTTAAGTTTAGTTCTCAGCCTTGCCCATGGACAAATTACTTAACCTCTTCGTTTTAAGAACATTTTTTCAATTTTCAAATGGGGCAATAATAGCACCTACTCACGGCTGTTGTGCCGGTTAGAGTTAATGTGTGTTGACATGATGCCCAGCACATAAGAAGCAACTAATACATATTAGTGTTTATCATAATTATTATTAAAACAACATCAGATTTTTGTGTGTACAGTATGCATTTACAGTAAGTTAGGCACTCCTCCTTTAAGGACCACATTTTCACCAATCAGGAACCTAGCAGAATTAATTTACTGTAGTATGCATATATTATGCAGTGCATATGTAGTATGTACAGTTAATTCTGTTATGTGATTGATGCATACAGCAATACATGAAGAAACAGAAGAGAATTTTCATGGAAAAGTTGTGGTCTGCTTCACAATTTCAGTGAAATTAAAAGCAGGCTCTAGTTCTGCATCCTGTCCCCACATGGGAAGGTTAATAGTAGAAGCTCTAGTTCCTAACTGCTTCCTCGGCGCCACCGTAATGATGGAGTAGTACACCGTACCTTGATAAAAGCTATTCAGAAAGCAACTGCATTTATTTTACCTCCTGTGCTATTTGTGGAGAAGAGCTGAAGAGTAGTTTGTTTTGCCTGGAATGAACTACTTTATGAATTTTAATGTGTGATATAATATTAAAAGCTAAACCAGGATTAAAGAAGATTTTTTTTGTACTAAGCTAAAATAGTACTTAGTAGAGTGAGGTATAAAAGATTTTTGTTTCCATTTTTACCTGGGGGAAAAATTCAGCTTTCATATTTTTGAAAAGCTGTCCAAGTCTGTTCCCCTTAAGCAATAGCTTGGGTTTAGGAAAAAATGTGATTCCAGAATTCTAATAGCTTATCTATGATAAGATGCGTATCTGAGCCAACAAGATGATAAAGAGCTTTCTTAAATCTTTTTAAAATGAGTAATACAGTTTCTTACTTTATATTTTTAAAAGTTGTTGCTCTTACTTTTTAAATTTTTTAATGTTTCATGTGTACTTCTTTTCTACTTTTGATTGTGTTAGCTACTAGGAAGTGATTTTGTTTTTCCTAATTTAAGATTCTTGCTTTTCGGTTCAAGTTGTAATTGCTTTTAAAAAATATTAACCAAAGAAACTTTTTAGAATCAAAATCATAAGGTTGTGACAAATGGTTATAGCCCACCTGGAAGATAAATTCTTAAACATAATTTTTACAAAGGAATGCAAATTATTTTAAAAACATGAACCACCAAGTTTCCAAAGCCTGGTCTCTTAACTATTGCTAAGCAGATTGCTACCAAGGAGCTGTTTCTTCCAATGCAGTGGACTTCATGCCTCCATTTCCATAACATTCAATTTTCAAAGCGATTGAAATGGCTTTTCTTTTCTCTTTCATTTAAGCAGTGAGAAAAATAGGTATTAAAAGGGACCCCATGGGGTGATCAAATCTATCCTTCTGCCTCAAAGCAAGACCACCCCAGAGCAAACTTGCGAATCTCACCAAAGCAACTTCGTAGGCAATTTATGGTAATGCGTTAACTCTTCTGGCTCCTAAAGTGGTATTTAGCAGATTATTGCTTCAAAGCCCTATGTAGGTTCTTAGTGGCCTCGAGTCGTTAATATACCTCTGTGAGTGCCCTTGCTTACTGGAGTCACAGAACTGGAAGAGAAACTCTGGAAATCTAGTCTTGCCACTCCTGTCTCCAGTGTAGAGTTAAAAGAAGCAAATGACATCCAGTCAGTAGGTCACTTGTCCTGTCTCACCTCGGCTGTGTTCTCACTTCAGGCCTGTGGTCTCATCATTTCATAGCATTATCCTTTCAGAGCTTCGGTAGTGTCAAGGTGGAAGAATCTAGCTGCCTCTTCAAGACAAGCCAGAGGTGAATGATTTTGGTAGCCGGCTAGAACGTTGAAGCACTAGAAGACACCTTTTAAAGGGTCTCATATTTACTCTCTAAGTGCAAAGAATTGAATAGCCTAGAGTAACCTCTGTCCCACTTTTGATGCCAAATGTTTTGGAGCAGGGTGAAATAAACATGGAAGACTTGCAGTATGATTAGGAGGGTATTTCATTTAGTGTCAAAAGAACCTTCATTTATTCTAAAATGCATTTCATGTTCTAGTATTTGTAGTATAGGTGAGAAATGGCCCAAGATGTTAAGTTTCTAGAGAATAGAATACCTGAGTTCTGTAAAGGCCCCTAAGAAATTAGGTCATGAATAAATCACTTTGCTGGGAAAAACATAGTCCTGTATCTGTGTTAACTTTTCATTTACATTTTCTTCAAATCCCTCAGTAAAGCTACATAGTTCATATGGAAATTTGCCACACTGGTTCATTTAACTGCATAATAAAAATTAAATTTGGAGTTTTAAAGATTAATAATAGTATTAATAAAATTTGAGGATGTATTTTTCCCCCTAATATTTTGTGGCATTTTTCTACTGATAGCTGCTTATCATATTTACCAAAGGCATTGATACTAATTTTTCACTCAAGATTATACATTTTGAATATATTTTTAAAGTTACTGATTATGTATTTTGTGTAACTTGCAGCAATGTTCTATTAAATATTGTGAAACATTTTCTTATAGTCTGGTTCCACAAGTCAAAAAGAAATAGTTATATACAGGGGTGCCAGGAAAAGATGAAATAATTATACAGAACAGCTTGGACATGCACGTGTAAAACGCAACCAGCCTTTATGATAATTAAGCAAGGCACTCTACCTGTTTCATGGATGGATAGAAGATTTAAATATTCAGCTTTGCAAATGGTTTTGTTATGGAAGATTTTTTAAATGAAACATAAGAGGAAACGCATTTAAAAAGTCTAAAATTAAAAAGGCCATAGTAGGTAATAACTATTAGTGATGCAATTGTCTGTTAGGCACCAGGCACCCAGTGATGATACAACACTCTGCGTTTTGATTTTAATTGTAAATTCCCTTTGTTAAAATTGCAATGGAAGGTAATTGGAAAACAATTAGTTTAGGGTTTTCAAGTCTTTGAAACTGTTCCGTTTTCCAGAGAACTTACCTTATGGCATTATAATTCCTGGTTGTCAGCTGGCAGTTGCTGTCATATTACAGATGCAATCACCTGTGACAATGTGACTTCCTTAACTTAAGCAATCTGATCTCGGAGTAATAACTAATGTTGAATGACTGCACTGTTGATCACCTTGATCATAAAAGGAGCAACAATGTCCAGTTTGGATGCTGAGCCTGAGAAGCTTTAAACATTTTGACCAATGAAAAATGATAGTCATGTTCAAAATGTTTTGTAGGTGAAAACAGCTACTATTGCCACTGAGAGAAATGGGAAACCAGAGAACAATACCATGAACATTAATGCTTCCATTTATGATGAGATTCAGCAGGAAATGAAGCGCGCTAAAGTGTCCCAAGCACTATTTGCAAAGGTTGCAGCAACCAAAAGCCAGGTAAGAGCCTCTGTTAGGCGTTGAAAATGTTTATCTGTGATGCCTGTGAAAATTTCATTCAAAGGGGTGTCTCTTTTTAATATGAACTTGCATCACTGAGAGGTCACAGTCTCCAGGATTATATACAGAGCTCTATGATGAAACAAAATGTTCAGATTCAGGTAAAAAACACTTGGTTTTGTTTCCTCCAACAGTCAGTCTCCATGCCAAGGATTTCTCAGTAAATCCCTGAGTCAATTTCTAGTTGTTTTCAGAAGAAAAATATTGTATAAGAAGTTTCTCAATCTATATATTGTAGTAGAACAAAT
This sequence comes from Lyroderma lyra, assembly GCA_004026885.1. Lineage (NCBI taxonomy): Eukaryota > Metazoa > Chordata > Mammalia > Chiroptera > Megadermatidae > Lyroderma > Lyroderma lyra. Next base: position 162,196 of record PVJL010000135.1, on the reverse strand, counting down.
AACTTGAATTAGTATTGTTTTGTTATTATTTAGATGACCTTGACTTCCTTACTGAAATACTACTAACATAGTTTCTTCTGTTCCATCTCAGGCATCTACAACTATTAGGTACATTTATTAAAACAAACAGACACACACATAAATATATCTTTGCATATTAATGCTTTTAGTTTTCTGTAAGTATATATGACACACAAATTGAATTACAATTAGAAAAATTGTCTAATTATAAATGAATAGAATTGAATTGAAAAAGTTACAAATCCCTACAAAACAAGATTAAAAACATAAAGGATAGATAATGCAGTTCTTTATCAGTATAATTGTCAAGTATTGATAATTTATGTTCATCAAAAGCAGAGTCATCTGTAGAACAAACTCAAAATTATATATAAACTATTGTTGAAAGCCAAGAATACTGTTCTCCTTAAAGGGCCAGAAGAATACTAAACTCTCTTCCCCTTTGCAAAAATATTTGATTACACTATCAAAGTAAGAATTTATGGATAGTCAAGGGCCCAGGCAGGATTTTCTCAATTTGAAATTTTAAACAAATATATTTCTATTATCATTAATAAACCCTCCTTTCCAAAACAGCTTGATTGCTGTCAACTTCTGATAAAAATACACAGTCCTGAGAGTATTTGAAATACATACTTTTTTTAGCTTTTCCTAAAATTTACTCTATCAACATTAATAGTGGTCCTTGACAAGAGTTTTGCTTTAAAAAAGGTTGTTCTTGTTAAAGTTATAGGCTGGTTGAAATACTTGAGGGATATCTTGGAAATGTTATATAAAAATGATTAAACTCAAGCTGTGGACTGTAAAAATTATAGCTTTATAGGCCACATGCCTGCCTACCCTTCAATCACTGTCAAAGTGATAATTTCTACAATAATATGTTTCTTTTATTGTGAGATTCTAAACATCCAGTGCTGTTTAAACATTAAACTGAATTGTTTATGTTAGTGCTGTACTCAGCGTGTCATACATCAGGCCACCGTAATCTCTCATGGAATGTAAAATTCTGTCATGAATCATGGCTTGTATATCGGAAATTACTGTAATTTTGATTGGAAATTACAGGGCTCTTGAAATGTTTCTAATTATGATAGAATGTTAGAGCCGCTTCAAACCTGTGTGCTTCTTCAGATGTCTTCATTTACATGCCAAGACTATGCATTAAGGAGAAATGTCCTGTTCTCACTTTGCCCCTCACCCACCCACTCTGCACATTCTTGTTTTGGCTGTTTAGTCTAATTATGATGAGGAGCTCATATTTAAATGTATATTATCTTGCCTTTCTTTCTGATCCTACATCTTTTCTGATCTATCCAATTAAATTATCAAGAATAACAGACTATGTTTTCACAAGGCCAAACACTTTCCCCAAATCTTTAAGATAGATAAACACAGAACTAGACATTTATTATTTTAGGAAGGGTCAACCTTAAAACAAACAAACAAAAATAAATATTAAAATTTTTTTATAACTGTCATTTACTTGCTTGCCGTATGTCGTTTAATTTCATCTCCCCTTCCCCTTTATCTTTGTAACTATAACAGCTCCTGAAGGTAGCAACCCCTTTGCTGCTTTCATTCTTTCTTTCCTTTCATTAATGTCCCACACTCTCTTCTCCTGGGCTGAATTACTGATTTTGGACCTTTTCACACAGTGGCAACCATTGGTTGATGATGTCATGTAAGTGATATTCTGGGATGTCCTTGCTTTTTGTACCCCTGTCCTGTGCGGCTCCTCATGAGTCTCTTTCAGCAATGTCAATTGGCAGCTTCTATGTGTCTGTCCCGGTGGTGTTTCCCCCAAACCCCAACACTGTTAGCTAAAGTCCTCATTACTGTTTGAGAAAGGGGCCAGTGATGGCTATGGGGTCAAGCGAACTGTTTGTTAACTTCATTTCCTCAGATAGTTTGGCCTAACTACCGATTTCCTGTAACTCCCTAGCAGAGCACATTTGTAGTTTTCTACTGGTTGTTCGGTTAGGATGTTAGCACTCCACTCTTTATGAAAATCGGGAGAAATATTGATGGTTACTTAAAAGTGAGTCAGGCCAAAAACTGTGTGTATCACTAAAAGAAGAAATCTGACAGCAAGGGAAGGTGGTCATTTACTTAAGCTCTCTTCTCCTGCCATGATTTTTGTAAAGGAAACAAAAACTAGCAAACAGACCCTAAATCAGTCCTTCTTCAAGCTGACTTTTATTATGACTAAAATTTCTAACTTCTAAAAGAGTTAGTTACTCCTTAGAGATGGGTGTCAAAGCTTGTCAGAATGAGGCAGAAATCTCCCCAAATGGAGAATGTATAAAGAGGGAAACACCAGAGCTACTTCTGTCTCAGCCAATCCAGCTCCATCTGCTTCTGTGTCTTACCCTGGTTCTCCAGGTTGACTTAACATTCATCACTTTTCTTTTGTGCTAGACCCCATTGTACATTATATATTATGTACATTTAATTTTCAGAATAACCCTGTGAGCTAGTGGTGTTTTCCTCTATGTACACCCGAGAGTCACTTGCTTAATAACTAAGAAAGCCAACACCCAATTCTGTGCATCTGTCTTTCTATTTTGGTGTCCCTCTGGGTTCCAGGAAGTAACAGTACTAAAGTCATACCCTGCTCTAGGAAAGAGGAACTGGGGAGATTGCATTAATTGATATTGGAAATGGTGGTGGCTTTCCCTTTCTTCATTGACATGTTCATGGGGTATGGATTCTCACCAATATAGAGTCCTCAGAGTCCACGCTTTCTCGTGCCCAATGGAGGGGCAGAAGGGAGACATGGTGGAGGACTCAGAGGAGGCCATGGGCCAGGCCGTATTATAATATTGCAATATTATTTAATGTTTTTGAGCCCTTGATTCTTTTAACATGGGAGGAGGTCACGTGCTATAATGTACACAGAAGAGCTCTTGAACGATTATATACAGCACTGTACACAAATGGCTAATGTCTTACAGTGTGCCGAGCACAAGGCTCAGCCCTCTGCACACAGACTTTTTTATTATCTCTAACCGTATCTCAAATACCTTTCATGTTAAAAGGTAAAGCTTTGGGTCATTACCCTGAGGGACAGGCAGCATAATTATTTTAAAGTTACTACAGTACCAGAATGTTATGGAACCAGAAACATCATAGTTGTGCTATGCAATGACTAATGCATGAAATATTTTCAGTTCAAAAAACCAACTCTGTTGAGTCCACCATTTCACGAGTTTTGTATTTTCTCTTTGATGAGTATTAGAAATGAGATTGTTTTTAACTCTAATAGAAATGTCTGAATAAAATATGAAGGTACAGACTGAAGGCAGGCTACCTTTTGTGCTTGGATAGGAAAGAAGGCTAATGCAAACTTTAAAAAGATGATATGCTTTAAACATAATGTGAATAGCTACAAATGAATACACTTTATATTCCGGGTATTCAAATAAGCAGCAGTTTTTTCAAGTGAATCATATTGGAATTTTATCAAACATTTAGTCTGATAACATTCAAATAATTATGAGAGCAGAATTTGCTAATTTTGCTGGTTAAAAAAAATAGTTGATTTGGGTAATAACCATTACGGTATCAAGGTTCAGTTACTGTTCATTGGTTATAGTGTTTTCATATGGGAGATGGAAATGGAATTTTTTCCTTAATGGTGGCAGATGTTGGAATCTAATTTTATTCCACAGCAAACCCCCTGAGAGCTCTGAGAGTTAAGGTGTATGTCCAGCATGGGGACATTAGCAGCGCTGTAGGCCTTGCCTTGTACACCGGATTGTTACATTGATTTTCATGTTTGCAGAGGTGGAGCTTGCAGATCTAGTAATGCAGTAAGTGAGGGCCTTTTTAAAGAGCGGCACTGCATCTCCACTTGTGTTTAGAAAACGATTTCTCTCTAGTGCTTTATTGAACACGGTATTTCTTTCAGGTAAAGCAACTAGATAATGAAAATTCTATTTGACCAAACATGCTCTCGGTATAATCTTTTGCCGTCTCTGCCCACCAGTCCTGTAGAGTTAGAGGACTCTGGCTGCTACCACTTGGACTGGTTGATAGGTATGGCTTTTAACAGTGCAAAAAGAGGATTTCTGCCTCTGTGAAGATAGAGCACCACCCATAAAAGAGACCAAATAATTGAAAGACCCTCGCTTTCTTCCATCTCCCTTTCAGATACTTTTTTCATTGAGATGGAAGGTGTCTAGGATGAGAGAGGGAAGGGAGGGTGGAAGGAAGAGAAAGAAAGAAAGCTTAGTGCTCTTTGGGCTCAGAGGTGAGAAAAATCACCTTTTTGACCTTTAGCTATGGAAAGTCTTAGTAATTGGAATTCTTAAATAAAAGTAAGATGTGTCTAAAGTGGGTTAGAAGTAAGGCTAAAATACAATTTTCCTTGCTGGGAATAGGAATCTCAAGGGATAAAATCCAGGAAAAAGTCATGGAACTGATTGCGTTCTGTATTCTAGAGTGAAGGCATCTTTTATTTATTGGAATTAAGTGACACTGCACGGAAACTACACTTTGCAGCTCTGTGCTGATTCATTCTTTTGGAATGTTCATGTGACAGACTTTGCTGCAACATGATTTCACCTGTGTAGCCTCCTGTTCAGACACGCGGGGGAGGCCCCTGCGATTTGAGAATCACGGTTTCTGTTACTTCTGGTGCCACACCCTTTTTCTAGCAGTCTGTGGGAAGACCTTTACACGGTGTCCTCATGGCACTGTCTCTTGAACAGATACCAGGGTCTGAGGAGAGAACAGCCTCTTCACATGTTTTCCATCTGGTACTTTATTTTGTTCATTTGTTTTTCCTGGGAAGAGGAGACCCTGGAGAGATACCATCTAGGTCTCCCTGTAGGAGGAAGGGACAAGAGGAGTACTTTGGAGGGAAGAGAAGAGAAAAGTAAGACAGTCTAGAGTGCAGCCATCTCTGTCATCTGCCACGTCCAGCTTGGCACACAGTTTTGGAGGCCCTCCTGCACTGCATTCATGAGTAAAAAGGATGTAGAGTTCCATCGGTCTTCTATTTAAGGTGTTCTGTGCTGGTAGCTGATCTCTGAAAATCTCTTCTGTCTAAATATTGAGAGTCCATATTGAACTTAGTTGGCGTAAGTGTAATCCTATCTTTATATCTCTAGTTGACTGTTGAACAGGACTATTGATATTAATGGCTTTAAATACATAAATGTTAACATACTCTAGCAGTTTAAAGGTACATAATAGTATGTTATATGATTTTAGAGCTAGTGAAATTTGGAGATCTAAATAGGAGCCCTTGTCACATTTCCATGGTATAAAAACAATCATATGTTTTAGTAAATCTGGGGTTTGATTGAGGAGGCCCAGAATTATTGGATAGAGCACTTAGTTGCTCTTTATATTTTGGGCTAGAAAGTTACATAAAAGAGTGTTTTCCCCCTAGACACTTGATGTTACCTATTTAAACAAGTTGGGCAGAAGATTTTTGGTTATCTTATTGCCACTTTGAAATCATTTAAAAGTTTCACTCTTTCCCCCTAAATTAAAAATTAATTAACTGGAGTCATGTAAATACTTTTTCCTCATTGACCCACTTAATAACTTAAGTTATGAGTATAGTTATAACTCATTAAGCCCAGTTTCTTCACCTTTAGAAAATGTCATAAGAAAATTTTAGACAAGATTTGAAAAGAATCAGTTTATTAATATTGGGCCAGCTCTTTAAAGAGGATCATGATGTGAGGAATCCAAGGAAGGTCACCACAGAAGTGGTCCACTTTAAAGCAGGTCAGTATGTATTGACTAAATCATGAGTATTCCAGTTATGTATTTGTAGACTCTGCATTACTCTGAAACCACCTTTTGTCCTGAACTGTTAGTATAAGTTAAAGAGTGTGGACTAAGAATATTCTGTGGAAGTTCCTCTTTTTGGAAGCTCCTCTGTAATCAGCTTTGACTGTCAAAGAGTTCATGCTTTAGGACAGATCAGGTATCTGCAAAATGGGAGTAAGGAAAGAGACCAAAACAAGGGGGTTTAACTCTTAAAGGGAATTATTCTTCAAACTGAATGACATTCCGTTAAACTTAGCATATAACTGTAACACTGATATAATCCTCTAGCAAAGTACCAAGTTAAAAGACAAAGAATTTTCTCAGAAGTCTCAACAGTTGTCTTTTATGTTTTTGGTAGTAAAGGTAGGTTTTATTTTAGCTTTATCTTCTTCTTTCTTTATATGAGAAATGAAAATAAAGTCCCTGTGAAATGAATGAGCTATGAAAATGCATTTATGCAAAATGACAATAGAAAAATAGCTCTGAAAGAAACTGCACCATTAAAATTTCACATCAATAAAGGTGCTAAAGAGAGGGATAGAAGGATGTATATTGGTAATATGAGTCTAATGCAGATTTTTTTTCTGCCCTGCCAAAAGAATACCTTTGGAGCCTTAAAAGTAACCTTTGAGATTATTCTTTTTTTAAGAATAGTTATGCTTTTACATGTTCAAATCTCTTGCATTACAAAATGATACAGCTGAATCATAGACCACCCATTTAAAAATATATGTGGAGTATATGTTTTAGAGATTAGTAGAAATATAGCCATTCTACAATTTATCATCAAATACCTTGTAAAAATACAAACTCCAAACTGCTTGTGGAGTTGCCATACAATTGTTAAATTGATGAAGTTATCTTTTTTCTAAGTCTTAATCTAATTCTGTTCTGTGTTAATCGAGAATATTTTCCTTTGATTTCTTGATTCAACAATTTCAGTTGTCTTTGAACATTTCTTTTTAATAATTTCCTTTTCAACCAGTATGCTTGAGGAATTGGGTTTAAACACACTGTTTCATAAATTGCCAGCCTCTTCGGCCGCCTCGGTGCCTCTGATTCTGTAAATCAGATCATAGGCAGCATGCTGTCATATAATAAGGTGTCTGATCCTTATTACCAGTTTGTTGATGCACAGACTCCTTCAAATTGACCATTGCAACACATGGTTTCCCCTGAAACTAGCTGTGATAATTAGCGTGGTTCTAATGAGACAGAATGTCACTGATCTTGTGCTGAACTGTCGAGTATCGATGCTACGGATGGGAACTGTCAGAGCCTGCCATCTGTGACAGTGCTTGGCATATTCCAGTGGCAAGGTAGAGCATGCTCAATAGAGTGTTTTCAAACAAATGGCCTTTTTCTTGACAAAGGCTCTGTGTTCTGTTCAACTGGAAGAATGTTTGCCCCAACTTTGGCCTGTGCTAAGTCCATTTTGAGATCCAAATGCAAATAAATATTTAAATCTCTGTTATGGGTTACATAAGAAAGGAATCTTTTGTTTAGCAGGTGAATTTTAAGTGGCATTCCTTCCCCCTCCCCACTTTTTTCCTGCCTCTCCCAGGTGTCCCATATTGTCAGTTAACAGTAAAGTAGTCATTTAAGATACTTTGCCCAGTTTTTAAAATTGCCATGTTTGAAAGGGACTTGTTAGGAAGTTGGGATGGTTCATAGTGATAAAGCAGCCTGACGTCACAGAGAGAAAGGGGAGACAAGAGAAGTAGTTTCAAACGTGTGCAGTAACACACAAGTTGAATAGAAGAATTAAAACGGACAGGACAGTTAGATCTGGGGGCTCCCGCGAGGAGGAGAGGTTTTTCGCTGGAGTAGAAGTCCAGCGCTGCTTATCATTCCAAAATATGCTTTGTTGCTTTTTATTTCCTCCTCTCTGGCAGACCACACAGGGCTTGTTCTGAAGAACATTTTCCCTAATCTGATCAGGCAGCCAAATACGCCGGGAAAACTGCCTTAATGATCCCACTAATTACCTCAAGTCAATATGAACTGTATTATTAGACTGAGGGAAAATATTCCATTAGGTCTCCCCCTCGGGAGCTTCTCCGCTTTGTGATGTCACTGAAGCCTTCACCCTCTCCCTTGTAATTAATTTTATTTACACACGCAGGCACGCACAAGGTCACACCTGCACAACCGGCACTGGCCAGGGAGCTTGTGGCACTCGGGCTTAATCAGATCTGTCATAATTACCATTCTGCATGTTTCTGACACACGCTGTGAAATATTTCAATTTAACTGCCGCTACCAGCACAACCAGATGTAGTGCGAATGTGGCTGCATGGGAAATGTTATTCCTCAGGATAAACTCTCTCCTCCTCCTTCTCCTCCCCTCGGCCCCCGCCCCTGACGGCTCATGTGGCACAGAAGCTGATGTATCCTGTAAATCTTGAATGCAGCGCTAGATTGATAACAGGCGATTAGACAGTTTAACCACAAACAGCTTGTTCATTTTTCACAAATGAAAACCACATGTGGTGGAACTAAAATTTCAGGCCCCCTTTTTTTTTTTTTTTTAAAGAGTTAGGATATGTATATGTGTGTGTGCGTGTTGATGATGTACTTAAATAAAAATAAAATGCAAAGAAAAGAAGTTAAGGATCTAGAAAAATGGAGAAGTTGCCCAGTTCGTATTTTATCAAAACCTTCACCAATTCCTATTTTTCTACTTGAACCAAAACTCAAGTAGGAAAAAGATTGTATTTTCTATTGGGCTTTCTATTTTTTTCTGTAAGATTTTTTTTTTTTTAATGGGAGGTCTATACCTTTTTCTTTTTTTCAGTGTTAAACCTTTTATTTGAACATAAATTCTGAAAGAATTTCCATATTGAGCATAGGTACTTTTTTAAAGGACTATTTCCCTTTTTTTTGTTTTTTAATGGAGACTGTTAGCTTAGGCTTTATGGTCCTATCCCAGACAATCCAAAAACAAGTGAATACAGTCAGAAAGTTTATTTCATAGAGATGCTGATGGATTGGCAGAATCATTTTGAAAGGGAGAGTTGAAAAACCAGTGAATTCTGTTTCTGTGGAAATATTGGCGCTGACCTGACAGAAAGTGCAGGCACAGTAGCTGACCGTGTAAGGCCAGAGTTATCACCAGTCCCAGAAGAATCCAGCTGTAAAATCAATTAAAGTATCGGAGTGAGCCATAAGAAGTAAAAAATGCTGGTGGGAAACTAACATTAAGAGAACAGAAAGAAATAGGGGCCATGGCGATTTAGAATCGTACCTCTAGAGAAGGTTCACAGCAATCTGCATTAGAGAACATTTAAAACATAGATATAGCCTATTTAAATGTCTTTTAATGCCAAATAAAATACACTCTCTTGTCTTTTTATGTTTGTTTTACTACTTGAATTATGGATCTCACTTAGGATTCTGTGGTGATTCCTATTACCTAGCTGATAAGAGGTGCCATTTCCCATAGAATTGTGGGTTTTTTTCCCCCCTTTGTTCCGTTTTTTTTTATCCATTTTCCCTCTTAGTTATTTTCTCACGTGTAAAAAAAAATCTTTGCTTCCCAGTTTTTCACTGGTACTTTCTTTCCTCTTACCTTGGCTGTTTTCTGTGTGTTTTGTTTTTGCTCCATAGTATTTTCCAACTTTGAAATGTAACATTTCTCTCTGGCCTGAATATCACTTTAGAGGGAAAAAAAGATTTGCCTTTTAGTTAGAACCCTTTTTCCATCTCAGCTGCCCCGCAGTTCATATGGTTAATACCAAATCATTAGGTCAGTTTCTTCACACAGTGTTAATCTTCCGTTACAGTCATTTCGCAAGGTGCAGTCCTTGTGGAAGGTTTGTTTCAATCCCCACATCATTGACCCGTCACAACATCATTTCCTGTTGGGTACAGATAACACCTCAGAATCCTGCTTAACACAGAGGTGAACGTACCCATTACTAACTAGCGAGATTGACCCACCCCTGCTACAGTCACTTGCATTTTAGGATTTCCAAGAAGAGGTTTGATAAAAGTAGCACAGTTGCATGGGTATGAGTTCAAGAAATAAGAAAAGTAGAGGTTAAAAAATATAGCTTCTGACTTCATTCTACTGCCCTTGCTAATAACCCTGAAGTTTTTGCACAGCTACTTTGAGACGTGTTAGAGATAAGCCAGCATGCAAATTGAATCATCACATTTTGCAATCACTGGTAGAGCCTGCCACTTGCAGGAATTTGACTTGTTCCTTCGCAAGTGAAAATTTTCATTTACCACCTGAAAAATCATCCCTGGTTTTCCATGTTTGCAGACTTCTGTTTTTGTGTTAGGATTGCTCTGTGCCTGGCACACCTGTTGACAACAAAAGGGAACAGGAAAGAGAGCAAACAAAGAGTTGCTATTTAGGGATGCTGTGGTATGTCTGGAGTGTGAGAATATTCAGTATTTGGGGTATGAAGGAAAGAGCATGTCTTTCCATTAAATTTAATTAGATTACAAGCATCCCATTGTTAAAGGAAAGTACTATAATTTTCTTTCTGCACCCGGCTCGACCTGCCTCATAAAAGGACAGTTTTCATGGATCTGTTAGCGAGTCACAGTTGCAGATCCAGTAGAAATATTGTTTACGAACCTTACCCTGCCCCAGCGCTGTTCACCTTTGTCAGCCATTCTGCAGTTACTCTTCTTCATTGCTCTCACTTCCTCAAAAAAAGGTACAGGAAGGAGAACTGGTTCCTTTTAATATTTTTTCCTATTTTCCTTTGGACCCACTGTCTGCAGTTTTCATCATCACTGTTGAATTCATGAGGATCATGTTCAGCGTGTAGCTCACGTTTTTATTCTGAGCTGAAAGGAATGAGAGGGCCCAGTCCTGATTATGTATGTCAGATAGAAATAGTGTTAATTTGCAAACTCACAGATGGCTTATATAACAACTTACACATAAAATTCATCTTTCAGAGAAACATTGAGGATTGCAAGGTGTGTTAGGCCCAGTTCCACTGCTGCGGAGTTGTGTAGCCCCAGGCAAGTTGCTTAACTTCTCAGGCTTTGAACTTCCCCTTCAGGAAGGTGAAATAGGTTGGGCCAGATTATGTCTAGCATCCCTTGCAGTTCCAGGTTCTGTGAGTTTGTTGCTGAAACAGGTGCACGGGTGTGAAAGAGGATGCTATTTTGATTGAAGGTACTGCCGACAGGTGTGTTAGTCTGGGAATGAGTCTCAGAGGTAAGGTTTTGAATAATGGAAGAGCTCAGTTTGGGAGGACAGAATGCTCTTTCAGGGCCTTGACCAAAAAGGATTGTTCATGAGTAGCATAGAGTGAGGAGAATGGATTGTTTGGAATCTGGTGTATGAGCTCCATGTTATATAGTGTGAATTGAGCTCAAGATTGATATAATCTATCTGAGACTTGCTATTAGAAAACCGGAAGATCTCCCACATTATCGGGGACCTAGCAGAGATGGTACAGTATAAACATGAGATAAGCTCAATTTATTGGAGTAATGGGTTTGGCTTAGTACGGGGTAGAGTAGTGGTTGCCAACACAGTATGACTTGAAGTTTGCTGAAGAGTTTCCTCCTTGAACATGTCTTTTAAACTGATGCCTGAAAGTCTATCTTTAGCCTACCTGTCTATCTCTTGTCTGTCTCTGTCTCTGTCTCTGTCTCTGTCTCTCTCTCTCTCTGGAGTGATATAAGCTCTTCTGGGAATAATAACTCATTAAAGAGGGAAAAAGAGGCAGAGAATGACAGCTGATTTGAGGGAATATCACGAAGCCCGTATTTTCACATTCATAAATTGGTACCTGTAGGATTTCATAGCTGCTGAGGGGTGCCCATCCCCAAATATCTCCTTTAAATGTTTACCCGTTTTACTTATGGCACCAACAGGAGTGCTACTTGTCATGGGTGCTACTTAGCTGATGCATTGATGGAGTATTTGGTCATTTACATGAAATGCGGATTAGGTAAAAATGAATTACTTTCAATAAGGTCAAGGAAGCAAAGGCTGTAAATAAAATATACATTCACGAACAGACAAATGCTATTAGGAAACCCAGCTCAGTCCATGCCAAGCTGTTACTGTCTAAATTGCCTTCTTTCTTCCTGGATTGTAATTAATTTTTGCTTGTGTAGTTTGGAGATTGGGGGGAAGGTGAACAGCCTAATGTGTAATAATTTTATTTTAGTATTTTGATTAAAGAGAGTAAATAACTTGGACCCTGGATAACCATAAGAACTAAAGGCCTATCCATCAAGCTTAATTTCTAGACAGAAAGTTATATTTATATTTCTGGATAAATTTAGCATTGAGCTACATATACGATAAAGTTACGAGATGGTTATGCGCTCAGTTATGGTCTACCCGTTCTGTCCACAATTTTCCATCTTCTTTCCTACTCACTTTCTTTTCTTGAGTCCTCTGTTTAACTAGCTTTTCCCTGCCCTGTCCTCAAATCTTAAAGGCAAACACTTGATGACCATTTGCTCCTTGAAAAGTGGTGATCAGGGCCAGGACCATTACTTGATTACTGCTGATTTCCTAGCGTGTGCCTGGCTTGCCTCTCTTCTCCCACCCTTGGTAGCATGCCCATGCCACCTGCCTCCATCCAGGATCTGCCCTGCTACCTTACCCCCTTCTATTTGGAAATGTAGATCTTTTGGGGAAAACTTGTTAGGGTTCCTCTCTGGGCAGATAATTCTCAGAGGATGCTCTGCTAGTCTTGTTTACCTTTATAGTCACTCAGATAGTATGAAGTTAACTAAGTCAGAATATGGATGCTTTCCTCAGAGTACAAGCCCATTTTTTTGAGTTTGTAATAGGACCAGAAAATAACAGTGATGTCTATATGTATTAGTTGTAATTATCAGTCAAAAAAATTTAGTTGGATAACTATTGTTTTGTGAATGAAGTCTTACCCAGAACTAAAATATATATAAATCAAACATCTTCCCCTATTTTGATTGACTTGAGGATTGGGTGGGGGCAGAGCCTTCTCATCAACATGCCACCCTACACATGTGCAAGCAGAGCACTGCTGAAATGCCCCTGCTGGAAGCCTGGGGCTCCTTAGGACACGGTCTGAGAACAGTTGTACTGGTGATTAACTGTTTTTCTCCAGCACACCACTAAGAGGCACGGTCCTTTCGTGGCCAAAAAAAAAAAAAATAAGGAAATCTGTTTTGTGAATCTATAAATACCAAAGTTTTCTAGTCTACTAGGAGTTTACATATAAAGTAGTTCTGGAAAAATGTTTGAAATATGTAGCTATATACATTTAGTATATATATGTATGCATATGCACACATACCTGTGGGATGGTGCCCTATTCAAGAGTTCTTAATTTATGTCCCACCTTCCCCCAAGGGATCCATGAATTTGGATAGAAAAAAAGGTTCATTTTTTGTTTTATTATCACTATAGAAAAAAAATTACCATAGTGTTTAGTAATACCCAAGAATTTATCCCCAATAAAAAATTAACAGATATGTTCATATCACATTAAGTTATTGCAGTATCAAAATATTATTTTTGTTCAACACTATGAAGCTGTAGTAGTTATTAGATCTATTAGGTCTCATTTAGTCTGTTAATAAAGAAGTACATATCTTATTGTATCACAAATTTTTGATAATCGTATTTCATAATTGGTTTTCTTCATAATCTTATGTATTTTATTTCAGGCACATAAATACATTTTTCTGAAAAAGTGTCATCCTTGGATTGCTAGAGGGTCTGTGACACAAAAAAGGGGATATATATTTTAAATACATTAGCTGGAGAATTCTTGAATTTACCTGGGAAACATTTGTGTGTTATTTACTACTTTTTAGTTTGCCTATTTTTTTCACTCTCAGAGCATTTCAGTAACATTTAAAACAAAACCAAAACGAAAACCTCACGCGCAACCTTTTCTCTAACCTTCTGATGCCATATATAGTGCAGGATTTTGTGACAACTGCCTTTGACCTTAAACTAGAAATTTTTTTTTGCCAGTTCAATGACACCTTTATAGTCAACCTACACCTGAAGTTTTAGCCCTCTTACCTGGACAGTAAGTATTGGGAGAAATGACCCCCCATTATATATGCCCCCACATTTTCTCATACCCTGCACAGTAGGTGGCACATAGATGGCACTTGGTCATTATTTGTAGGATGGAATGATTCAAAAGCATATTTTCTCTGCTCAAAATTTGGCGCTCCCAAAAGCCAGCGCATTCCAAAGGGAGTTCAAGTGAGAGGATGGGGGGGCTCTGAGCTCCAAAAGGCAGAATCCGGTCAGATCCCACTGCTGTCCTCCTGCCCCCCTCCGTCTTGGGCCCTCTCTGAGCTGGCTTTCCCCAGGTATATGACAGGATCAGTGGTGTGAGGAGTAATGGAGATGGCCTGTGCAGAGCGCCCCAATCTCCCTTGTCTCCTTTCATTGGTAAAAGAATAAACTGGCCATTGTCACTGGGCCACATGCTATTTCCAGAAATATTTATGGTTTTCTTTTAATGCCTACTTGCGAATCACAAGATTTGAGTCCCTCAGTTAAGCCAAACTCTGATTAATAGCTTTGCATAATGGATCAAATAATGTGGGTTTTGGCCACAAAATAGGTGTTACTTTATCAGCAAAATCATAAGCAACTTGGGAGTTCATAATGACCCTGCCCAATTGATTGTTCCTCTCAAAATGAGTACAATCCCAACTTGCCTTTCCCTAGTTTATTTTATTTTATTTTTTGGGGGTTATTTCTCCTAGAATATCATAGAGAGAAGATTTAACATTTAATTCCAAGACCCTAAATATGCATAATGGGTAGTGTTGAAAGTTTTATATAAGTCAGTTAAAATGCAGTGGAAGAAATGTTTGTTTAAAATAACATGGTAATAAATCATTTTTTGTAAGCAAACAAAACACTATCAGATAAATTATCACCTAAAATTATTTATTTTGTGAATTCACATTTTTACAGTCTTTTTTGCACATGGCATATATGGATATTCAACAACATTTTTTCTTAGCTTCATAATTTTGAACAGAAAAAATAATATTGTAAAAATTTTTTTAAGATACAGCATGATAAGAAATTTGCCTCATAACATTACAGCATAAGAGCACATATATATTTGGTTTGAGGGGTTTGGAAAAGAAGAAGTTTCCTATTAAGCTGCTTCTTTAAATAATGAAATGTATTTGCCTTTGATGGACGTCTTTAATAGTGTTTCCTTGCTTCCTGAAATCCAGTAAGCTGAGCTCAATTTGAATTTTAGTTTTTGAAATGCAACATCGTTATGAATATAAGTCCTTGGACTTGGCTACCATACTTGATACCACCAAGAATACAGAGGGGTATACTGTTGCTTGCCACTAACTAAAAGGCCCAGATTGTGCCATTTTTATATTTTTCTCATTCCACCCCCCCAACACCCCAACTTACTGCCACTTCGGTGTGTTGCAAGGAATCTTTTGCTACACTTTTACACTCATTGAAGTGTGAGCCACAGGGTGGTTCCAGGCCCCTTGGGTAAAAAACAGTGAAGAGTGTGCCATTCAGAGAGCTATTTGTGTCGACAGTTGTTTGTGATAAATGTAACTCAGCACAGATGGAGGTGGACGGGAATAAAGAAACCCATCCGCGTTAGTTCATGGAAGAAACGCCGAGGTGCTGAACCAGAGCAGTGGGAATGGAAAGGAAGGGACATACTCAGGAGACATTCTGAAGGGCTGCAGTGGGCAGGAATTCATGATTGTTTGCTTATGGAGGAAACAGACAAAAAATGAGATTTTTAATATATTCTTTTCTATTTTTTTTTAAATTGAAAAACAGTACATATCCACTGTAGAAAAAGTTAAAAATACAAGCATAAGGAAGAATATAAAAATCCCTACAATCCAAGTTAACTAGGGATGGCCTGATTTGTGTTCTTTATATAACACACACACACATGTATGTATGTGTGTATATAAATATATCTCAAAGATGGCTAGGGGGATTCAAGTAACCTTAATTAAACCTGTATATTTACCTATTAGAAAGTTCCATAGCTAAATTAGACATGTATATGTGTGTGAATCAGCCTATATATGTATGTGATGCATTCACATTATACTCGTACATACTTTTGAATTCCCTATGAGCTATATCTAAGTTATAGTTAATTTTTGCTATCACAAATAATGTTAATGTGAATATTATTATAATTAAATATTTGTGTACATCTTTATTGATCTTTTCCTTAGGATTAATTCTCAGAGGTAAAATTGTTGGATCAAAAAAGGCATTTGTGTTTTAAAGGTGATTGCTAGACATTTCTACATTCAACATTTCCATATTGCCCTTCAGAAAGATTATAGCAATTTATACTTCAAATAACAGCCTTTCAGCATAGGTGACCGAGTGGGTATTGACTTAAACTATATAGGAGGAGAATTCGGTTTGAAGGAGGAAAATACCGGGTTCAGGTTGGGGTATGGTAACTGGATTATTTTTTTTAACTCCTTAGATATTCAAATTCCTTTGGCTTATCTTTGTGATAATGATAATAATAATAATAATAAGGCTAATAATAGCTGACATCTGTCATACTGTTAATGTGTGCTAAGCTCCTTGCATGAATTATCTCATTTAATTTTCACACCCTTATGACTGATGACAAAATTACCCCCATTTTATAGAGGAGAAAATTGAACTCTTAGAGAACTTGAGTAACTTGACCAAGGTTATAGGGCTAGTAAATAGTGCAACAGGAATTCAAATTTACATCCAGGCTTTCTTAATCAACAGATCTTAGAAGTACAGTATTTGGAGGAGATGAGATCACGGTTATTATGTTGTATTCTCAGGAAAGTATAGTAAAGAGCAATAGCAAAAGGTTGGTAGGCATAGTCAGTTAGAAAGTAACTGGTCTACCGAGTTTTCCTACCACATTGTGAATTCATCTCACTCTTATTTTCGTATTCTCCCCACTGTAAATATTGCTCATTCTTCAAAGCTAAGCCAACCAATATTACTCTTTATCAGTAAAGACTTCTTTGACCATCCCAGCACATCTCTTCTTCCCCTCCCTCCACTTGGACCCCACTTGATGCCTGCCCATCATCGGCCTTTTTCACATACTGCCTTCCACTAATAGGTATTTTTGAATGTCTGATTTTCCCAAATATACTCTGAGCCATTTTAGGCAAATACTTTCAGGTACATTCATCAGTTCTTTTTGTAGTTTCTGTTTTATTTCTACCAGCCACAATTCTGTGAGATTAATCCTGCACTTTGTGGAGGAGGAGCTAAAGCTTGGAAAAGTAATTTTACTCAAGTTCACATACATAAATGCCTGTACCGGATAGAACCCTTTATTTGTCTACCAAGGTGACTGAGCAAGACACGAAGGAGTGTTAGTATTTGGATGGGCAGAAAAAGGATGGAGGGCTTTCCCGTTAGAACAGAGGAATGGCGAATCGAATGTGGGGAACTGTAGGGTAACAGCTAATAAATAGTCCAGTGAATTTGGACATAAATGTGACTGGGAGGAATCTTTCAGTACAGCTCTGAGGAGTGTAAACGTTTTTTTCTCTCTAATGGGAAGCCTTTGAAGGTCATTTTGAACAGTAGGATAACTGGGCAGTTTAAAAGCAGAAGACCAGAGCAGTGGTTTTACTGCTGGCTTCCTTTTTCCAAGGGCATCTCAGAGATTACCAAGGGGATTCAAGAAAGTGAATCAAACCTGTACATTTCCTATCAGGAAGTTCCAGAGGCTAAATTAGACATCACATTTATGTGCTTTTTGTAAGAATCCCAACTCTGTATGATAGCATTTGTTCTCTCATTCCTCATCAAAGCTCTAGCGATGGTGTACTTAGCTAAGAGAGGAAAAAGGAAATGATTACTTAAAGGTTTTTTGTTGTTGTTGTTCAGAAATCAAAATAATTGTCCTTGGGAAGTAAATAAAAAGAGTGTTTGGTGCCTAAGAACATAATTCAAGGTAAAGGTGCCCCAGCACTGACCAGTCAGTGATGAGAGTAATGGAAAGAAGATGATTCTTTCTGATAGAAGCAGAGGCTAAAATTGATGAAAGGAGTATAGCATGAACCATGGGAGTATTGAATTTTCTGATGACTCTAGCTATGAACAATGATGAGAGGATAAAAACTTAAGTAAATTTTTTGTTAAGCAGGAGCCAAATTCTATCACTGAAATTTATGTAATATAAAAAAATGCATCTTAGATCAAGGTGGGGGGGAGTATAAGCAATTCCTTTGCAGTCTATCTATATTCAAATATCAGTCTGATAAATCAGAATTTTATTAATTTTGGTTAAGCTTTAAGGAAACCATCTTGAAAACAGACTTGAAAGCAGGCTTACAGTATATGAAAAAAATAAACTTTTAAATTAGATAGTTTCAAAATTGAATGTTTTAAAAATAAACTTAAGGATTTTTTTGAAATTCTCTGTTTCAATCAAATTAAGAGATTACCTTCTTGCTAGTTTAATATGTTGTTTAGAATGTTACACTTTTATCTTCATTTCTCCTTCATTCCTCTTCTCAGATTCTTCCTCCTTAAAGTACTCTTTAAAAATGTGATGTCTCTTTGCCTGACAACCTTTTCAAGTGAGAACCATTTTTATCTACTCTGGCCAGAATTGTCTTCTGATAATCTTGTTATGGACCAAACAATCTATACAGCAAAAGAAAAAATACCATATTTATGTGTGCCCTAAAGTCAGTGGCTATGAGAAGGTAGAAAAGAGGTCAACATAAAAGCCCTACAAAATAAATTATTTTGTTTTGCTCAATTAATTTTTAAGCAAAATTGAAAAATAAATGATTTACTGGTGATTCTGAAGATTCCTTCTAAATTCACTAAATTTTAATGGGAACTTTCCCCTAGATTGTATAATAAACATTCCTTTTTTATAACAACAAATCTTCAGAAACTCTGATAAATGAGTTTAACCTCAAAGATAAAATGGCAAAAATTTACAAATGAGAAATTTATGGATAGCTGTTTTATGTCCTCTTAATACCACAATATGGAAACCCACAGATTTTTGGCTAAGATATTTCACCCCTTAAATAAACTGTAGAGTCTAGAGAGCATGTAAAACAGAAAGAGTTTAGAAGTTTAAAAATAGTCATAATTTAAAAGAATATCTTGATTATATTTTTTAATTTTAGCATATACAAGTATCATAAGTCACACCTTAAAAATAAATATATTTGGAAATACATATATTTCATTTAAATATGTTTCTTTGTAAAACCCATCTTTGAGTAAAGTAGATGTAAATATGCTAGTTTTAGAATGGAAAATGCATTTGCTGGTACGTCTCTGTTCAGGTTTATTTCCCGTGTTTTCTTTAATAAGACCAATGTTAACTTAGCAGGAAAAGTTATCTCAGATCTGCTGAGATTGTCTTCAGTATACACAATGCAGATGTTATTAAACTGGGGAGAGAGATTAATGTATTTCCTACTAATTCCACAGAGGACAACATGTATCTTTATTAATGTTAATGGGGTGGCCTCTCATTATGTTATAGGATAATCTGCTTTAGCAAAGGCTTTTCTTCTAAAGAACTTCATAACATTTAAAGGTTAATATGTTAGGTAAAGAAGAACAATATCTTAAGATAAGCGTTTTTATTACAGGACATGATGGGATGGTTTTTATTAAATTACATGATGATTTGAATGGGGAAGAAGAAAAAGTGCATCGCTTCTTGCCCTCAACTTTAATGCCTTTAATCAAATAATGACCTTCTGGAAAATAGTTAATTTTAAGCATTTGGAAAGATCAATACCACTTTGCCACCAAAAAATGGCCTAGACGATGAAATTTGATGTATTTAAAGTATCATTTCACCCTTTTAACCTAGTAAATAATTTAAAATGCTTTTAGTATTGCTTTGCCACTGTTTTGTTTCTCACTGTTTAAAAGTGTTACGATTATTCTCGAAAAGAAGGTTAGAAGTTGGTGTGTGAAGCATCCTAAGCCTTTGGACCTAGAAGTGGGATTGTACCTCCATTAGGCCTTGTATAGCTCTGTGTGAGAGCCCCGGGAGCAGTAATGTATTTTGATACTATTATACATTTGAGGCAGAGTGTACATAAAGCATAAAAAGTGTGAAAATGGAACCTTTCTGGAATGTTAAAGGGGTTGCTTAAAACATTCATAGTCACTTTGTATCTTTTGTGATTTCTTTAAACCTTTATGCTAAAGGTGAATCAGTAGCTCTGACGATTAGAACCCCCAGCTTATAGAACATCGATACGAAATTACCCTTGAGTGCCGAAGGCTTAGAAAATAAAAAAAAAATTGGCTCTGTATTAGCATGTTTTGGGCCGATTAAAAACTGTCTTCATTAGCATAAGTAACACTTACAGATTCTTTTAAAAGTAGAAAATAATTTGCTGAATGATAAATTGCTAGCTTTATAGTTCGTTGTTCAAAATGTACTCATTCAAAATGCCTGGTGTAGTTTAGTCTACAATACTGAATTTTTTGTGTTAGAAGTACTATTTAATGGATTATGTACTTAATCCTTGTACCTACTACTTGCTAAAATGTAATTCATGCTTTCCACTAAAATGTTTGTATCAAATACCTCCCTATTTAGATTGATTTCTTTTAATATCATATATTATTATACTACATACCCCAGAGATCGGAACAAAATACTCCTGCAAATAACACAGGAAGGATGGGGGGACGATAAATACAGACTATAAAATGTTTTGCTATTTAGAACTCAAATTACCATTCTGTTTTTTAAAATGTATTTTTTCCTTCTTAGTTGCAGCAAGAATTGTCATTTTCTTTCCTTTTATAGCTTTTGAGCTTAAAATGTATATGTATAGAACAGTAATATATGCATGTCTTTGTATTGTATTAAATGACTTTTTTTTTCTCAGGGAATACTGGTCTGTTTTCCCCAGGAAAACTAATTGTGTTATGGGCTCCCGGATTTGTCACAGACCCGGCCCTGTAAGGGCTCTCTTTTTATGTGCGTGAGACCGTATAGGTACAATAAACTCGTGGAATAAGGTTACTTTTCCTGACTATTAAAATCATTGGGCTCCCCTTATCTGTTAAAATGTTAGAAGTGAATTGACTTGAATTAACTGTATAAAAAGAGTGGAAATCAGAGATTGAATTTGGTTGGAAATTAGCAGCTGAGACACGAAGGTGCCAGGATTTTTATTTAAATGTGGTACAACAAGATTCTGTCAGTAAAGCACATCATTAGAATATTGAGTTTAGAACTGCTAATTTTTCCTTTAAAATGAGCACACAGTCATGTGTTTCATGGACCATAATAGATTGCCATTGTGTTGTCATTGAGTGTGTTTTGCTTTTTTTCCAGTACTGGTTTGGCAGTCATTCTGCATTTTCTCGTTTCCCTTTTTCCCCCCAGATCTTACATTTCTTTAATAGATCCCTAACCAAAGCCAGTCAAAAAAATGTTATTTATTTCATGCAGTCTTAGGTTTAGCTTCTTTTGCACCATTTTCTTGCTTACAGTGGCAAGACTTTTGCAGATGGTTCTTGGTTACTCCCAAGTACATAACAGTATTTCCTTTGTGGCAGATGGATTTAAGACTTTTAGTTCTCAATAAATGTAGGTTTACAATACATAACTTTACAGGATTTGTGTTGTATGTAACAGGTTTGAACATATTATCTCAGAATTCATCTGCATGGCATTTTCAGCTTATTCAGGGTCCATGCCAGTTTTTTTAAGTAATAGGGGGAGCACTGTGATTGATAGCAACAGCTCAAGGCGTGATTTTGAATAGAAACAAAGGGTTCAGAACAGAAGGTGTCAAATTAAACTTTGTCAGTTTGAAAAGTAGTAACATCCTGAAAGTTTCACTCATTTATTTACATGTGGCTACTGTTTATATTTTGCCCTCTTTATATGCAGTGTAATGTTGCTTGGCAAATTTACTACATTTAAAGTTTAGGTTGTTCCTTGTACCATTTTAGTTTTCTGAGAATGGGTCTGTCTCATAATCGTAAGGCTGTTGGTCTCCTGTCTTTTCTGCTGTTCAGAACAGTTGTGATTGAATTTCATTTTGAGAGTAGGTCCCTATGCCTGCCTATGGTCTTAAAATATTTCAAGTCCCAGAGACCTCTCTTAAAAATGTAATTATGTCCACATTTTGCTGCATTACATTCCTCTTCGCTCCTCTACCACATAAATCTATAAATGTATCATTTAAAGACCAATACAGTATTTACGGGAGTCATTATTTTTTATTTAACTGTTACACATATTCTGACATGTTCGTTATCTTTGCAAATTTATATACTCTAGCAATATCACCTATGGAAAAGTGACCTAGAAAAAGGTACTGGGGAATTAGGAAGCATTTGGCTTTTTTAGCAGTTTTCTGCAAAACATAGATCAGATTACTGTCATCATGAATAGAGTCTCAATCGATAGAATCTGAGCTAGTCAGAATAGTCCAAGACATTTAAATAGTAGTAGAACAAATTAATCTTATTTTTGCCAGGGTAAATTGGGAATGAATTAATTTATTTCTCTGCTGACAAAGAACTAGCGTGGCAAAATATCTGTTTTCCATTATTTTTTAATAGATATGCATGCACATCAAGTAAAACACCCCCCATCACCACTTTTTTCTTTTTGGAATATCCTCATCTAACTAACAGTTCCCAGCTGCACCATTACATATTTTTCTAAGAAGCATCTGATTTCAGTCTCTTAAAATCATCGTGTCTCTTGAAAGGCTAGCAGAGACATGCTTCAGACTTATAATTCATCCAATTATTTTTAGATAAGGAATTAGAAGTATTATTTAAGGGCAAAGGTTAATAGCAAGCTACTGGAAATGTTATGTTAGTCATGGGCAATTAATAAAAATAAGGATCTATCTCATAAGTATTAGAGACACAGAAGTGACAATATGAACAAAATATTTGTTGAATGAGTCAGAGCTCTTTTCCTGAAATATTTGTTAAACCAGCGTGAGTGTGATTGTTTAGAAATTAGCTATCATTATTAGCCATTTTAAAAGAACTAATGATTTTCTTTTCCAAAGAACATCTGTGATCCACATGTTTTTTTCACATATATCCAAGTGCTAACTGATCTCTGCATTAAAAAGTTTCTCAAGGATTTGAAAATGATTGGAGTTTTTAGCTCTCTCCAAGAAGCTTTTCTTACATGAATCATTCTTAATTTAACTTTTAGCAATTTTTAGTTACAAGCATTTATTTCTAAAAAAAAAATCTTAGATGCTCAATGTTTAGCACTTACTGCAATAGTATAAGATTAACTAAGTAAAAAAGAAAAAAAAACTTTTGTTATTTGTGAACCTTCTAACATCTATTGAAAGGTAAATAAAATTGCAGTGTTTGTGTATTTAGGCATGGGGCCTGTCAGTTGCCATAGCTGACGAATGAAGACAAGGAGGAGAAGGAAAGTTATCTTAACCATAGTTAATATTTAAACCTATAGGAAGATATGTATCTAAAACTTTCATGGTATCAAAACTTAGAGATAAAATGTGAAGAAATAGCTTAGACATAGGAAAATATATTTTCATGCCTTAACTTAGAAAGCAGATATTTGCCAATCAGAGCTAAATGACCATCTTCAAGACACCATATGGGAAGTGGGTATCAAATATTTCAAATTCTCAAATAAAATTCTGTAGTGAATACTATACTCACATAAATACATCTGAAATATGACAAGTCATTGTATTATTCTGGACATAAACTCAGAATTGCCCTGGTTAGAAGAGAAGCATGTCTAATGAGACTGTAATCACAAATACTACTTTTTATGTAGGTAATAGTCTTCTAGGTAAACTTTCAGTTTGCTCTCTGCTCTCTTAGCCTTGAATAATGCGTTCAGTGGCATTGAACAAGTGATGATGTGACTGTCCCCATGTACATATTCGTTTATTTAAAAGATCTGTTGAGTAGAGAATCAAAGCTCTCTTGGAAAAATTGGTAGATCTCATGAGATTAGCAGCAGTCACCCTTGGCTGGTTAGTAGGTGGGCCTTGGGAAGCTATGTATCACTTCTCCATCTTTTCCTTTAAAACCTCTCAAATACTCCATTTTGGGGGAGAATGGGCCTTGCTACTTCCCACTATATATTGCAGTTGGAAGGAGAATTTTCTCTCCAGTGGTTCAGTTTGAGAAGGGATGGAAAATCATACCATTCTCACCCGAAAGGTAACACTGAAAACAAACACAAAAAACAAAACCCTCTCCTTGGCTAGTTCTAAAATTCAGATAAGTGAAGAAACTGTACTCTTTTCCATTCACCCAACTAACTTACTTGGGATTTTCAAGAAGCCCCATTATCTTCAGGTCGAGTTCCCTAAAGCAGAGCCTGAGATGGGGAATGAGGCGCTCGTGACTCGGCGAGGAACCCGAAGGAGCCGGGAGGGTAGGGAAGGAGGAGTCCCATGAGAATGCGGTCTCCGGGAAAGTCTGTTGATGTGGGCAGGGGGCAGGAAGAGTGGGAGGGCCGCCGCCGGTGAGTAAAGTGAAGGGTGATGTGATGAACAGTTAGGGGCCAGACGACCTGGTCAGCCTAGGCGAGATGGTCCCAAGACACTTCTCCATAGAGGAGTGTGGCTGTAAGCACTTAGCAGGCTGCACAGCAGCTGGGGTGGCCTGGGCTGGTGCAGGTCTGGGTGGGATACCGTCCCTTCCTCTCCTCTCCATGTGTAGCGTGCAGCATGGCAGCCACGATGAAGGAGGTTTGCGGTGGTGACTGGGAAATGTAGGATGCTGGGTGGAACCACTCCGTTCTTAATAGATCATCTGCAGATCCAAAACTGGGCCTTAGGAGGCATCAGAAGTTCCAATTTTGGCATTCGTTGCATATTTCCTTTTTTCTTTGCTCAGGACATGTATTCAAAGTATTGCCTGACAGTCATATGTGTACCCTGCAGTGAGCAGGAAAATAGCACTCAGCGGTGACTCTTAGGAACCCTCTTTCTTGGGGAGTTTTTCTGGTCCCTGTTCTAATCGTTATTCCATACAGTGGACAGTGTCCTTGCCTCACAGAACTGCAGGTGTCCCTTCTTTCTCTTTATGCACACAGTGACACATACAAACACACAAGTACTCGCACATAGTTTCCTTTCTCATACAAAAATTACAACTAAATTTAGGGAATCCTTTTAGGAAAAAATTATCCTAAAAATCGGTCGTATCTCTTCTTAAATACTTTCAGGACTTCAGGTGGCCACTCATCGGACAAGAAAGTTGGGCCGGACTCGAAGCACACAGCTTTGCTTTTCTCCTGTCTCGCACATTGCGAAGTCGGTGTGTCTTGCCCTCGGAGTCTGAAAACTATGACCCTTCTTTAAGCTGCAAGTCTGAGCATTTGTTAGAAACAGACCCTGCTTCCTCGACAGCTACAGCTACTCTCTTGTTAACAAGTTTACTTAAAACAAATTTTTTTTTAGCAGAGTGGAGTGTTTTGAGTTTATGAAAGAAATTAACAGGGTCTTTCCTTTTTAAGCTCCTAATGGAAGTTGTCAGCGCCCCACCCCCACCCCACGCCCACCGGCACGAGCTGACCTTTTATTCCCTTGTCTCTAAGGGGTGGTTGTGTGAGCTCTTGCGCTGGAAAGAAGATCCTTCTCCGGAAAACCGGACCTTGTGGGAGAACCTCTCCATGATCCGAAGGTTCCTCAGTCTTCCTCAGCCAGAGCGTGATGCCATATATGAACAGGAGAGCAACGCGGTGCATCACCATGGCGACAGGCCACCCCACATCATCCATGTGCCAGCAGAGCAGATTCAGGTTTGTTTACCTCGGCCGACTCAATCCAGCGCTGAGTAAATAGAGCTTTAAACTTCGCAGGGAAATTGGTGTTTCTTCTTCCCAGCGGCCTAACGCAGGCTCTTTAGCAGGGAATAGCGATGCACAGCCATCTTGCTCAGGGAGATGAAAGCAGAATTAACACACGTTTTCCCACGTGTTTCTGTTCCTCGCCCCTCATCTCCCCATCCCCAAGGTGGCAGGAACCCCCTTTTACACTTCTAGTTTGGCAAGTATGTGTCTTTTTTTAGAATTGTTTGCATGTGAGCGCTGACGTGTTTTTAAGTCAGAATTTAAAAACACACGTTTTTAAACTAGTCCCGCCACTGCCCCTAAGGAGAGGAATTGCTGTTGTGTCTGTAGAGGAATTCTGTAACCTTGGATTCTGTCCACAAGGAGGAGGGGAGGGAAACCCGATTGCAATTGTTCTTCCCCCTCCTGGACCCTTCCTTCACCTCCTACCTGTCACCTCACACCCTCACAGAACACAAGTTAGGGGTGAGTCATGTCTGTTTGTCTTTCCTTTAGAGCCCCTCTCCCACCACCCTTGGGAAAGGAGAGTCTAGAGGCGTTTTCTTACCAGGCCTGCTGACCCCCACACCGTGGCTCGGTGCTGCTCCTCAGGTGAGCGGGCACAAGTTACCTTTGCCAGCAAGAGAGGGAGACACACGGGGTGGCGTGAAGACCTGCTCCCTTGGTGACGATATTCAGACTCTCAAAGGACATGCTAACCATGGTGGTGTCCAAAGACCACTGTGCCAGCAGGTTCAGCCTTGTGCTTAGCTTGTCACGTCATTGGACTTGTCTCCATTCATCCACTGAGGGCCCTCCCCTAGGAATTGAGACTGGAAAGGTCAGGGATCAGGTGGTTTGTTGGTGCTCGTAAGGCCTCCCTAGCTTAGGAAGTGTGTTGAAATTGCACTTGAGCCGCAAAACTTACTTCGGTTAAATCTAAGGGGCTTAGCTTTCCCCTTTAAAGGAAAATGCCATTGCCTGCCATGCTCCTAAAATTCTACTATTTGGTGAATCACCTGCTTCATTTCTGGGTGTTGCTGTGAAGAAAACTATATATGTAGCTAACAACAATAATAGGGCTCTGCATCCACTAGGAAAATAATCCTTGAGTGTGTATTAAAGATAAATTGTAGAAGAGAATCCCTTAGGATATCAAGCACTAAAATAATCGTGAAAGCCTAAGAAACTTAGTGTTTAGCAAAATCAAAAAAAGGGAAAGATATACATTAATAAAAATAGTTCTTGTTTGAAAATGTAAATCGTTTTTAATAAAATTGCTTCTTGGGGGGATAAAAGGAAATGCTTGGGTGCAATATAAACGTTCTGGTATTTTGCTGCTTCCTCAAGTTGATTTGCTTTGCTGATAAGGATTATAGGTACAGAGTAGAGTATGTGCCTGTGTCACACGTTTGTTATGTATCATTGTGTTTGGAAATTGCAGCACTTACACAGATGCTAATTATGAAAAAGTGTGTACACGAATTAAATCCTAATCACATCTGAGCTTACTATAGACAGAACAGTTCACTAGCCATGGTGCAACGGGTTGAACCTGTACTTTTCAGTAAGAGAAAACACTTGCATTGTCAGCCTTGCAGTACAGTTTGGTAAGAAATTGTGTGTGTGTTCAGTCGGAACTGTCTGGTGCGAAATTCGCACATGTGAGAAGCTCAGAAGTCCTTTGGACTCCTAAGGGACAGTGCTAAAGACAGGCCGAGCCTTACCCCTTTTCTGTGTAATTGAAATAAAACCTGTTCTTGCTTTAGCCATCCGATGACGTGGGGCATCACACACAGTTCTTTCCCGGCTCTGTAGCTCACCTTTCTAAAAGGCCTTTGAAATCCTTCTCGATCTTCCTTTTAAATCTTTGTTAATTATTTACATCATAATCTGCTTGCTGTCTTAGCCTTCGATGTGAAGTTTAGGGCTCACGTTCTCAGAGCGCTGAGTTTTCACTTCTGTGAGCCAGACAGAAAGCCAAGGGCAGGGAGGCTGCACGGGCCCGGAGCCACCCCCACCCCACCCCACCCCCACAAGCCCTATTCCTTCTCCCTCTTTCGTCCTTACCATTTGGATGGTTTTTCCCCTAATGCCACGGGCCCTTTCGCTGGCCGGCCATTGGGCCCGAGTCCTTGTCCTCGTGGAAGAAGCTGTCTGGGAGGCTCCTAAGCACGTGCTAGCTGGGTCCAGCCGGCCTCCCGCGCCCCGAGGACAGGGCCGCGCTGACTGTCCGCTTGTTCCTTTCCGCAGCAGCCGCCCCCGCAG
This sequence comes from Lyroderma lyra, assembly GCA_004026885.1. NCBI lineage: Eukaryota > Metazoa > Chordata > Mammalia > Chiroptera > Megadermatidae > Lyroderma > Lyroderma lyra. The sequence goes on along the minus strand of PVJL010000135.1, from coordinate 134,339 downwards.
CCGCAGCAGCCGGCGCCGCCGCCCCCGCAGCCCCAGGCGCAGCCGCCGGCCGGGCCCCGGCTCCCCCCGCGGCAGCCCACCGTGGCCTCCGCCGCCGAGGCCGAGGACGACAGCCGCCAGAAGACCCGGCCGCGAACCAAGATTTCCGTGGAGGCCCTGGGGATCCTCCAGAGTTTCATCCAGGACGTCGGCCTGTACCCGGACGAGGAGGCCATCCAGACTCTGTCCGCCCAGCTGGACCTCCCCAAGTACACCATCATCAAGTTCTTCCAGAACCAGCGGTACTATCTCAAGCACCACGGCAAGCTGAAGGACAACTCCGGGCTGGAGGTGGACGTGGCCGAGTACAAGGAAGAGGAGTTGCTTAAGGATTTGGAAGAGAGTGCCCAGGATAAAAATGCCAACACCCTTTTCTCCGTGAAACTAGAAGATGAGCTAACGGTGGAAGGCAACACAGACATTAACTCTGACTTGAAAGACTGAGATACACGTATTCTTTTCATTCAGCAGTGCCACTGGTATTTACTAACAACGTGAGAAGTCCACCCGTGTTCTCTGAAAACCTTTGCTGTTCGTGGTTTGGCCAATGAATCTTCAGAAACTTGCACAAACAGAAAAGTCGAGAACGGATAATACAGACTGCACTAAATGTTTTACTCTGTTTTACAAACTGCTGGGCAGCCCCAGGTGAAGCATCAAGGATTGTTTGGTATTAAAAATTCAAATTTCTGTTCACGGGACGCACCAAGGTGTTACCCCATAAGCATGATACCAGTGATTTTTTTTTTAATTATTCTGGAGCCTCAAACAAGCATTATAACTTCTGTGATTATTTCCTTCTTTTAATTATTTCTGTAACACTCCTCACTGATCTTTGGAAACTCGCCCCTTATTTTAACAAAAAAAAAGAAAAAAAAGAGTTTGTTACTCTATTGTATGTTACAAAAGAACTATAGACTGTGGAATGCAGTTTAAAGATGACATATGCCAACAAATGCCTTGTATTATATGGCACTGCCGTAATTCAAATTTGTTTTTATTTTGGAAATAAAAGTTCACTGTAATTTTTTTTCATTCTCATTGTTACATGATTTTTTTTTAAATGAAAAAATGTGAAACACAATTTAGTCCTCATTATTTATTTGTAGATCCTGCAGCATCATGTTGTAATTAATTTTTTGGAAGTTTCCGTTAAATGTAATATTGCTTCTCTTGTTACCATACTGATTCTTTTCTATTTATAAATGTATTTTGATGGGCAGTAAAACAAAGTGTCTTAAAAGTTTTAAATAGAGAAAATGTGCTTTACACAGTTGCCTATAAAAAGTGCTCTATGTTATCCAAGCAATTCATACTATAAGCTTCACTCTTATTGTTGTATGCAATTTTTACTATCATGCAAATAAGCTTAGGTAAATAAAACTAATAGATCACCTTAGAAAATTATGCAATTAATGTGAAAATAATTGATGTTTGCAATGTGTCTTCCTTTGGTTTACAATCAATTTTAAAGCTACATCTGTATAAAATTTCTGTATAAAGGTGTATTTCTTTTTTATGAGTTTATGGCTATGAAAACACCAGCTATTTTGTTACAGCTGGCTGTTTTTATAAGTGTATCACAATTTTCTTTATGCAGAAATGTTCTGATTAGGAGTGGTTATTGACTGTAACTACACAATTAAAATTGTTTGTATGGTATGACATGGTAGGGTTTGTCTGCTTATGTGAAGTAACTTTGAACAGTCAAAGATGGCCCTCTCGGTTAGGTGCATGTTAATACTTTCTTGATGATATTTTACTGATTTGAAAAAGAACAATTGAAAAGTCACTTGAAACTGTAAATTTCAATCACAGACACATGCTCATTGTTAAAGTTTAACTATGAGGATGATAACCTGTTTTTGGTTAACATTTCGCTTAATAAACAGAGATAGCAGGATGGTCTAAAGACTCTCCAACAAAAGCATAAATCCAGTCTCTAGCAGTTATGTGGTTATAATGGCTTCATCTGCACTTACTTCACAATACTTCAGTTATGGCAACACTTTTCTAAAACTAATGTATAAATATTTTTAAAGGCCATTAGTAGTAACAAAGTAAGTAGGGAAAATGGGCCTTCTGTATAAAAAACATAAGCAATGTATTTTTTTAAAGTTATAAATGGAATATAAGTTCATAACTGAGTTCATTTGATTGTGTATGTCATAACTATAAGAACTACATGAAGAAAATAAGAATAACACACCTGGAATTTAAACACAATCTTCAAAATCCTTGCAACATGGTTTAACTCAGTAAACTCCAAGATTCAAAATGAGGTGTGCTAAGGGTCATAAAAAGGATTGAGGCCAGTATTGCAGTTTGTTGTTATTATTTCCTTTGTATTCACTTTATCTTTTGCTTCCCCTTTTTAAGGTTGCAGGGATGTTAATAGGGGTATCTGGGTCCTTCCTACTTGGTTCAGAAATTACCCATTCTCTTCCTGCCATTACCCCTGGCCCTGATAAGCTCATGGGTAGGCAACTGGGCTGCTTTAGTGTGGAACTTTAACTTAGGAGACTGAAATGGGGACATTGAAATCTCCCAACTTAGCTTTAAAAGTACCATTTACTTTTGAAGCACAGCTGAACTATGAAGGCAGCTGGTTTGCTGCAAACTTAAAATTGATTGAAAAAGTTTTAAATTCTTTTAAGCGAGAAAACAACTTTTAAACATTCTTGCTCACTAGAGTACAGAATATCATTTGAGCAAAAGAAACTTGAATTATTAAAACAAAAATTAGATTTCATGTATTAAAAAAATGAAATAAATAGAAACTAGTATGCCATGAACTTTTAAAGAAAACTCTATCTTCTTCCCTCTAAGGAAGAAACAGGCATTTTTCTAAACCAGCCTTACACTTATCATAAAGTGTGAGGTATGAAATTTAATAATTTTTTTTTTTTTTGGGTAAGGAGAAATTGGTTTGCAGATAAGATTTTCCCATTCCCCACAACCTCCTTCATTGAAATAACATTCTCAATGAATTTATGAGTGTCTGTTAGAAATCAACAATACAAATGAAATTCTTATACCCTTTACATAATTCTGTTAATATATTTTAAACCAAAAAAAAAAAAAAAGCACATGTCAGTCAACAATCATGGTCATGATGAGGTGAGCAAAATGGTTTTCAGGAAAGATGGCACATTTTGGAAAAGATTTGTCTGGGTGATTTGCCACATGGCTCCCTTCAGTGTCACTGATCGCTCACCCCACTCATCGTGTGGCTGGTAACTATGGTGAAATTCCGTGAACGAGCTTTAGTGTGTCCAAGTATTTCAGAGACTTAAAAGCTGGTCATGACATAGTGCTTCGTGCTCTTAAGACCTTAGCAGAGTCAGGTAGTTTACGGGTAATATTCAACCTTGTACATCTGAATCTGTCGTGGTTCCTTCCCTCAGCACTTTGCCACTAATTTGTATTATACTCTGTGGCCATATAATACTTGCACATTATGCAAAAAACAATGTTGAGAATATCTCCTTGGCACAAAATATGCAGAGTTGACACATAACCTTTGAAAACCAAGGTAACTATTATGTGTGTGTGTACCCTAGTTGTGTGGCACTTGGTTACAAAGTCTGTACATATTATGTATAAAATGTGTATAGATTAACATCTAGTCCTAATGAATTCTGAACTTAAAAGGAGTGGTTTTTTTTTTTCCGAGTAGTGATTTCTATATCTGTGCTTATATAAATAATACAGCTTGAGTAGAAAACATTTTCAAATGGTTCGAGATTGAGTAAAAATGACAATCCCTATACATTCCATTATTAAATTCTGCCCTATTCCCTATTGTTATCAGCTGATATAAGGTCCTTGATTGTCACAATATTATCAATAAATGAGGTATTCTGAACTGCCTGGTGATATTTTCAAGAAGAACAATTAAAATGTACATACACACCCTATTAAATAGCCTATAGAAATAGCACTTGTTGTGTTAAAACAAGCCATTTGCATGGTAGTGTGGAAACCAATGGAGGTCCAAAAATATTAATCACATCTAGACTATCAGAAGATACTGATGCTGTAGTCTACCTGAAAAATAAATATTTTTAACTTTTTAAGGGAGTGCATTATGAATTCAGTGTTTCTTCTGAGATGATCCTTTTAATGCAGATACTAATTACTTGCATGTCTTTGACAAAAGCTAAGCTACAATCTATTAATATATACATTTTTTATAAAAGTAGCCTTATTAAAGATATGTGGTGGGAGGTGTATGTCCAGAATACTATACCTGTTTACAATACCAAATGTTAAATAAAAATAGTTTGGAATTAACATTTAAAATAACGAGCAATATTTTTAAGCCTTTCTTACATTACCCCATTTAAGAGGGTCATAATATGTTTCCAAATTTAATTTTATCAAAAATAATTCTACAGTTCCATTATGGCTTCTTGCCTTATACCAAGGTTGTGTATTGTCCCTTTCTTCCATCAACTATTCTCAGCTGCTAATACCCGGCCTGTGATTAGAAAAGCACATGACTTGGGTCCTGCCCTCCAAAATGAGGCGGTTGATGAGGGAATGCATTAGAGCCATAGGTTATATTTGTTGCCTTACAAAATAAACACTTGCAAAGAATCTAAAGTGACATAGTTTGCACTAAGTTAAATGTTAAACATTACTTCTTTACTGCTAGTTACATTTTTTACCATTACTGGATATTTTTAATGGTGTTCAACTAAGTTTTCATCTCAGTGACAGTCTATAATTCATACACTTATGCCCCCCAAAAGAAATGACCCATGTGCTGCTCTGATTTGCCACTCACAACAGAATCAATAGTACCTGTTAAATGACAATGTTGACAACATTCAAATATTTGTGTTCTTTAATTTGTTCAGTCTGTGGCAATGTGATGCAAAATAAGCATCCGTCCAGAGCACCTTAACCCATCCACAGCATCTTAACGTGGGGACAGGTTTCGTGTACTCTACCTTTGTTTCCAATTTTAATTTCCAAATACTTGTTTTACCAGATCTCATAAAAAGCCATCCTACCCTCTGAGGCTCCCTTTCTAGCATCACCCTCAATTATGCTTAAAATGATAGTATCAACATTTGTTGAGTGCTTCATTTTAAAAGGCAGTGTCACCCCCTCCATTCCACAGTGAGGCACCTGAGGCGGGCATCGAAATTCCCACTTTAAATATCAGGGAAGGGAAACGCAGAGTAACTAAGTGGCCACATTGGTCTCAAACCCTTCTTCTGTCTACAGATTTCGATCTCTACTTTCTTTTTCCTAAAACTTTTTCAAGTGAAGAAAATATAAAGAAATGAATTGCAATACAACATTTTCAGAATATAACATGCATATTGTTAATATAAAAAAGTCCATCACTAAAGTAATTGAGAGCAAGTATATGAAATGTTTCATCATGAAATAATAAACCCAAACTCTGCTGTCCTGGTGTACCAAATTAAAATAATAAACACTTTATTATAGGAATTTTCAAATACACATGAAAAAGTAGAGATAATAGAATAATGAACCCCCAATTTTTCATTACCCACTTCAAGAATGTTACATTTTTCAATTAGTAACTTGTAAAACTTGTTAAAGTTAGGGTGCAGCTTTTATGAAATTATCTAAACTGTTCAATGGCTTTTGCCCATAGCGATGTTATGACATCTTACTTTTTGAAAAGTAATGAATTTTCTTATATCTAGAAAAAATATTAAAACTTGAAGTTTTTCTCAGAGCCCTCTGAGAATTTTCAAAATGCCAATTTTAGAAGAAGAACCTGTGAGAATTCCACAAATATTTGTAACATAAAAAATAAAGACAAGCCAGCCTTCTTTATTTATAAACAATACGTGCTTTCATATCATTGTTGAAACTAAAGTACATAATTTTCAGTTATGCATAATAAAATATGTAATTAAGCAACATTCCATGGTGGATTAAAGAATTAAAAGCTTCAGGTGCAGAAAAGAATTTGTTGGCATTTTCTTTTTCAAGGTGGTATTTTGAGGTGTTACTTTTCATTTTTCTTTGACATCTTATACACAAATAAATAGACAGAAACAGGTGAGAAGCAGAGAAATGAAGAATTGGCACTGCTACAATAGACCTGCAAAACATAGCAAGGTGGAATATCTGCAACATGCCCAAGAAGGCAAAATTAAAAAGGACAGAAACATTTTTAGCCTGGGGAGAAAAAGAAATCTCTCAACAAGGGGGTGTGCTCTCAGAAATAGAAAGAACAAAATAAAAAAGTTAACTGCATTTGATAATGTTTTTATTTTATTTTATTTTATTTTTATGTGGGTGTTTCCCTGGCTGGGAATCAAACTCAGGCCACAGCAATGACAGCACCGAAGCCTAGCCACTCACTACACCACCAGGGAACTCGGATAATGTTTTTATTTTAAACTACATTAAATTCACACTGCAATTGGTGCAGTCCAGTAAACTTAATTTTCAAATGAAGAACTAAATTAATAATTCTGTACTATAAACCCTAAAGTTCATAGAGACATTTGACATTTATACTATTTTTTTTTAAAGGGTAAGACTTCAAATAAAATCAAACTACTCAAATGTCAGAATGTGTGAGGGCAATTCTGAAAATAAGTTGTTCCACTGAACATCTAAGAAAAAAATAGTGTTACAGATATGAAACTTTGAATCTAACATGAGCATAACTTTCATCTATAGTTTTTTATGTAATGCTTAAACTACAATTATAATCACCATGTAAGACCAAGTAAGTTCAAATGTTAAGTGTTTTTATTACTCAAATTTTGTCATAGAAATATGTATTTGGTAAAGAATAAATGAATCTGAGATCAGACAATTTAGGAAAATATTGGGTATATATAGTATGGACTTGTCCCATGGACAGTCCTCTTAATGGTATATTTTAAGTTGACCTATGTAAATAGGCTTGTTAGCCTATAATGTCTCTTTGCCCTGCTGAAATATGACACTGTTGTATTCATTTGTGTGTCTTTATACCTCATCTTACTACAAAAAGAATTTTCTAAGACTTTCATATAATATAGGATAAAAAATAAAATTTATGCAAAATTTGATTAGAAAATAATATAAAATAAAACATATATTTGACACATAGAAATACATGTCATGGGATTCTATACATTTTATTTGAGTGGGCTACCAAAACTTTTCACAACTTCATTGAGGTAAAATTGACATACAATAAATGGTACATATTTAAAGTACACGATTTTATAACTTTGGCACATATGTAAAATACAAATACACACACACACACATGCACACACACACACACGCACACACACAAACTGAAACATAATGAACATATCCATCATTCCAGTTCCTTTGTGCCTTTTGTAAAATTTCCTTCCTCCAACTCTTCCTATCCTCATCTATGATCATCCCCATGAAACCACTGATTTTCTTTTTGTCACTATAGATTAATTTGAACATTCTAGAATTTTATACAAATAGAATAATTCAGAATATACTCACTTTTGTCTGGCTTCTTTGATTCTTATTTTAAGAATCAGTCATGTGTATTTTATTTATTATTGAGAAAGATTACCTTTTGTGGACAGAGTGCAACTTGTGTATTAAATGGTTGGTAGATGTTTATTTGGGTTATTTTCAGTTTGGGGCTGTTACAAATAAAGATGCTATAAGCATTTATATGCATGCCTTTATATGGTAATATTTCATTTCTCTTGGGTAAATTCCCAGGAGTAAAATAACTTCTCATATCATAGGTATTAATTTAACTTTTAAGAAAATGACAGACTGTTTTCCAAAATGATTTTACTGAACCCCCATTGCTTCACGGCCTTGCTAACCCTGCATATGGTCAGTCTTTTTAATTGTGAACATTCTAATAGGTGTATGGTGATATCTCATCATGATTTTAATTGGCATTTCCATAATGAATTGCATTTTTTCTAATTGAATATCTTTTCCTATGATTTGCTATCCACATATCTTACAAAGTGCCTATTCTTTTGCTTGTTTTTTATTGGATTGTTTGTTTTCTTATTATTGAGTTTTGAGAGTCCTTTATACATTATGGTTACAATCCTTAGTCAGATATGTGATTTGCTAGTATTTCCTGTCAATCTATGGCTTGTATTTTCATTCTCTTATCAGTGTCCTTTAAAGAACGAAAAGAAGTTAATTGCTTTTGGTGAAGTCCAATTTAACTTTTTTTCTTTTAAAGGTCTTGCTTTCATTGTAGTATGTAAGTAACATTTGCCTAATCCAAGGTCACGAAATTTTTTTCCTATTTTTTCTTTGAGAAATTTTATAGTTTTAGGATTTACATTTGAATCCATGATTCATTTGAAGTTAATTTTTGTATGTGGTACAAAATATCAAGGTATGGATCAAAAAATTTTTTTTCTTTTCTTTTTTGTATATGTATTTCCAATTGTTCTAGTATCTTTTGTTTAAATGGCTATTCTATCTCTATTGAATTGACTTTGCATCATTGTCAAAAATTAATTGACCAGATATATGTGTCATTTATGGACTTTCTGTTTTATTTTGTTGCTCTATCAACTTTTCCACAAAGACCATGTGATCTTGATTACTATAACATCCTAAAAATTCTCCAGATAATCTACAACTTTAAGCTTTATGATTATTCTTAAAAGTTGTCTTGTTGCTTCTGGGTCATTTCCTTGTCAATTTTAGATTCAGCTCATCAATTTCTACCAAAAAAGGCTGTTGGATTTTGATTTGGGTTGCTTTAACTGCATAGGTCATTTGGGGAAGATTTGGCATTTTAACAACATTGAGTCTTTGGATCCATGAATATGATATATTTCTTTGTTTATTTAGGTCTTCTTTAATTTCTCTCAATAATTTCTATAGTTTTCAGTGTATGGTTATAGCATGTTTGTCAAAATTTATCTCTAAATTATTTCATATTTTTTATTCCATTGAAAATCTCGTTTTTAAACCTTTTGACTTCCAATTGTTTGTTCCTAGTATATAGAAATACAATTGATTTTATTTGTGTATTGATCTTGTATCCTGCAACCTAGCTTAAACTCACCATAGTTCTAGCAGGTTTTTTGTAGATTTCATCAGATTTTATACATAAAGAATCATGTCACCTACAAATAAATGTAGTTTTATTTCTTCTTTCTAATCTAAATGCCTTCTTTCTTTCATTTATTTCATTATCTAGAATGTCCAATACAATTTTAAATAGAAATGGGGAAAGCAGATATCGTTGCCCCATTCCTGAACTTAGACACTAGCACTGTTCTGAGCCCTTTACAAATTCATTTAATTAAAATAACCATATAAGATAGATATATTATTATTATTATGAGGTCTGATAAAAAATACAGCGACTTTAAATTTTAAAAATTTTATTACAGTAAAAGGCACATTGCCCTTAATCCCCCTCAAAATACCAAAATACGCCCCCCTCACTTATCCCATTGTTCGTGCCACTTTCTGAAGCAGTTCTGGAAGTCCTCTTTCATGAGTGTCTTTCATGGCTGCCTCGATGTCCTGAATCGATTCCAAACGTTTACCTTCCATTTTCATTTTGACTTTGGGGAAGAGCCAGAAGTCTCACGGTACCAAATTTGGTGAATAAGTGGATGAGGACACATGGTAATGTTTTTATTTCACAAAAACTGCCGTACTAGAAGTGATGTGAGACCTGAATTGATTCAGGACACCGAGGCAACCATGGCAGCACAACTAAAGACGCTCACGAAAGAGGACTTCCAGAACTGCTTCAGAAAGTGGGAAGAATGATGGGATGAGTGTGTTTAAAGCTTGGAGGGGGATTAAGGTCAATGTGTCTTTTACTGTAATGTTTTTTTATTTAAACACATTTTTTAAAAATCATACCTCATGTATTATTGGTAATTAAACTGGGGCACAGAGAGTTTATGTAACTTGCCTCAGTGGCTCTATCTCCCAATAACTCACCTCTCAAAATGCAGCTTTAGTTTTTGCCTTGGCTTTAATCCTTACTTGCCACAAGGGTCATAGCTTTAACACTCAGCTCTTGATTAAATGGTCAGGCTATGCCACAAAATCCTATTTGACCAAAATAAAGTTGAACTATGAAAAGGGAGGAGGAGAATTGTGCAAAAGGATAATACTAAGGGAGGAGGAGATGAGAGCTAGGAGAGCGAACAAAGATGCAAGAAGAGAAGGATGAAGATGTTGGGGAGGAAATAGAAAGATTTGGGCTGGTAAGTGATTACCCAAAGGGGAAGCATACTTTCTGCTTATTTGTATATTATGAGTAAAAAAATATGGAAATCACATGGCAAACTGACCTCTTTTAATGATTTTAGAAGTACTGCCTATTTTTAAATTTGATGGTTCTAATAAGTGCCTTCATTTTGGACAAAGAAAACATTACTATGTACAATATTACAAAGGATTAAATGACAATATCAATGTCCTAGATTGGAGATCAGCTTGCTATGATCCATGGGCCCAATCTAGCCTGCTACCTGTTTTATAAATAACGTTTTATTGGAATGTGGCCACACCTATTCATTTACTTGTTCTCTGTGGCTGCTTTTGTGCTGTAGCAATAGAGTTAAAGTGGTTGCGAAAAGATAATATGACTACCATGTCTAAAATATTAACTCTCTAGCCCTATATAGAATATGATGTGCCCTAGATCATTAAACTGTGCCTAGGTTTGCAAAGGTAAAGAATTAAAGCAATTTTCTGGATAATTGGTGTCAAAGCAAAACCATTTCAGTATTATTCAGAAGAGTTGGAGCATATATTAACTAGAAAGCATTTTTGTTCTCAATTCCATGTTTTACTTGATGTATACAAAGAACCTAATTTGTTCATTCTACTAGTTACCTCATTGGTCTCCACAGGAGCATACTTGTAAGATCACAGATCCTACACCCTGTTGCACACCAGTAACTATTCTATAAATTTACAAAATTATTTACTAGAAACTTGACCCCTTCTTGATAAACTCAAGAAGTTTCAATATTCTCGGCAAAGTTGTTTTTGCACGAATTGTCGTATCCATCTGCTCTGTGAGATTGATTAGACTTAGAGAGCATTTGTTCTCTCTTGCAATCAATGCTTCCTGGCCCAGCGGACAGCTAGATCTGTCTCATTTTCATCCTGAGCAGACATGCCACTGACACTGTAGGCTTTTCCTTGGAGGATCTGAGATTAAATTGGCACTCCGCTTGATGGCCCTTCAGGAAATGATTCACTCTAGAGAGATCTGTTTAAGTAAACTAAGACCACAGGAATTTGAATGATTCTTTATTACATAGAGAACCTCCACTATTTCAGAAAAGCCATTTCTGTAGACCCACAAATGTTTAACTAGCCGCTGGAGGACCCAGGAGGAGGAAAGGACCCTGCCCTCATCTCTCTTGATGCTTGGGCTCTTGAAGCCTACACGGGCTGAGTAATGCTGTCCGTGTGCCTAGCGGAAACCAGATGCAGAGCCTAATTCTGTCTGGATTGGACCCAACATTTTATTTATTTATTCACTTATTTATTTAGTGCTAAACATACACCTATCACAACAGCCTCTGAGTAAAAAAAATAAATAAAAAGGGGAAAACATAAGAAAAAAACTTACAAAAAGTATTTATCCAAAAATAACCAACTCTTGCTATTACAGTCCTCCTCCTTGACTTTATTGCAATACCATATTGGACAATCAACCCCGAACCTGGTTATCTGTGGTACAATGTCCTACATGAAACAAGCAACTTGATTTTACAGATTAAGTGTGAAAAGATACCCTTCTCTGCAAAGCTGCAAAAGGAATCTGGAGAGAATTTTATTTAAGTAGAAATTTTATGCCCTCCTTTTTATGGGCCAGGTAGTATGAGTTTAAAATCACCACTGCCAGAGAGATAAACTAGGGCAGGAGTTCCCACATGCTTATCTCTCCATAAGTACTTATATAAAGCTGAGTTTTCTCTGGACTAGAGGGAATTGAGAAAAATTAAAATGACCACAAAGGTAATGTTTTTAATAATGCTATATTTGTACATTTTTGAGGACTGCAACTTCTGAGGTTTTTATTTTCTTACTTTGAGGAGGTAAAACATCTCTTTTGTGAAAAGATGGTTATAATTTATCAGAGGACCCCTTGTTTTTATTCTTCGGGTGATGTAATAAATAGAAAACAACTTTGAGACCACCTTCCAAAATTGTATTTTATTTTGTTTTACATACTCATGAAATCCAAATAGAAGAACCTTTGAATTTAATCAGCCGTTCTCAAAACTTTTGGTCTCAGGACTTTATAATTGTAAAAATTGCTGAGACTTTCACTTCTAGGAAAATGGAGTAGACATACTTTTCCTTACACCATCTGCTAAGTACAACTAAAAAACTGGACATTGTATATATGCCTAAATCAAACACTAAAAGACCCTGAAAGGTGGCAAGAGCAAGGCAGACCAGCTAAGGACCTTAGGACTGAAGGAACAACACAGTGTTATGTTCCCTTGTTCTTATTTTGGTTTTTTTGTTTTGTTTTTGCCTCACATATCCTCCGACTTGGAGCTGAAGAAGGAAGCAACCCAAAAATGTCCATGGGAACAAACAAAAAGAGCCCGCCCCCAAAAGATTGCTCTTGCCAAACAAAAAGAAAAGGAGCAGCCTAGTAAGGCAAAAATCTTTTACATAGTAACTGCCCTACCCCAGCCATGTACCCATAGGAAGAAACTGTGCTCTACCCACACCCTGGGCAGCAAAATTGAGTGAAGAGCTTAGATTTCCACTTTCAAGAGTGGGTGCCCCAGCATCCCGATTGGGGTGGTATCAGAGGATGTCTATTGACAGTTAAGTCTTTCATCACTGCCCAGTGGTGATAAAGCCATCCCATACCCCAAAAATGGTGTCAATGGAGGCCATGTGAGGAGCAGTAATGAAGTATTCCTATTTCTCCCAGACAAGAAGATAAAACTGGAGTACTAATGGGGAGCTGGAATCCCCATTCCTCACCCAGCAATAATGAGAACCCCTAACCCCACCTGGCAGGAATAAGAAGTTATCCTCACTTCCCTTGACAAAGTAATAGCAAAGAAAATCAGTTAAAAAAAAGAGGATTTAAATAAGATCCAGAGTTTCATAACCCAATACCTAAAATATCTAGAATTCAGTTGGAAAAACACAAAAAATAAACAACAACAACAAAAGTGAATCATACCCCAAACCAGAAAACTCTTAAACTGGATGTAAAAGAGACAGACAATCAATAAATAGCAACACTGAAATTATACAGATGTTAGAATTATCCAAGAAAGATTTGAAATCAGTCATAAAATGCTCAATAAGCCATTAGGAACATGTTTGGGGTAAATGAAGAAATAGAAATTTGAAGCAAAGGAATAGAAGATATAAACAAGAGCCAAACAGAAATGTTAGAATCGAAAAGTACCATAACTGCAATAAAAAAAATGAATGGAAGAAAAAGAAGACAAGGTTGAAAAAGCAATTGAAATAATGGCTGAAAACTTCTCAAATTTTGTAAAAAAAAAATACACCTGCAGATTCAAGAAACTGAGAAAATCCCAAATATGATCCACACTAAGGCACATTGTAACCGAGCTTCTGAAAATTAAAGACAAATTATCTTGAAAGTAGAAGGAGAGGGAGTTCCCTGGTGGTGTAGTGGCTAAGGCTTCGGCACTGTCAATGCTGTGGCCTGGGTTCGATTCCCAGACAGGGAACTACCCACATTTAAAAAAAAAAAAAAAAAAAAGTAGCAGGAGAAAAACAACACGACTTTGGTAGAACTTCTATCCATATCTCCCTTACTATTTTTGGCTGAAATCCTGTCACACTGCCACCAAAAATTCTCAGTTAATGACAATTCCATGAATATATTCTATAACATAATATCTTTCCCCGAGTCAATAATACAAATGGAAGCTTTTCTTTTTACTTTAGAGAAAAATTAGATGCAGAAGACTGAGTGACAAACCTCGGGACATATTGTCAATGTGTGATGCCTAGAGACCTAGAGCCCTGGTGCAGACATTAACAAAATCATTGCCTAAATAAATGTAGGTGCACGCAAATTGTTAATAGGTTCTGTCCATTGGGAAAACAAAAGAATGTTATTGAAAAACTATACCAGAAAAATTTTTCAATTTTTGCTGCTATTTCTTAATGTCCTAAAATAAAATTATTAAAGATTTCTGCAACAGACTCTAAATCACAAGGAAAATAATTTTGTGAAAGAACAGGTTTTCTTAGTCCTATAGTGTTTTAATTTTGATTTTCAAATTCTACAAAATACCTAGTCTGCTTGCCAGGGTTGGTCGATGAAATCCCACTATATTATAAAGCAACGTATTCTTGGCATCACATATAGTTCTTTATTAAACATTGTACTGGCTCACACACTAAGGTTATTTTAGAGCTACTCTATTAGTAATGTCTTAGTGCAAAACAATGCATTCCACACTTTGTCACCCAGAACCTAAGCAGACTTGCTTCCACCCACAGCTTCACAAGTCCCTTGTAAAGGTAGTTCTGACTGATTGTGGCCCTCAGACACTTCACCAGACAGACCCGATCCCAACCTCAGGAGCTAGGCAAGTCAGAAATGCTTCATCACCTCTTCCAAAGTGCTTATCTCATCTCCTCTCTGCATTTTCTGGACTCTTCCCTCAACCAAATTCTTCTCTCTTAAACTAGTCACAAAGTGCAAGTCCCTGTGAATATCAGTGAAAGTCACTGTGGTGGCTCAGGGTGAGTGCTGTTTTCACCAATTGCCACCTGGATCCCAAGTCAAGTCAGAAAAATACCCCTTCCTACTTACTACAGAGCATTAGCCCTTGCAGGGATAAATGTGCACAGTAGTACACATAAAAAGGCTTGCATAAGTAACAAGGGAGAGTACAGGGGGTGGGTAAGCTGGGATGAAACCATCTGGAGAATTCATAGTGAAATAACTCTTTCTTGGATATTTATTGGAAGCATTGCCTATTAACAACATAGACTCTTCCATCTCTACTGAGAAATGACTTCCTTCTTAATACCACAGGATCTTTTAATTTAATTTTAAATAGCAGAAATTTAGGTTATAAACCAATGTCTTCAGATTTAGAGTTGCAATAAAAATCTGACCTTTGATGTTTCCAGTTTTAAAATATGAATTCTGTGAAAGAATGGAAAAACTGATGGTTGAACAGCCATGGTCAGTTGAAAACTTTAATTATATTGGTCAAAATCTGTGCCAAAATGTTCCTTTAAACAATTGGATGTGATACAGACTTTCAAATAAGTTATGAAGTCCCCATCAGTAGAACTGGAATATTTCCAAGTTTATAAACTGGTAATAATCCAAAACTGATTTCACATATTAAGTCAATGTATCAACACAACTATAGCATCTAATATGACTTTTGCTCTGCTTTTTTGTAGTTACGATGCTAAAAGAAACGCAGAAAAAGTTAAAACATGACCAAATAATACAGTAAATAATTTTACTTTGCATTGGGAATTTTCTTCAAAGTAAACTTATACTGTCACTGCAGCCCCAAAACATATTATTTTACAAGCAGCAATAATGGTCAGCTTCCCTAGTTTGATTTAGATACCAAGTCCAGTAGCCTTTATAAAGGTGATATGGATGTGTCAGTATAGATAAAGAGCAAGTGAGGGTGCAGGAAATACCAGAACTGAAACAACCAGCACTCTCAAGCAACCAGAAAAAAGAACAGAAGCATGAATACATTTATCTGGCATCTACCAACCCCCGTTGGTGCCAGTTAACTGAGAGTCTACTGTATCTCAGAGTAGGCTGACCAGACGTACCATTTTAAACAAGGCAGAAAACAACGGTACTGCCCCATTTCAAATAGTACGTATGGTCGGCCTACTGACGCCTTCAATTTAGCCCAGTGAGACTAGGATGACCAGACGTACCCTTTGAAATGGGACAGTACCATCATTTTCTGTCCCATTTAAAATAGTACGTCTAGTCAGCTTATCTCAGAGGCACAATCCACAAGACACAATGGCTGGGTTGTTGTGGTTAATGATGAAAGGAGGTAAATTTAAGATACTTCTTCTTTTGTGTGTTTGCATTGTTTGTTTTTTGCATTGGAGGCTAGGTGGTTTGTAATGCCATTTGATTACCAAGGTGGCAAAAACAACAACAACAAAAAAGGAGTATAATATGGAAGAAAGCTGAGCAATGTGGTTCTGGACATCATAAACTAAGGCGTCATAGATCCAGTAGTGTATATGGGCTACAAGTGCAGTCAGGTAATAGAGATTTGAGGACCACCCCCAGAATTAGGAGTTGAAATGTTGAACGAGGATGTGAGGGGTGTTTGGGTAAAGAAAAGAGGAGGCCTCATAGAAGAGCCTAAAGAACTCAGAGGTAACAGAAGCAGGAAGTGAAGGCAAAGCCGGAGGGAACAAAGAATGTTATAGGAGTTGGAGAAAGTGGGATGGTAGAAGCTGATGGAGAACAGAATTTTGAAAAAAAAAAAAAAAGAGAGAGAGTAAAAATGAATGTTGCTATTTTGACTGACCAGCCTTCGATTCTCCTTGCTGGTTTCCTTCATGGCGAATAGTGTTGGCGAGAGGTGTCACCTATTTTCTGTGATGAAACCAAAGGGTCCACATCCATCCTCTTCCTGCCTGGGCAGACAGATCTAGATTGGGCCAGAGGGGATACTTTCTTCTGTGACATAATTTTGAATGGAAGTGGCAGGAAGGCAGGGAACAGTCGGTGTTAACTCACCACAATGGTAGTGGACAAGACTGGACCTGGTTTGTGAATATAGTAATATTTCTTTTACCCAGTTTACTTGTCCATCTTCTAGTTTCCTATTCATTTTCACACAAATTCATTTTTACCAAAGATAAATAACTAACTGAATGTTAAATGAGTTATACCTAAAAAAGGTAATTTATAATGGTTTCACCATATAAATAGGTGAGTAAACTCAGGTTTAATAAAGTTAAAATCCCCCAAGAACACAGTTAGTTATGGTATAGATTGGACTACAACTCATGTCTCTGTATTCTAGCCTAAAGTACTTTAAAAAATTGTATTGAGGTAAAACATACATAACAAAATTTACCATCTTGAGCATTTTTTAGTGTACAGTTCAGTAATTTTAAGTACATTCACATTGTTGTGCAACCAATCTCCAGAACTCTTTTCACCTAGGCCAGTGGTTCTCAATCTTCCTAATGCCGCGACCCTTTAATACAGCTCCTCATGCTGTGGTGACCCCCATAAAATTATTTTCGTTGCTACTTCATAACTGTCATTTTGCTCCTGTTATGAATCATCATGTAAAGATCTGATATGTGTTTTCCGATGGTCTTAGGCGACCCCTGTGAAAGGGTCGTTCAACGCCCCCAAAGGGGTCACCTTTGGGTTGAGAACTGCTGATAGGCTAAGCCATGGTTCATAGAACAATTGGTGGCACATGACCCCCCAAAGCAAATCTACCTTCTCAGACTTTCTTGGATCTACGTTTGCCCAATGGGAAGGGTACAGATGTGACCTGTGCAGCCTCCAGGTTGTATCCTTGATAGGACAGAACGTGTCCTTCTTTTCCTCTTTACCGCTTGAAGTAGGTGTGGGCCATGGGCCATGTTGGTGAAAGCACTACTTAGGGATGAAGGCAGAACAAACCTGAAGATCACTCCTGACAACTTCATAAAAAAAGAACTGCTATGGTAGCTCCATTATATGTTTAAAAAAATAAATTCCTATGCCATATAAGTCACTGTTTTGGGGGGAATGTTTTTGTTACAAAAGCTGCGTCCATTGCACCTGATACAGCCATGCTGAACCTCATTTCCCTTCCACTTCTCAAATGTCATAAGAAAAATGTAAGCGATTTACTTTCTCTGCTTCTAAAATGTTGGGTAGGCAAAAATTCACATTTAATATCCTTGGACCAAAAATCCAAGAAGAATGACATTTAGTTCAACCTGTGAGCAAGGTCAAGTTGGTGGCGACACATGCATATAATGCTACAGTTTAGTGGTTGGGGAAGCTGGGAGAAAATCTATTTTGGGCAATGGGTTTGAAGCAAGACCTTTCTCCTAAAGCAGCCTACCAGGTAAATGAAGGGGGAAAAAATAACCATCTTTTTTTATTGAAATTATTTCTGGAAAATAAGTGTGTGCAGGTGGGGCGGGGGATGAGCAACAAGAATACTGCACAAACATTTGAACGTATTCTTACACGTGTGAGAACTAGGAATATTCACTCAGGAACTGAAGATTCCTCCAGGTGGTAAAAGGCTAGATAAAGAATTCAGGAAAGAATGTTTAAGGTTTGTATTTAGCAAACTATAAAGAGCCTTGTAAATGTTATTCATTCTAATTGACAAAAGTCTATAATTCTTCTGAAACAGTCACTTTATATAATGATGAATTATAATGCTGTACACTTTCTTCTAGAGGCTTCTTGAATAGATACATCAATCATGTACTACTCCAAGTAATGACAATGAAGCTACTTAATTTTTTTCCCAGTAAGGTCACTCTGTGTATTCAATATAGGTGCTCAGTGCCTTAAAATCACTTGTCTAAGCACCAGACAGACTTGGGTACAAATCCCGCCTCAACCACTTGATAACATAAGATTTGAAGACAGTTACCTAACTTTTCTGACACTAGAGATAGTTATATTTGCACTCCTATAAAGTGAAATGATAATTAGAGAATATAGCTATGTACAATGTTTAGCATATTAACAAGTACTCAGTAAATTGTGCCTGCTGCTACTGTTTATTATTATAAGTATTTCTAAATGATAATTTTAATATAATGAAGTTTGATAGCTATGATCCCAACTCCAGTGTTTCTTCTTCTTGGGTTTCTTTTATTTTTTTACTTATTATTTATTTATTTATTCTTATTGTTAGACTTATTGAAGTACATTGGTTAGGAAGAATTTCATAGATTTCAGGGGTACCATAACCCTGGTAATTTCATATAAGTTTTTGAATATGAATATTGAATTTAAATTAGAGAAATTTCAATTAAAACAATTTAAAGGAAAATTCTACTTGAATTAGAATCAGGATGAATATTTTTCTAAAAGTTATGAGAGAGAGAGAGAGAGAGAGAGAGAGAGAGAAAGGAAGAGGGGTAGGAGGGAGAGAAAACAGACAGTTGTGGTATCTTTTTTGTCCTAGTCTCTAACTCATGTATTGTCATTTTTATTTTATTCTACTTGTTAGAAACAAGTCACTAAATCTGACCCACACTGAAGGAAAGGAAATTAAGATCCAACTCTTGAAGGGAGGATTATAAGAGATTCTGAGGGCTTTTTAAAACCACCATACAGAGTAAGTCCAGTTGTGGGTATAATTTCACTGATGTTTTTCCTCCTACAAGGTATTAGCCTATCATATCTGATCTTCTCTTAGTTTTAAAAATGTTTTTCAATAATATCTCCTGATATTTTCTTCTGATATATTTGCTTTAGCTTTTCTTCCTGGATTCCAATTATTCGACAGTACCTATTTAGCTTCCTATTCCGTCTACTTAGCTATATATCCTTTGTGACTTTCACATCTCAGGTAAAGGACTCCAAGTTTGTAGTCTACATCAATTCTGTTCTTTTTGACCTCCAATAGCATTTTAAATTCTATTATATTTTTTAATTTATCTGTAGTGCTTGCACAATTCACCTGCATCTATTTTTATCTCCTACTATTGCCTCTTCGTAACAATCTGTTGTCTGTCTTCCTGGGTTATTCTCACTGTACACAGTCAGCTCCTTTTCATTGAAGTAATTTTTCCTTGTATCAACTGAAGATGTCAAAAAGTTTCATGATTTTCTTTTTCAGAACTAGCACTTGGTAATTTTCATGGTTATATTCCTCAACTGAACCTTTCATATTGACATTAGTTTTCCATAAAAACTGGTGCTTTCTTTCCACTTTTGTTATAACTTTGGCATATGTCAACAAAGAAAATGTGTACTGTACCTTGGTTCTGTCCACTTATATGATAGCAAAATTTCTTACTTATTAGGACAACTTGAGAGCAAATTGATGAGTTCATTCTAAGTGGTGTACCTTCGAGAAGGCATTCATTTATTGCCACTCTGCTTTAAGATGACATCTGCTATTGCTGCTGTGTGCTTTTATGATACTCTGAATAAACAGAGTACTTGGAACCCAATACTCTTTCTTTTTTTTTTTAATTCATTTTCAATACTCTTTCATTCACATTTCCCAGCATTCTGCTTATCATTGTGTCCCTGACTTACAAAGCTTGTTGATAGGGCTACATCTCCTGGGATTTGAGTCATCACCACCAGCACACTTCATTCTGGGTGTAGTTGTTTATGTAGCTGTATGGGATAATGGAGTGCTGAAAGGAAAGGGTGGCTTCCTTAAGAGTAACAGCTGTAGTGCAAAGAACAGCTTCTAATTTTCTGTTTGGTGAAGATCCCATTCGGAGTACGGGACAGACAGACAGTGGGAAAATGCTGTACCTTTTTTTTCCCCTAGTGGGATCTATTTCATAGGGGTGAAAGTTAGGCATTTCATGAGCTGAAACTGAAGTAGTTTTGTTCTGTTCAGTTCTTTTTGTCTTATAGTTAGAAGTTAGTCCTTCTAGGTTCTCAAATTATTCATACATCAACATTTTTAGAATTGTTGTGTTTTCATTGTTTTGTGGTCTTCACAGTTATTTTCATTAAAGCTTAGATGAAGTATTGTGTTGGGACCAGACAGGATGGCACTGTAAACTGAAAATTTTTCTTGACACTATTTACATTAACACAAAATGAATGGCTTTAAATGCCCAGCAATAGGGGATAAACAAAATAAATTATGGCATATCTTTGTAAAAGAATACTTTGTAGTCTTTAGACATCATTTTGTTGAAGCATATTTAATGGCATATGGAAATGCCCACAATTTGTCATTTGGAAAAAAAAAATTACAAAACAGTACAATGTGGTTCTAATTTCTTAAAATAACAAAAAAGGGAAAACAAAAAAGATAGGAACGATATCAGAGAGGTCCTCTGCGTAATGGAATTAGGGGTAACTTCTATGTTGTATATTGCAGGTGTTTATTTTAAATTTTCTATTAAATATGTATTAATTATTAAAATAAGAAAAAACAATTTTATAATTACCATTTTATAGATACAATGTAAATTATTTGCAGAAATGCTAAGTATTAATATTATATACATAGTGGCTTGGGGTTGGAAAGGAAGTGTGTTCTCAGGTATAGAAAGAAATTTCTCCATCCCACTAAAAGTAAAGATATGTGAAAACCAGGGTTCTACATTTAATGTAACACTAGCTAGATACAGACGTCTTGTCCTTCCAAGTAATTGACACATAAATATTATAACATGTGCATGTACACACACACGTGTGTTTCTTCTACAATTTGATGTGAAGGTATATGATTGTAACTTTAATACTATACTGGTGTCTTGCATCCATGAGAGGACAACATCTGGCCACAATAAGGAAGATTAATCTATAGCCCAATGGTTCTCAAAGTTTAGTCCCTGGGCCAGAGCATTAGCATCTCTTGGGCTAGTATTAAAATGCAAATCCTCAAGCTTCACCCCAGATCTAGATCTACTGAATCAGAAATTCAGCTTGTGTTTTAACTAGCCCTCCTGATGATTCCAATACATACAAATTTGATGATGATTCTAATACATACAAATTTGAAAGTCTCAGCTATGAACATTGATTAATGTCTACTAAACTGGGCATTATCAAAAGAACAGTAGCCTTTTATAAGAATGGTCATGAGAAACAAAAACCTTCTGAGAGGCAGAAGTATGTCTGATATTCAGCTGAATAACTGCTCCAAACAGGTGATCTGTCTTCTAATTAATGTCTGTCTAAACAACAGGAAAGTAAAAACTCGATCTTATTTCCTCTGTTGTTCTGGTATCTCACATTTATTTATTGGAAAATAAAGAATAAAAAATCTTACATGTACTGTCAACTTCTTGTGAACCCATCAGTTTAACTGGCATGTCATCATTATGTAAGAATTAGCAGAGGCCCAAAATGTGATATTTCAGTGGAAATAACTTGCCGAGATTACGCCATCTCTAAGGGCATTTGTTGAATCATGGCACTTGGTGGGAGAGATCTGAGGGTGAAGATTGAAAGTCCTAAAACTCGGAGACCCTGAGGTAGGCTGGCCCCGCCCAGTCTCCCTTCTTCTTATACACGGTTGACATGATGGAGGGGCCTGGGCCACCTCCCATTTAGGAGGCGGCATCTTGCTGGGGGAGCCTGGACAGAGTGGAATCAACACACCTGTGACAGACTGTAAGGAGGACCCTCATTCATTTCCCTCCTTACTTGTGGGGTCCTTTGCTGGCAGGTGGGCTAGTAACGAGGTATTTGGCTGGGATGTGGGCATGGGTCCAGTTGAAAGGGGCCAAGCAGGACACTTGCCTTACTCAGGCTTCCAGGTAACCCAGACACTGAGAGTCCTCTTCTTATGAGGGTCACCCAATTTAGCAAAAAACAAACCAAACCAATGAACTAACCAACCAACCAACCAAAAAACCCAATGTGCGGTTAAATTTGAATTTTGGACTAAAAACAAATGATTTTTTAGTACAAATATGTCCCATGTAATATTTGGGACTTACTATACATTATAAATATTATATATTTATGTGTGTATATATATAGTATAAAACATTTTATATGTATAATATTTAGTATGCTAGTTTAGTATAATTAGTATTTTATTAAATGTATGCATGTGTGGTTTAACTAAATTCAATGTTCATTGGAGGGACATAGATTATACTTTATTTCTCTTGTAAGCAATATTTGGGAAATACTTGTACTAAAATGGTATCTACTTATCTAAAATTAAAACTTAACTGGATGTTCTATGTTTTGTCTGGCAGCCCTGTTAGGTAAACTTAGCTAGCTAGGAGACTCCATTAGATTTGGGACAAAAGCATTGCAAGAATAAGGAACATTTCACCTGGAGGTTCATCATCTTTCAGAAACCTGCGTGGCAATAGGTGATTGAGTGGCTGTGAATTTGGGTGTTCAACGTTCCTGTACCCCATCCATCTTAACACTTTCTCAATATGACTCACAAAGAACAGTTATATGCCAGACTGGCTATATATTCAAGTCATTTTTTTTCTGGAAAATTTCCCATTTCTTCAAGGTGTTAAAAAGGGGTGAGGGGTAGAAAAACGTATTTTCCTAGTTCAATCCCTGTAAGAACACAATTATGTGTCCTCTGCATACAACTTCCAAATGAAAGTAATGACATTATTGATAAGTGGGCCCATCTCTGGGACTAGCAAGCAAATTCAGCCAGGAGCTCAGAAAAGCATTTGTGTTTATACTTGATTTTCATATTTCTGCCTCAATGGTGAGTCAATGAACCAATTTTGCTATTCCCTCCACCCACAAGTTTTTTGTAATAAGAAGAAAAGCCATTTTATTAAAAAAAACAATTCAAGTCTGAAGCTCATCAAAGAAGGTTAAAGGAATTTATTTCATGTTCTTCAACTTGGCCTATTTGTCAGTCTGGGAGCATGCTCTGTGCAAAGGCTTTGTGTACTGCTGGTTTTCAGCTGGGGAAGTTGTGTATGAGCTATTGCTCCTCTCCCAGGTGAGAACAGGTGTACACCACTTTAAATTTCCCGTGGATCTGATTGCATCATTTGTTATATTATCCAACATAATGACATGAAATACGTAAATAATAAAATGCCAGTTGCCTGCTGAAAATTTAAAGTGGCAGATCCTTTCTCTTCCATCGGAGAGGCTGCTATCTGTTGATGGAGATTTTGCTGCTGAAAAATGACGAGCAAGCTGAAGGGAGCCACAGGGGAAAACTTACTCCTCTAGCTGATAAAGTGGGTACCAAAATGAACAGCAGGACCTCACCTGTTTTGCACTCCACACAATTGCCGTATCTCCCTGTAGTTATCACATTCTTGACAAAACAGGCTAATGTTAAAATATGCATTTAAATTATAGGACTGTGAGAGGAAGTGTATGCAAGAAAGGTCAAATGCTCCGCTATAAAGAGAGTAAAAAAGGTTGGAACATTTTTCACTTTTTGAAACTATATATATACAGTCACTTTTGCTTGTCTTTTTTTTTTAAATATAGTTAGTATACAATCTTGTATTGGTTATATTGGTTTCAGGTGTACAATATAGTGATTGGACACTTTTATACCTTAAATGTGATCACCCCACTGATTTTAGTAGTTATCTGCCACCATGCAAACTTAGAATAATATTATTGACTATATTCCTCTTTGCATTTTTACTGATACCCCACACCCTTCCTTCTGTAACATTGCTTTGGTCTCTGTTTCTATGAGTCTGATTTTGTTTTTGTTTTGTTTTTAGATTCTACATATAAGTGAAAGCGTATAGTATTTGTCTTTTACTGCCTGACTTATTTCACTTAGCATAATAGTCTAGATCCTTCTATGTTATTGCAAATGGCAAGATTTCATTCTTTTTCTAATCACTCACACACACACACACACACACACACACACACACACCACACACACTCTTATGCCACATCCTTTCTGTCCATTCATCTATCGATGGACACCTAGGTGGCTTCCACATCTTGGCTATTGTAAATAATGCTTCAGCGAACACAGGGATGCATGTATCTTTTTGAATTAGTGTTTTCTTTTTCTTTGGACAAATACCCAGAAGTGGAACTGCTGTGTCCCATGGTCAATCCATTTTTAGGTTTTAGCGGCACCTCCACAGTGTTTTCTGGAGGGACCACACCAGCCTGCAGTCCCCCTGATGGTGCACAGGGTCCCCTTTTATCCACATCCTGGCAACACATGTTATTTGTTGACTTTTGGTAACAGCCATTCTGACTGGTGTGAGGTGGGATCACTGTGGTTGTGATTTGCATTTTCTTGGTGATTAGTGATGTTGAGCTTCTTGCCATATGTCTGCTGGTCATCTGTACATCTTCTTTGGAAAGGTATCTCGTCATGTCCTCTGTCCACGTCTTGATCAGATTTTTTATTTGTCCAGGTGTCAACCTGACAAATAGGTGTGTGAATTGGGTGGGATTCACAGCACTGGGGAGAGAGAGACAAAGCAGAATTTGTTAATTGAAGGATTTCCCACAAATTTGGGAACTCAAGGCAAAACTCTCCCAACCATTCCACATCCTGTTTGTTTTGCTGCCTAGGTTCTCTCAAATCCAAGGGTTTTCCCTGGAACTTTGGTGACATTATCACCAGATTTCCATCAGAAGTATAAACAAAATGGACTACAATCTTTTATTCAGTTGGATTCAACACAGATGCACCAAGCACCTATTCTGCAAGCTTTATATGAGGTACAAGGAGTAAACACAGTTTCTCCTTTCAAGGGCCTTACGGTCCTATGGATTATTTTTAGCACAAATTCAGTTTCAAATCTAGAATATCATTTACAACCAAGAGATTAAACATAAAGAAACCTTCATGAAATGATAGTTCTTCACCTCTAAATTTCCTTTTTAACAAGAACAAAGATGTCATTTTCAGTTAGTGCAGGAATGACAGTTGAAGACTAACAGACTAACTCACCCAGTGTTTCTAGATGGTAATACTAGGACAAGCACTGTAAGAGATAAATATATTATGTGTGTGTGTGTGTGTGTGTGTGTGTGTGTGTGTGTGTGTAATATAAGAAGGAATAACCCATTTACAAACTAACATTCTTTCTAGCTAGTATTGTTGGGCTTCTAGTTCTGGACTGGCAGAGATGAGACACACAAAATATATTCTGGAGGCCCTACAGGAGACATAAACAGTATGGTGAAGGACTTAACAGGGGATTTGGCTATGGAGCAGTTGCTGGTATGCTGGATAAGGAGTGGGTGCCAGCACTGTACACAGCTATGAAACTTGCCAGCTCAAAGTATTATCTGCTTATGAATTAAGAATGCATTTTGATGGAGCTCTGTTAATTTGCCTAAAGGAAGAGCTATAAGAACAGAAAAATCTCCCAGAGTGGTGAGACATGGATGACCTCAGCTACATGCGAGTTGTAGTTACATACGTGCAAGATATGTGGGAGGAGGAAACATTATGTATTTATATCATTATTGCTTGGGGCAATGTTTTGGACGGTGTACCATCTGACTACATCTCTTCTGACTTAAAAGTTGTCATTTGCAATAAAAGTAAAATTGAGTTTTTGAGATATTATTCAGAACTATGAAGGTGTCTTATGTTTTCTCTTTATGTACATAAGCATACTTCTATGTTCCATATCCTTCCCTTCCTTTCACTTCCAACTCGTGTCCTCTTGGGCAAGAGAGTAGAAATATATTGAAACTGATGATGGCTTAAAAGTGTGAATCTAGATTAACAAAATGTAAATGGTATTTCCCTAGAATTGATTAGTTACACAAAGTTCCATTATAGTTATGTGTGTACATGTCTTATCTCACTTATGTAGGTTTTTGAGAGCATGGATTTTTACTTATACCTCTATGAACCCACTACAGTGCCTTGAACATAATAGATGCTCATTAAGCATTGATTGGATAAGTGAATAATTCTAGCAAAATGGGAGAGAATCATTCACAGATATGCTGCTTTCTATGTTCTTCTATGGAGTAAAGACAGAAAAACTAAGGAACAGATGTACAAAAAATTGTGCACTCATAACAAATAGTATGTTCTAGTTCCAAGCCTACCCAATGAATACTCTTTTATTCATGATAATAGATCTCAAGTGTGCCACCAACATGGTAGAACATCAACTCAAGTTTGTATCTCCTTTTTCCTCAAATCCCTAGCTCCACTTAATCTTGGCCTTTCCCTTCAAACAATTCACATTCCATAGCATAATTAGGTCAGTAAAACTAGTTCTGAAATGCTTGGCTAATGGAGACCCAGTAGCTAGAAAATGGAATAGTGAAGCCATGGTGTCTTGGATCAACTATTCATAGTTTTGAATCTCACCTCTACTAATTGCTAACTTGACCTTGGCTCACATTTTCCTACTTTATAATTGAAGGAAGATAGTTGTGAGAATACAGTTAGAGAAACCATAGCACATAGTAAGATGATGTGCATGAACAGGAGAGCGTTCAAAGCCACAGTCTGGGTCACAGCACAGAAAGTGTTAGAACCTGTCTCTTGACTCCCAATAAATGATTTCCTTAACAAATACCAATCTTCTGGAAACTAAAATTTAAATTTCCAGCAGTTTTTAGTATCTCCAAGGAAGTTTAAATGCGGTCTACATAAATTGCTGGGTAGAAGATCTTTATTCAACCCCCGGAAAGCCAAGAGCCTACCTGTTCTGGGTGAATATTAAAGCCTCCTCAGCATGTGTTGACAATGAGGGCAGATGTTGCTGCCAATATTTTTAGACAGAATTCAGAGACCTGCTAAGAATTCTGAGCAGCTGAGCATTTTACTCTCCATACAGGCTATTAGTCATTCCACAGACATATCTTTAAATGCCCTAGGATGAAGTTTGCTCATCTAGATCATGCAATTCTAACATCAGCTGTTTGTGGATGGTTACTTAGTAATTGTGATTTAAAGTACAGTGGGGTCCATTTAGAGTGGACCAACCTATTTATAGACTGGAAACCCAGAATTACTGTCAGACTTGGGGAAAATTATGGTTCTACTTATAATGACTTCTTACTCTGTATTCACTCAGCTAGGGGGAAATAACAACTGTATACTTTTAACTTTGTTTTTTGCTTCACTGCTAGGCATGCAGTGCTTAGCATAAAATGTTCAATAACATGTAGGTGCTTAGCATATAGGAGATGTTCACTCACTAACATTTTTGTAGGCATACTTTCAATAAATATTTGTTGAATGAATGAATGAAATCAGTGGAATCATACTTTTAAATTGTGTTTCAGAAGTGGGAAGCGTTGATGGAAGCTGACACCTATGATCATATTATTATATGCAAAAAAGCAAGATGTGTTTCTAGAAAGATTCATGGGCAGGTGTCAATTTATTGACTTGAGCTAGTAATTTAACCTCTTTTATTTCCTCTTTAGGAAAATGAATCATCTGAACTCAGTGATAATTAATGTCCCTTCTAGCTCCAAAACTCTATGATCCATACTCTGGTTTGGCTGAAGACATGAAGAGGTCCCTTGTAACATTTGCCCAAAGTTGAATTATTTGTGTCACATTTGAAGCATTGTAATCCATCTTAAATTTCTTCATGAAAATAATGTCTCCTTTAATGGTTTGCTACCTTATTTGAATGTTTTTCTTCTATGCAACCATTGTACTTTGTACCTGTCTTTCTTGTCCCGAGTTATTTTTGATTCTGGTCTCTCCCTCTCTAGCTGGGCGTCCTGAAAGGCAGGAACTCTGCTTTATTCATCTTTGTGTCCTTTAAGTACCTAACACCATGCCATGCAGAACAGAATCCCATCTTTACAATCCCAGCGCTGTTTGTTTAACAGTCATCCTGGAGTAATGGTTCCACCCTAATTTGTGGGTTTAATAAAATGCAGCTGCTGCAGCAGCCAACCCATTTTATTTCTCTCTCCCTCACCGTGTGTTCTGGCTATGTAGCTGCCTTTAGAGTCCTCAAAAATGCCAGGTTTCTTATGGCTTCCAGGAGTAAGTCCTGCATGGAATGTTTTTTCCTGAGGTCTCAGTACCAAAGCCACCATCTCAGAGAAAATTTCCTGGTCAACACCTCCATGTTACCTACTAAGCAAACGTGGCCTCCTCCTTGTGACACCACTACCTGAATTGATCATAAACTTTAAACTTGTTTCGTTATTGTTTCCCACTAAATATAAGAGCTGCAGAAGCATAGAGTGTGTTTCACGTTTTTTCTATTCTATTGCCAGTGGCTGAGACAGTGCTTGGCATGTGGTGGGCGCTTGTTAAATATTTGTGGCGTA
This sequence comes from Lyroderma lyra, assembly GCA_004026885.1. Classification (NCBI taxonomy): domain Eukaryota; kingdom Metazoa; phylum Chordata; class Mammalia; order Chiroptera; family Megadermatidae; genus Lyroderma; species Lyroderma lyra. The sequence continues at coordinate 105,433 of PVJL010000135.1, read as the reverse complement.
ACTAAAGTGTCCTCTGACTTCTCTGTCAGCTCCCTGTCACCAGCCGCCCCTTTGGCTTTAGCATACCTTGGGCACTGATCATCACTCAGCACTCTCCTGAAATAATTCTCTACTACACTTTTTTTTGCTACCTTTAGTATCATCAACCAGAAAGTTCCTTGTATCTGCCCCATTTTATGACTAAAAATAGGAATTGTAAACTGTAAACAAGTAAATATTTTATTTTATTAAGGAACAGAGAAACTTTCTTTGAAATTTTAATGTGATGTTATTGGTGTGGAATAAGAGTATGCTAATAATAATTGTTATTATAAGACTTCATTAGCACTGATACTATCTTGGTTCTATATATAGAAGACAGAAAAATAAATAGCTCATCATAAGGCAAGGCAAATAAACTAATATTTAAAAAATAACCATAATCTGATGACATAGAGAACGTTTTGTATCTATTATCAGAACAGCCTTTCCTCAAATGAGAGCCCTCACAGAACAGTTGCCTTCACAAAGCCCCATTAAATAACTCATAGGCAGAAGAATAAGTGGAAGCAGTTTCAGGTACAATCCCTCTTTAGTTCCAAACTTTTCTTTAGGTTGCTGTGGTAGTCCTCAGACTGTTGGCTCTGCAATGGGTTTCCCACCCTTACCCTGTCCTGCCATGTGTCATAAAGGACTGAAACGTGCATTTCTCAGTTCCCTTGCCGACTGGACTTTAGTTAGACTCCATCAATGGGAGGTCTTGGCGGAACATCAGACGTGGTAGAAGAGGCAACCAGTGTATTTCTCCCTGATGTCTGTCTGCATTGAGCTGTGTCTCCAGCAGTGGTGGCATGTTCTCTCTGGTCCAATCTGAAGAAAACCCTGGCATCTGGGCTCTGGTTACACCACCTCTTCCATTTGTCCTTCCAGCCCTAGAGATGAGAGCAACTTTTTGTTTTGCTATATCTGGGCTATATACCCATCTCCTCTTTCCCTTTTTGTTCTCACAATATCTTTCTAATTATTTCCTACTAAAGATGATCCTTGACTTATAATAGGGTTACATCTCAATAAACCCATCACAATTTGAAAATATCCTGAGTTGAAAATGAATTTAGTACACCTACCCCAATGAGCATCACAGCTTAGTCTAGCCTACCTTCAATGTGCTCAGAACACTGACATTAGCCTGGAGTTGGGCAAGATACCTAACACAAAGCCTATTTTATAATAAAGTGTCTAATATTTCATGTAATTTATTATGTGCATCATTTTCACTCCATTGTAAAGTTGAAAAATTGTAAGTTGATCCATCATAAGTCAGGGACCATCTGTATAAACTTCCCTCTGGAGTGAGCCCTCTTGTCCTGAGTAGATCCTAATTGTTACAATAGCCCAGAAGTAGTCATCAGTTTAGGAAATTTTTATTTAAATTTCTGAACATAGGATCTTTAGAGAAGCTTTAAAACAAGAAAACCCATCTCTACCAACTTGGATCATATTCTATTCAGGAACTTCATGCTTAATCTCCATGGAAAAAAGTAGTTAAAGTTTAGAATGATAGATAATTTGTACATAATAATAATGAAAGCATGATTTAAATATAATAATGACAACTTTAGTTTTTAAAAGTAAAGTACCTAATTAATAAAAGGACAAGGAAAGGCAATAGAAGGTTCACAACACAAAGCAATTCACCAAGAGCACAAAGAAAAACAGCCTTTTTAGAAACCAAAAATATTTGCCTATTCATAGAACATGGACATCTCAAAACTCATTTTACTGAACCTTGAAAATAAGCCAAATTCAAAGTCAAATCACACTGAAAAAAACAATTTTTTTAGAGAGTTATATAACTACAAACAATATGTGGGGAAGATAAGCAAAGGGGATTCAGAAAACTTCACTAGTGATGAAAGTCAAAAAAGTTTCTCATTATACCAAAAAATAGGGCTGAGTGTTCCAATATTCGATGCAAGCCCCAATGGTGTGATAACAATACTTTGAAAAGTTTAATTTATCTGAACTGAATATCCTAAGACATAGCCAGAATCTCTTTCATGAAGACACAGTAGCCTAAGGAATTTTGATGCCACCTTTCTGTGGTATGCTCTGATTTTCAGACTATGCTTTGCAAAAGACATGAGGAGAATAAAATGTCTCAAATGAAAATTTCTATCAAAAAGAAATCTACTTGGGCTACTTTAAGTTGAAACTGATTTCATGGATATAAGGCAGCTCATAGAATCAGTAGGAGCAACCAAATAACAGGCACAATTCTAAAGTTTTTAAGAACAACGAACAGTGCCCTAAACCATGAAAAGGAATTGCATGAACGAGGAAGCTACCACAACAGCGGACTCCTGAGCCCACGTCGAAAGGAACTCTTGTGAATTCGCCACTGCCACCCATTTCTGGTTCCACCAGGACAGAAAAACAAATGCGCTTCCTCACTCATGCGGAGCCTCTTACCTCAGGGGACCCCGTCCTGAATGCAGTCCTGCATGGGGAGATGGGCTAGGTTGCATTTATGACACACGTCCACCCGAGCTGCAAAGGAACCTGGAGGAAGTACATGGCGTGTACACCTTAGGAAGATGACTCACATCGGGACCTCTGACAGCAGCAGATGTCCACTGCCAGTGCTACCAGACAGAACCAGAGTAAGGAGCTCTTGAGGTGATGTAGATAAAGTATTTAGTAGGTGTTCGGCCCGTAATACACCCTAATGAAAGGATGGGTTTTATTAATAGTGCTTGTATGAAGCTGGATATGACGTGGATACCCAAACTAAGCACCAACTAATGGTTTGTCAGGAAACATTAGTTCACATGACTAACCTAGTATTTACCTAAAAACAATCAAGAGCAAGGCTTTTACCCGTGACTATGACTACGAGCCTAATTATGGGGCTAAATACCTGGAAAGCAGGTACAAGGATTCTGTAAACTTATGTGAAGAGGCTCAAGGTAAACCTTGGAGGCAGAGATTTGGTTGAAGAAATCATAAGAGATTTGATTGTAAATAAAATTCTGCTTATCAAAGAGTTATTGGCCTTTTGTGACTATTTTTGTCCTCTTCTAGATAAAAGATATTTTTGATAGTATTATACTTTGGTTAAAGGCTACTTTGAAAAGAGGTATTATTTTTAATGACATTGTTGAAATAAACATAGAGTATGTGATTTTTCATAAAAAAAACCTTAGGAACCTCACAATACCCCCTTTTCTTGCTCAGTCTCTATTTAGAATTATATACCATTGTGCAATACAAAAGATGTTTTTCCATCATCAAATAAAGCAAGTGGTGGTTTGCAGGGAAGCTTGGATGTTGACAGCCATATTTCTTTGCTCCTAGATGTGCTTATATCCTCTCTCTCTTTAGCATATGAAGCATCTTCAGCTTAAAATGCAGATGTTCTTGGTTACAGTTGCTATGTGAAATGTTATGAGATAGAAATTGCTGTCATAATTAATAATAGGTAAAGGTTTTGCCTTTGATGTGTTGCATTCTACATTGGACTGACTTTTTTATTCTATTTATTGTACATTTCTATCACCCCATTGGTTTTCTGGCTGTTCATGTGCTTAGCTTGCTGTCTGTTTCTATTTAGTCAAGGCTACTAATGCCTTTCAGACTTATTTTCAACTGCTCTGTAAACCCATATGGTTTAAGTTTAAAGGGAGATTTACACTATTACACTTGGATATTAAAACCCACTTGTGTCCTCCTTCACTTTGTTGTCCTTAAAAGATATTGTGATTTATTAAGAAGGTACTATAATTTTGCAACCACAGAAGCAAAATAGGAACAAGAACAATCCAAATATTAGGCTCTCCCAAAGCCAAAAAATTATAGTAAAGATCCAAATATATATATAAAATCATTACTATCTACATAGCCCATTCACATATACCAGGGAGATATTTAATGTAACCAGTCATTAGGTAAACACTGCATCTACTTGTCCATCATCTTTTTCTTTTGGGAATAATGTGCTAATTTTGCCTTGGGAAACACCTCCTTCCTAATTGAATACAATATTGGTGAGCCTTAAGCAAGGAGACATGATTCCTCTTAGGGAAAGGATGGGTACATGATTAAGAAGATATTAGTCTCCTTCTTCCTGGAACGTCAATATTGACCACAATTTCTCAAAGATCAAAAATAGTTACAAGTCATTCATTTTGACCTTGTACTCCTAAAGAGACTGCCTGTTAATTTCTGTTACCTAGCTATCCAGCACTGTTCTGGTCTAGTACTTTCTGAAACTTGAGATTTTCCTCTCATTTTAAGGCCTATCTGATGTCCATTTAGTTAAGACCATACATTTCTTTTTCTTAGGATCTTTTGTTGTTTGCAATAAAAAAACCCTGATACAAAAATTAGAATGGAGTAAGAGATAGTTAACACCATTAGAAAATGTGTAATGTTTGGAATTGGCAAAAGACACTGAGACACAATAACAGGTAAAATAACAAGTCATCAGTTTTGAATGCTCAACTTCATATGTATATTGGAAACAAAAATCTTGGATAAATGTTTCAGTTTCATGGAAATACTTAAAAGGCATGAGGAGTTCTAGAACTAGATTGAAGTTAGCGTTGGTTATCTTTAAGGTGAGAGGATGATAAATTGCAGTGCATACATTCTTGCCACAAGGCTCCAAACGAAATTTAGAGACCATCCTGATCATGCTGAAAAAATCTCTTGCCTCATATAGATAGGGGCTAAGATCACCAAAATACAAAGCCCACAGGCTGCTGAATTATAATGACAGTTGAAATCACAGACACATAAAGTTTTTATATGAAGGTTAGGTAGTAACCTGACCCCTAACAATAGGAATGGTGATATCTGGAGAGAATTCAGAGTGCTTGTACTACCCTGAACTGCCAACACCCTCCGTAAAACTCCTATGAAATATTCCATTATTTCATCCATTGCCTGAGGAAGCAGAGAGCAGACTAATAATAACTCCCTTTTTTCTACCCCCTACCTCAACCCCTGCAATTGTTACAGGCCAGTATTTAGAATCTGATCTCAGCATGGACTGGGGTGAAAGTTATGGAGTCAGAGCAAAGAAAAGGGTTGCACATTTTGCTAACAGGCATCATAAAATCTGTGGCTTATTTATGGGGATGGATTTTGAAAGTATTTGATCAGAAGGCATGGATTGACCTCAATTCTTTGATATAAATGTGCCTTAAGAATGTTTGCCCTCAATGTGTTAGTCAAGATAGCTGGCTGTGGTTCTAAAAGCTCTCTAGGTTGGTTAACACAAATATAGATCTAATGCTTTCCTCAGTTAAGTTATATTAAAGACCAGAAATCTATGGCATGATGTAGAATAATGATTCTCAAAGTGTGGTTCCCAGACTAGCATCATCAGCATTATTTGGGAACTTCCAGAAATGTAGACTCCCAGGCTTCATCCCAGACCTGCTGAATCAGAGACTCTAGGGGTGGAGCACAAGATACTGTGTTTTAAAAAGCCCTCCTGCAAATTCTGATGCATATTCAGGTTTAAGAACCACAAATGTAAGGGAGGCTGAAGTGCTGGTTTGCCTCTCCTACCTGATAGAATTCTAGCAGGTATTTTCTGCTCACTCATTTCCTATCTGCTCTTCTAGAGCGCCCAGAAGATTCTCTCCTTCAGGAAGGCTTTGAGCACAAAATCATAGCAAGAACTCTCTTGGCTATTCTCTTTGAAATGGCCAGATAGAACTACAGTGGGAAACTCCCCATAACTTTAGTGGGTATGATCTCATAGTGGCAGAGAGACAAGATGTCAACTGTATACAGGGATCAAGTCTGGTGGGCAATCAAAATTTTTGAGGCTACTTCAACCCACAGGTATTTCTGGATGTGCTTAATCAAACATAGGCTGCAAGGATTAAATTAGTAAGTAACCACCCTGAAGTCTTTCTTGATTTACTTAAACAATCAAAAACACTCCAGGTCTAGTGACTAAAAGTCCAACTTGAGCCATCACTCTGGAGACTAATAGCCCCTTATCAGATACCAGAACTGAGTCAATTTTACACCCGGAGTCCAAAAGATAAAAGAAAGGTAGAAACGCTAAAAGAGAGTTTGCTGTTACACTGTTGGTGATTATTACATACTTTTCATGTAGCCTTTCTAGCAAAGGGTCTGCACACATGTATCAAGGCAATTGCACTGGAAAAAGGAAAAATTTAGGGAGTGTTTGACTCAACTCAGACTCATGATAGATCCAATAGGATCTTGAATATATCCAAGAGTTAATTCCCCAGATTTTTAATATACAGTTGGAATAGATTTTGTTAGCAACCACCAGAATTTCTTCTTTTGGTTTTTGAGTAAGTCATGACTATTACAGAAAGGAACCAGCTGAATTGCTGCTGCTTCCTCTCCATATCAAAGAAGCAAACCAGAAGGCACCTAGCATCCCTGAAGGGAGTATGGTAATCAGCCTCTGTAACAGACTTGATGAATGTAGGGGAAGTGTAATGTTCACATTCCCGATTCTAAAACTGAGGGTGCATTTAGAGCATTGATGCTAAATGATGTCCAAGACACAGTGGTCAAAAGCATGGACTTCAGCATTAGACTATACCTGCGTTTGACCCCAGCTCTGCCACTGACTAGCTGTGTGACTGTGGGTGTCGCTTCACCTCTATATGTGCAAATTTCCTCCTGTATTCAATGGAGATGGTAATACAAATTCTTAATGAACAGGGTTATTGTGAGGAATGAATGAGTTAATATTTACAAAGCACTTAGTAGACTATACAGCACATACTAAGTGCTCTATAAGTTGTTAAACAAAATCAGAGAAATTCAGAGCTATTCCTTAGTTTGCTTTTATTTATTCATGATCAATGGCTCTATTTGTCCTACCGATCTTTCTGTCAAGGGATTAAGTTGGTTCAAGTCAACTATACTTGATATGCTCAGTGAGACAATGGATGGTCCTTCCAGTGCATCTGTATTAGTTTCCTAGGGCTACTATAACAAAGTATCACAGACTGGGTGGCAAGAAACAACAGAACTTTATTTTCTTATAAAAATAAAAGTTAAAATCAAGGTGTCAGCTCTGAAACTTGCAGGGAATCTTTGTTTGCCTCTTCCTAGCTTCTAGTCTAGGGGTTTGCTGGCACTATTTGGTGTTTCTTGGCTTGCAGATGCATCACTCCAATCCTCTGTCTTCACATGCCATTCTCCCTGTGTCCCTATTTCTGTCTCTTTTTCAAATATATATATATATATATATATATATATATATATATATATATATTCTATTAGAGGCCCACCATGCTTCCCTTCCCTTATGACCATACTTGTGCTCATAACCTCATCTTAACTAATTATGCCTACAGTGACCCTATTTCCCAATAAAATCATAGTCTGAAGTACCAGGAGTTAGGACTTTCTGCTGAGGGGGTTGGGCAGATACAATTCAACACATAACAGCATCTTAAAATGCACTTTAGTGCCTTCAGATAGGCATATGTTTTTGATTCCATCACAGGTCCCGCCACTCCATATTGTCTCATACCTGACTTACTCCATTAATTTACATGACCTGCTTTCCCATTGCTCTAGACCATAAATACTAATTGACAACTGGATCACAAAAAGAGAAACAACTTTATAAACATGTCATACTCAAAACTGGATCCTATTTCATACACCTCAGAAACTCTCATGGGTCTTTATTTGAATGCCATAAAAAATATCAAATTTTTAACTTTTTTTCTTTAAAACCTCAAGCATCTGAGTCAGCTTTATCTGGGGCCAGAATGTAGCTCCACCACTCACAAACTATGAGTCTAAACGGAGCCTCTTTTATTTTCTGTAAAATGGAGAAATAAATTTGCAGCACACAGAATGGATCTGATTATTAAATAGAACCATGTATGTGAAGTGTTCAGTATAGTTCTTGGTACATAGCATTGCAGTAGCAATAGTGGTAGTTATTCTTAGATTGGTATTAATATCAAAATTGAAAAGTTGTAACTTAGCTGTGCATTCTGTTTTTTATTAGACTTATTGTTTGCATATTCTTATTCAGATTTTAAATCCTTATATATTTCATCTAGCATTGTTTTCTAAAGAAGCAAGGCCTTACTGCTTATTCATCCTTGCACTACAGGGTCTTACCTACTCTTGACACAGGCTGACCCTGTCTGGGCCCAGCAACATTAGCACACCACTTAAAAATTAATTCCATGTACTTTTTATATTCAGTTACATCTTCTGTATGCTCTTAGCATTCCGACTTTATGTATCCTTGGATCTATGTTTGCATTATTTGTTCACCCCTAGAGAAGAAAGCCAAAGAAAGATTAATTCATAAAAAATGAATGGTTGTTGAAACTCTTCAAAGCCTTGATTTACTGCATAATTAGTAGACAACATTAGAAAACAGAATATCTTTCTGCCTGTGAATTAAGTAAATTGATTAATTCATTAATTACATATGATAACTCCATAGATAGCATAATTGTATCACTGCTTAACAAAACACAGAAAAAGAATCAGCATGTTTTGAACATGGTCAAAAATTTAATTTATAATATTGGGTTCCTCTCTCAGAATCCTAATTAAAGATCTCAGGGAAGCCATATATAGTTCAAACACATTTCTAGAAAGAAGGTTGTATCACTTGCAAAGCATGCCACAATTAGGAATGACTTTTTTTCTCCCAGAATTTCATCCCAACCAGAAATCACTTATTCATTTATTTTTCATTGACCAAATATTACTGAGCATTGTCTGTGTTTCAAGTACTTTTGTGAGCAGTGGAGACAAGAGCAATAAACAAATTAAACAAAGATCCCTGCCTTTATGGAATATGCATTTGAGAGCTGTCCTGTTTATTATGGTAGCCACTAGCCACAAGTAGCTACTTACATTTAAATTTAAATTAACTAAGATTAAAAATTCAGTTCCTTGGTCCCACTAGTCAAATTTCAAGTGACCAACTACATGTAGCTAGTGGTTACTATATGGGACAGCAGAGAAGACCATTTTCAAAACTGCAGAAAGTTTTCTCAGACAGTGCTATTCTAGAAAGTAGAGACAGAGAACCAACAATAAATTATGTGGACACATTTAAACTGTGATAAAACACTGAGGGAAATAACTAGGCAGAAGTGACAGAGACCACTTGGACACTGGGATGGCCACTTTTTATAAGATGATGTGGTAGACATCTCTGGTGAGAGTGCCTTTTAACTACAATTTAAAGAATTCAACTCTGTGAAAAACTTTCAAAGCAGAGGGATCCTCATGTGCAAAGGCCCTGAGGCATGAAAGAACTACATGTGCACAAGGCAAAGAAGAGAGGTGACTGTGGAGGGAGGAATGCGAGAGAGGGAGTGAGAGGCACAACATGGAGGAGGGTGGGAAGCCATGATAAAGAGTAGGGCTTCATGCTAAGTTTTATGGGAAGTCACTAAAAGGATTCAAAAAAATTTTGTGTTCTTAATAATATTGTAGAACTGCAGGCTTCTGTGTGAGGCACAGATCGGATGGAGGCAAGAAGGTGAGATCCCTGTTTGAAGGTATTAAGGTAAATGAGTTAAATGGAACTAGAAATGTAGCAATGCAATTGGAAATTAGGCTAAAATTGAAATATAATTTGGAGGAGAAATCACTAGAATGATGATCAATTAGATGTTGGGTGTGAGGAAAAGGGACGAATCAAGATGACTCCTGAATTTTTGCACTGAGTAGCTAAGGGAGATTGATAGTAACATCTCCTGAGACTGAGATTACCAAAGGGCCAGTATGAAGTACAAGAACGTGATTTCTTTTTAGGCAATATTAAACTTAAAATGCCAGCTAACATCTGAATCAGAATATTAAACAATGGGTAGTTGGATAGGCAAATCTGGAGCGGAAAAATTAAGATCAGTTGTATTTGAAATTATCATCAGAGAGATGGTCATAAGTCCACAAGGCTGGACAAATCATTAATGATGAATAGAAGTAAAGAGGAAGTAAGAGAAGGTCAAAGACCAAGCCCTGGGACATTCCAACGTTTATCAGCCGGGTAGAGGGAGTAGGGGCAGCACAGGGGACTTAGGAAGAGTGGCCGGGGGGATCAGAGAAGAACCAGGAGAGTGTGGCAGCATGTAGGCAAACTAAGGAGTAGGGAAACTGCTCAGCAGCAGAGCAAAATGAGGACAGGAGGGTGTCATGAAGCTATTTATGGCAGGTCATTGAAGACCTTGTCCAGTGTAGTTTAGTTGAGTAGTGAGGACATAAGCAAGGACAGGAAAGGCTGGAACATAAGTGAGACATAGAAATGGAGACAGCTGAGTGCAGAATGTTTTTAGAAATAGGGCAGAAGCTGCAATGGGACAGACACGACAGAGGACCTGTTTTAGAGTAAGAACGGGTGGAGCAGACCTGCATGCTCATGGAAGTGACGCATCAGTGCGGGAAAAGAACTATGGACAAGGAGATAGAAGGGAAGGCCTTAAGAAAGCAGCGTAAGAGGGACAGAGCATACACGGAAGGAGCTGGTCTTCTATTGTACTGGGAGGAAGAGTCAAAAATGTGGGTCCAGAGGCAGATCGAGTTTTAGAGTAAGTGGCTTCCTTCGGAGGTGAGAGAGTCCCCATATCACTGCTTGAGGTGTCACAGCTCCACAAATTAAAACAATTCTCAAAGCCATGGTTACAATAGAGCAAATGAGTTTCTTTCTTATAATCTTAGCCTTTGAGGACAAAATAAAAATTGGGGGGGGCATCCCCTGAAGCTATTGGCTGAAGACTGCATAGGACAGGCTTTGGTACCAAATCCTGACTCCATCTGTTAGGAAGCCTGTGACTTTGAGCGCGGTATTTAAATTCCTCCAGCCTTTGCCTCTTTGTTTGTAAAATGGCAATTATCATAGACTTAGCCCATTAAAGTTCTGGATGATATGTACAAAGCATATCTACACAGGAAGTACTTCGGAAAAGGCAAGCCAAGGAAACATAAAAGCAGCAATCAGAGACTGTAATCAGAGACTGAGGAACGAGAGGGTGCAGTATCTTCAATGCCAAGGTGGGAGAGAAGGTCCAGAGTCGGAAGTGGGACGTGAACTCACATGATACAGAAAGATAACGCAGCGTCCAGCTGAAAGAAGGCACTGGATTTGCTCACCAAAGTGTCCCCGGTGACCTTCAACATTATAGTTTCTGTGAAATCAGAATGTATGGGATTTTGATGGAAGTGAGCAGTGATGAAATAAAGGCATGTACTGTGAAGTACTTTTCAATAGTTTCAGTGGTTAATGAAGAAAAAAGGTAAGAGCAGAGGTGGGACAAGAGAAGGTGCTCTTCTCATGTGAAAGAAATGGAGCTGTGCTGCAAAGAAATAGGAAGTAATTACCCCAAGGGAGAGATGAGGCACAGGAGTGCCCACGTACACAGGAGCAAAGGAGCACCAGGGCTTCATGAAGCTAGAACTTCCCAAAGGCAGGCCAATCTCTGTTTCTTAGATACCGGTGGCAAGGAGGGTATGGGAGCTAAAGAGATCACATTGGGTGGTATGGCTTTGACATAGAGGAGAAGCAGAGGAGTCAATGCCAAATGGCAATCGGAGTTACTAGGCCACCTGAGATATGTATAATAGAAATGGGATGTGCAGGTTTAAGAGAACCAAACTCAGTAGACTGAGAAGTCTTCAGAATTATTTCTTTGCCTAAAAGATGGTTCCTCTCAATTGCCTATTAGGGGGTCGCCCTTCTTGACTTCCACCAAACAGAAATGCCAACTTACTGTTCTTTAGTGATTCTTCATATACTATCAGTTCTCCAACAGGACACAGCACACCAGATCAGGCCTCTCTTTTCTAGGCTGCAATGGAGTTTCTGATCTATCATCCCAAGATGTTTCCCAGGTCACTCTGTCACTTTGAGATTTCTTTAGGTATTCCTAAACTCTTGAGTCACAAATTTATGGATATTCCTACAGTTGGATAATCAAATGCACTGTGTGTGGGATGTAGTCATTTAATTCTCAGTGGAAAACCCTAGGCTGTTGCTTCTATGAAGACCACTCACAGGATGTAGCTAAAAATCGACCAATTCTCAGGCTGATGTAAAGGTGCTCATATTAGAATGAACTATCCATCGGAGCCTCTATCATTCTGTTCTTCTCTCTGTCTCTCTGTCTCTTTTTCTGTTTTGTTCTCTCTCTGACTCTCTCTTTCTGTCTTCTCTCTGTGTCCCTGTCTCTCTCTCTCTCTCGATTGCCTGCACCCTCACAGACGGCCTGAGCTGCAGTGTGGAAGCTGTTATCTCCATAACGACTTTCAAGCCCATACTCCCCTCTATTAATCAGCTGGCATTCCCAAACCTCCAGGTTCCAAAGGAGTCTATTTATGAATTGTCTATAGTGTATAATAAACAATGCCAGAGTGAACTAAAAACAGACTAATTTAATAAGCAATTTCTTTTCCCTACACTGTTTAAATTTACATAATCAACTGGCTATAATATTTAGCATACTTTTAATGTTTCTCATTTGTTTACACTACGATTTTGTGCTTCAGACTTCTTCATTCACCAAAATATGGATTGGCCTACAAAGGGTACAAAACAACACATATTCCACTGGTCATCATTACGTGGATGTGAAGGAAATAAGAGGTGGATCTACTGTATTTTTCTTGTTACTGACAAACCTAAAATGTATGAGATGACAAAAATCTCAACCCTATAAAGCTATTACTAGCAAATAAAGTATTCTACTGCAGTATTAATATTAGCATCATTAAAATAGTTCTATCAAGTGCACATTTATCTCCAGATTGGAAACAAAAGCAGCCTGAAGGAGAGAAATGCCCTTGTGGATTGTGGTATGAACATTGACAGCCATTCTAGAGCCACATAAAGTCGTCTTGTGGCTTCACAACGAAAACAAACAGAATTCCTGAAGCCGCAGTTATAAGATGTAATAGAGTAAATGAGTCCATTTTTTCATCACCTTGGGCTCTGAGAAGCAAACATTGCAGAGTTATCTCAATAAGGAAAGAGCTCAGATATTAAAATACATTAACTTTACTTTAATTGATTTAAACAGATCCAGAGCTTTCGAAATGCGCATGATGTTATTTCTCCATTAGTGGAAAAAATAGATCTGTTTTAGATTGCTAAGCTCCATCTCTGTAGCTCTTGTCTGGTAGGGAGACAAAAACCTCTCCATTCCTTAGTCTCTTAGAAAACCCAGAACAACACAGGAAACCATATGCACTTATTTGCTGTAGCAAAATACTTGCTTTTTCTTTCCTCAAAATGTTTTTGAGTAACATCAATACCTCGTTTTCTCTGTAGCTCACTCAGGAAACAATAACAACAGATAACATGACCGGTTTCTAGTCTGTCACAGGCACTGTGCTCCATATATGTTATTTTGTTGAATCTTCAAATGATGTTTGAGGTAGATCTCGTTGTTTATTATCCATTTATACACATGAGGAAACTGAGCAAAGAGAGATTGACACCTCGCCCAGACAGTGAGTAGGTGGGCTATGAGATGGGCTATGACGTCAGCAGTGGGGCTCTGAGTCCTTGCTGGCTTCTCAAAAGGGAATAGTTAAATCAAAGGCCAAGGTCAAAGTTTCTTCTATGTACCATGAAAATAAAACATTTACACCAACCCCTCCCAATCTCCAATTGAATTTTTTTCATTCATCAGTTTCTTCCTCCCTGTTACGTTCTTTGTTTCTGCAGCATAATTTTTGACGTCAGAGATGAATTGCTGAAGGGTGGGACTAACTGGAAAGGCTGACGAGATATCACATCCAGTCTCCTATGCCAGAGGAGGAAACGGAAGCTTGAAGAGGGAAAGTAACATCACAGAACTTGTTTATGGCAAAGTGCACTTTAGACCTTAGGTCTCCTTGATGTTTTTTTAAACCCATGTAGTGTCCCAGAGGAAAAAAGAAGTATAAGTAGAGACTCCAATTTCAACTAACTCCTCTTTAACTAAGTATTTCAATTTTTGGTCAAAACCGAGCAACAATGCCCTGTTCTGATATAAGAAGAAGGTGAGAATTTTTTGTTGTTTCCCTGGCGGTTGAATTAAATGATGGCGACTCCTCTGTGTCCCTTGGTTCATACAAAATATTTTCTTCTGGAGTCCCTGCAGAGTGAAGCCCTGCTTTTAATCTTGGGTTCACTAAGTACTAGTTAGGGCCATAAAAAGAATGTTAGAAACATACACTGATTCTCTGGAAGGTAATGTCCAAGATGATGAAGAAATAAGCCACTATCAACCCCAAGGCCAATGCATCACACTATGCACGCAAGGATCAGCAAAGGAAAGAATCCATGTTAGCATGCAGTGTGAAAGCCAAAACTCTGTATGTCTTTAATAATCCTAAAACAAATGCTATTGAATGGATGGCTTTAAGTGCTTTGTTTATTTTAGGCAAATATTTCCAAAGGAAGGCTTCCTATGTAGGGCCGTGAAAAGCCTTTTATAAAAGGATATTAATTATATGCTGAAAGTTAAAAGTATCATTGAGCAAGAGTACTGCTGGATAAAATACCAATATACCATCTCACAGATCTACTAATTTAGGCTAGTCCTGATCCTAGATTTCCAGCTGAGAACTGGAATTATTTAGCAATTATTTAGCTGAGCATAAATATTTAGAGACAGTTTTTGCTAACAAATCTTGCCTCTAGGAGCCAGGCCCATAACAATATTCTTGGCGCTGGTTTTCCATGCATAAATCAAGCATCTAACTTCACACCTTCTCTATTTCATTTTTACTATTTTGTGTGTGTACCATTGCTCTTTTTTATTCCTGGCCCCTTTTTGCACTACCCTGTGAAACAGAAACCTAGCAGACCGCGTGTGGCCTGTATGGAGAATAGAAAAAACTGCTCATGAGAGACAGGTTGGATACTTTCTGAGTATTCCATTTTGGATTTGTAATGTTTACGGTAGTTGGAAATTTTCCAGGTCTGGGGTCTTACTTTTATGAAATAGCTTGATATTAAACATTCTTTTCCCCTTGTGTTGTGTATGTGCATGTGTACACAGACATATACCCCTGATTTACGACATGAAATGTTATGGAAAACACTGGGCTATTTCTCAATCTACAAGAGATCCATTTTTTGAATGACCAACCAGTGGTGAATATTCAAGTGTTCAAAGCAGTGTGTATCCTTTGGCGGCGCGGGGTAGACTTTCCTGTACCTTGTGGTTGGTGTTATAATTCCTGTTAACTTTTATCCTTTGAAAATGTACTGCTTCTTAGAAGAGTTTACTGATTTTCCAACTCTTTGCTAAAATTTCATTGGGACCGTCATTTACAACAGCACTCCAGCTGAGTTCTCTATATATGGTAAATAAATCATGTGAACAACAGTCCCCAATTTCACATTAATTGTTTGGAAATCTACACAACATCAAACATTTCGTTAAAAATCTAGAAAAAAATAAGTGTAGCTCTTTTGTTGTCATCGTCATTGTTTTGCTTCAGAGTGATTTGTTCTAAATACAGCTTAACAGGCAGATGACTGGTTTGTGACTAGAGCATCTTTTCTGGGATGAAAAAGCAATACAAACGCTCTCCAAAAGGATGCCAACCAGGCACAAAGCAACACGGGGACCATGGAATGGGTGCACCTGGGGAAATCCTTATCACAAATTGGATTGACAGGGAGGGCTCCGTTCCTTCCCTAGCACACGTGTCTCTGAAAAGCTGAGAGGGAATCACAGTGCTTCAGGAGCGGGAACTGGGAATTGCCTAGATATGAGAGTTTCAAATTGCTCAGGCATTAAGAGAATAAGAACATGAAATACAAATATTGCAGGAATGAAGGGGGAGGAGATATGGCAACAAACTCATCATCACTGAGACATAGAAGCAGAATCTGGAGTCACACACTGCAAGTGGGTTTGGGGAGGTCACATGCTCCTCATGGAGGGCAATCACTCTCACCCACCTGGTTCACAGCGGACTTCATGTGCACACACGAGGGGACAGGAATCCCGTCAGAATTCGGTGGAGCATGAAAGTGGGAAAGCTATTTAGACCCTTGTCGGTCAAGACCTTTCTCACCATGAAAAAAAAAAAAAATGACCAGACTGGAAAGATAAGTAAAAACCAAGCTATATTTGTCTATAAGAGTCACAGTAAAGGTTAAAAATGAAAGGATTTGATTTTTCATGCAATGGCCCATTGACTTCTATTTTTAAAGTTAAGATATTAATACCAATGCTTCTATTACCTTGAAGACTTAACTAGCATGGCTATAAAACAATGAATTAGGTTCCCCAAAACTCCCTGAGAAGTGTGGTCAGATTCCTTGAGGGTTCTCTTATGTTAGCTTTCCATTTCAGAGTCTGCCTCGCAAGCAAGATTACAGTGAATTGTACCTGTGTTTTCATTTTTCGAAGGAGGCTTCCGAAATCCCTGTTTTAAAATGTTTCTATCTAATCAATCATCTTCCCTTCCCCCAAATAATCATTTTATTATTATTTTTATAAATCCACCCTTAACAGCTATAGGCACGTGCATGAGATATTGATTGCCAATGTTTTATGAACCCTTAGACATATTTCGCACCAAGATTTCTGGAGATGAGGACACTGAGCCCCACTGAGGTAAAAGGACTGACTAAAAAGCCCGAAAGCAATTTTAGGGCTAAACCCAGGGGCAGAAACAGCAGCCTGGGTTCTTTCCACCTTATGTTCTCTCTGTGCTCTGAGGGATGGAGCAGAATTGGGATATTTGCATAGGATGGTGTCAAGGGAGCTTAAACGTTGAGGTATCAGGATGGAAGAAATCTGTCCTATTGACTCTTCTTAAAAGAAAACAAGAACTTGTTCATAAAACAAGGAAAGTAAGGCCTTGGAATTTCCCCCTGAAGCCTTAGCTCCTATATTTTCTCTTTCTCCCCACTCTGGTGAGCGTATTAAATATTCTTAAGGAGAAGCAAATTACTCCTTTCACAGAGCTGTGACTGATACACTGATTAGCACAGCGGACTGGGAGGCAAGATAACAAGATCAGGAGGTTAAATGCTGCCCACGGCTGTTAGGAATCATGGGCTGCCTCATTACCCTTCATCTAGACCCACATCGTAGCTTTCAAGAATGGAAACAACTCTGACCCACAATTTTGCTGACTTGATTTCCCTTCCTCGTGATGGTGTTATCTACTAATCCCACAGAACTCTTACCAAGGGGCTTCTTATGTGCCTCATGTACATTGTGCCTTCTGGACTGTCACGTGGCACAGAAAAGAGGAAGCAGACTCTTGCATGTAAGAGGGGACTCTGCTGCTTGTTAGACCGGAGCTGGCTCTTGCGCAAGTAGCTGAAGTTCTCTAAGCCTCAGTTGGCTCCTGTGCAACATGGAGCTACTACTAACTGTCACCAACAGTGACTAGGAATGTTGCATGAGAGGGTGTATGCAGATTAACCCGAAAAATGCCCAGCTCACAATAAACTTGCAATAATGCTTACTAGTGGTGTTATTATTCTTAAAACATGTTCAATAATATTTTTGGACTAGTTACATGACCAAATAGGGGACAAGTAGGCAAAGGCCTCTGCCACCAGAAGTTGAAAGTGCTTTTCCTTAAAAGGTTGACCCACCCTCCCCTGTGTGGCTCTGTAAACATTTGGGCAACCGCTAAGGTTCTAATGTTCCACACACAGCTGGCCCTGAAGTGAGATGGGCTCCGACCCTGGAATTCTTTGTCTTTTTACCGGAAGCTAAAATGAAAGGCTCAGATATGCTAGTGATCCCTGGAAGAGCAAAGCAAAAACAGTAATACTAATTAGTAGCTACCAGAGCTGTTCAGCATGGCAATAAGCCGTAAATTTATGGTTTTGTGAAGAGTCAGGATACATTTGAAATCTTTTATAGAATATTAGATATGAAAATACACACCATCTGGACCTCTTGCTGGTAGCCTTGAAATGTCTACATCTCACAGGAATCAAACCCATTTTACCTGCTAGGGAATAAAACACCTGTTTCACATATTACTTCACACTGGGTGATGAACATTTTCACCATCTCCAGCCAGAAAGGAAAAAATGAAACTGTAGCTTCATATTGTTCAGTAGATTTTAAAAAACTAGCAGGGTTGGGGGCTGTTTCACTATCTGATAGGAAGAAGGCTCCACAAATTGCCCCTGTATTAGTAGTAGCTCCCTAATAATTTGGGGGTGTTCTTTGCAGTCCTGCTTAGTATGGATAAAAATGCATTTCCCTCTCATTATAAATCTGTTTATGAAAACACTTAGTGAAATGAGCCAACTGCATCTTGGCTGCTAGTTGCATCTTGTAATAAATGGTCCCAAAGTGGCTAGAAGGCTGTAATTCACTGGAGGAACTCTGCTGATGACATAAAATAGTGGAACAGTTTATGAATAGCCCTAGAATCTTGAGAGAGAAAGAGGCTTTGCCTTCTTTCCTAGGACATCTGCTGTTATTCTATAGATATCCTCCTGCAAACTTAAAAAAAAGCGTCCTTAGCATATCTTTCCCTTGCACTTCCCACAAACCCTTTTGTTCCTCAACTCAAATCCAATAGCCTAATAGGGAAGGTGGCATTTTTAAACATAATCATAACACCATTATTTCTCTTAAAGATATCTTCAAATATCCAGTCATCGTTAATGTTTCCAATCACCTCGTGATTTTTTTAAGTTCGTTTGAATCAGAATCCAAATACTATTCATACATTGCTATTTCCTTTCCATTTATTCCTTATATGGTTATTTGTTGTATAGAGATTTCCAGTCTGAATTTTGCTGATGGCATCCATGTGGTGTCTTTTAACATGTTCTTATGTCCTTCTTGTGTGTGTGTGTGTGTGTGTGTGTGTGTGTGTGTGTGTTAGGATGTAGCACATACAGTATATTCTGTATATTAGAGGCTTAATCCAATTCAGGTTTGATTTCTTTGGTAAGACAATTTCTTTGGTGGTCAGATGGCTATAAAAGGAAAACTAAAAACAACGCTTCTTCTGTTACTTGGCAATATGACATCTTTATTTAAAAATTCTCAGCAGAGTATGGCAAGAATAGTATACTCACAGAAAGAAAAGCCAATGCTACGTCATCACGGTTTTCATTACCATTTCCTCATTAATAGAGATAGGAGTAAAAGGTACGTGAGGACAGGAACCTCAGCAATGCTCAATATACAACTTGTCAGGATTTGGATAACTTTACAATCATTCAAGAAGGGACAGGAGAATAACAGCATAATGCTGACATTGAAGGGGAAACAAGAAAAACCCTGAATAGATTAAAATGACATGCGAAAGAAAAATCAAATGCAACAACATTGCAGATGCTTGGAAGAAATATGTGATATTCGTGATGAAGAAGTCCAGTTAATGCTACCAGGAAGAAACTCATTAAAAAGGCAGGTAAACAGAATTCAAAACAGACATTGACCTCCAAACCCAATTTCATTACATGGAATTTAAATTCCAGAGGAACATAAAGTGACCAGATGCAAAGAATCATTTCTTATTCATGATTCTGGTGCTCGAGATGACAAAAGAATTCTTATTTATGCAACATATGACAATATTCGATATTTAAGTGCCAGTACAACACTTCTCAGTGATGGAAACTTCAAGATAGCATCAACACAGTTTACTCAGCTATTTACTCTGCATGGTGTTGTACTGGGTTATACTATGCCATTGATTCAGACACTAACAATGAAAAGGCAAGAAGACACAGGTAAAGTACTGGCATTTATACAGGAAAGAAATGTCGACATTAACACTTCATTGTGTTTGATGAATTTCGAGATTGTAAATATGAACGCAATTCAACGACTCCTACCAAATGCACAAATAAAGGGTGCTTGTTTCACTTTTCACAATCACTGTGGTGAAAAATATCTTCTTTGGGTCTAACACGCATGTATATGGCAACCAAAAGTAATACCTGTGAGTGTGTATCCATGCTGTTTGGACTTGCATTTGTACCTTTGAAAGATGTAAATGATACTTTTGAGTACATCGTAGAGAATGCAGAAGAAAATGTAGATGACCTAATGGAGTACGTTCAGAGAGTACATGTCTGTGTAAGGCATGGCAGAGGCAGAAAACCAGAAGCTCATAGATTCTACCAGAAACTTGGAATGTTTATCAATTAGTGCTGAAAGGCAATCAGAGGATAAAAAATGCTGTGGAATGCTGGCATAGTAAATCTCTAAAGCTGATGGTAGTGTAGCATCCTTCAATTCAGAGATTTATCGAAGGGATAAAAGACAAACAGCAAAGCAATGAACAAGCTATCGCCCAGGTTCTTGGAGATCACACGTAAGTATGACCACTAACTTCACTAATTTTGATCATGTAATCAAAATTGTTAACAGATATAACCAATATAAAGCCAATAATCAGACTTGAGAGCAATTACTCATTGCCTTAAGAGTAACCCTGCTGAACTTCATGATAAGGACGAACAAGAGTAAATGTGAAATCCAAAATTCATCATTAATTAAAATAAAAATGACAAAATTTTACAAAATTAAATTTTACAAAGTTAAATATTTGCACTATGTATGAATCATAGATCAAATGTCTCAGTGGACATTTTGGACAAGACCAAACATTAAGAAACTTTTGGTGTGGAACAAATGTCTCCATAGACATTTTAAGTAGGGCCAAATATCAATGACCTTTTAGCATGAACCAAATATCAAGGACATTTTGTACATACTCAGTGGTGTTTTGGACAGGACCAAACATCCTGCAATGGTGTAATATACAGCTTGCATATGTGTCCCAGTCTATGATACTGATACATATGAGGGCTGCCCAGACAAAATCCAGTGTCTATTTTTCATATTACATGTTTAATTACCTGCCGGACAGCCCTTATATATATATAAAATGTTATATTAGATAGATCTATATATTGCAAATCTCTATTCTCATATTGTATTTCATTTTATGAGAGCATCTCCCAATTATTCTCCTGCACATAAATCTCAACCTCAGAATCTGTTTCCTGGGTTACTTGACCCAAGATGCCAAATTTTTCTGTTGATGTGTTATTTGCATTTGCTCCTATGGGATGTTTCTGATGATATCATTTGCCAATTTTTAATTAATTGGGTTGTTTTATTTTTTCTTCTTGATTTGTGAATGTTATTTATATATTCTGAAGGTCAATTTCTTGTTAATGTTATTACAATTATGTTCTGTCACTTTGTCATTTGTCTTTTCATAATCTTTACGATGACTCTTGATAAGCAAGGGTGTTATTTGTAGAGTAGTTTTATTTGTCAGTCCTTTCTTACATAGTTAATGGTTTTCTGTTTTATTTAAGAAAGACTTCTATACCTTGAAGTCATAAATATATTCTTCATATTTACTTTAAAATAAATATTTTATATTTTATCTTTCATATGAATTTTAATATTTAGGGTATTTATTTTTGTAAGGAGTGTTAGGTAGGGATTTAATGATATTTATTGCTAAAAGAATCTCAAGTCTATACATCTTGCTAAACTCTTATTTCTAACAATCTGTAATATTTGGAAATTTTTCTATATTGAAACTATATATGTCTTTTTTGAAAATTACACTTTTGTTGCTTTCTCTCTGGCTCTTGTATCTCCTATCCCTTTTCTTGTTTTATTCCACTGACTAGGAACTAAAATTCAGCCTTAAATAAAATGAGTAGTAGGCATTCTTGTCTTGTTCCTGACTTAGAGGAATATTCTCTTCATTAAGAAAGATATTTGCTTTACCTTTATTGGGCTAAAGTACATTTCAATTCTTATCTTGCTAAGGGAATTTTTAATCATTATTGAACACTGAAATTTATCAGATGCCTATTTTGCATATATCAAAATATCTTACACATATATTTTGTTAATGTTTCAGTGGCATAATGGATATTGACAGGTTTTTATATTGTTATATTTTCCTTGTATAAAAGTGTGATGAATTCAACTTGATTATGATGTATTATCTTTTTTGTACGCTTCTTGAATTATTTTGCCCAAATATTGTTTTAAAAGTTTTTATCTGCATTCACATATAAAAATATGACTTCTCTCATACTCGCCTTTGTCTGGCTTTGATATTAAATTGAATTGGAAAACATTTCATAAATTGAATTGGAAAACATTTGCTCTTTTTTCTGTATACTGAAAAGTTTAGGTTAAGTTTGGAATAAATTGTTCTTTGAAAGTTTTGTAGACTCACTTTGAAAGTTTTGTAGTCCAGTGTTTTTTGTAAAAATATTTTGAACTACTGATTAATTTCTTTAGAGGTCATTGGGTTATGCAGACTTTTTAATTCTTCTTGAAAAAGTTTGGTAAGAGTTTAATTTCTCTAGAGATTCTCACATTTTGGGTAAGGATGTAGTAGTTCCATGCTTGTTTGAAAAAAAATATGTTTTCTTTGATTGCAATATTCATGTATGTTCAGAATCACAAATTTCTTAAGTTGTGCTTTCCAAATAGTCTAGATTTACTAATTTGGGGGCCATTTGTAAGTGGTATATTGAAACAGTCCACTATGATCATGGATATATCATTTTCTCCTTGATTTCAACCAAATATTGATTTCTTTATTTTGAGATATTGTAGTGAAGCAAGACATTTAGATGTTTATATCACCCTGCAAACTGGACCTTTAATCCAAGAGTAGGCCCCTCCCATGGAACCACCCTCATTCAGTGGCAATAATGCCTTTTGCGGTTGGCAGAATTCTAAAACAAGGTGTTCTGCCCCCTTTGCTGTACACACCCAGCATAATTCCTATAACTGTGAATTCCATGGTTTTTATCCCATGATTATGTTATGACACAGTTGACCTTAAGAAAAGCAGGTGATCTTAGTGGGCCTAACGTAATCACACAAGCCTTT
Source organism: Lyroderma lyra (assembly GCA_004026885.1). Classification (NCBI taxonomy): domain Eukaryota; kingdom Metazoa; phylum Chordata; class Mammalia; order Chiroptera; family Megadermatidae; genus Lyroderma; species Lyroderma lyra. The sequence continues at coordinate 82,589 of PVJL010000135.1, read as the reverse complement.
TTGAAAGCAGAGAGGTTTCTTGAGCCTGGGAGCAGAAGTAGAAGTTGCAGAGATTTGAAACATGAGAGATTTGATGTAAGGAAAATTCTCTGCTATGGAGATAGAAGGGACCACACAGCAAAGACCTGAACATGGTCTCTAAGAGCTGAAAATGGTCCCTAGTCAACAGCTAGCAAGTACACAGACCTCAGTCCTACAGCAACAACAACAACGAAAATCAATTCTGCCAACAACCAGAAGGTACTTGAAGCAAATTTCTCCCCGTTTAAGCCTCCAGATGGGGATGCAACCCTCCAATTTCTTAGTATCAGCTTTATGAGACCCTGAACACAGAGTCTAGCCATGCTGTACAAGATTTCTGACCCCTGGAAACTGTGATAAAGTAAACTGGTGTTTTTAAGCCCGAGTTTCTGGTAATTTGTTACACAGTAATATAAAATGAATACACCCTCTCTATCCTTAGGAATTTTTTTTGTCTTAATATCTATTCTGTTTATTGATATTATAGTCATACCGTAACCTTCCTCTTGTTAGTATTCTGGGTATATGTTTTCCATTTCTTTATTTTCAGCCTTTCCATATTATATTTTAGGTGTTGTTTTGTAATTTGCATATATTAAATTTTTAAAATCCTAACTAAAAATCTTTGTCTTTTGACTTGAGAATTTTATTCAAACACATTTATTGTAATTACGAACATGTTTGAACTTGGATCTATCATGTTCTTTTCTATGCTTTTTCTCCTTTCTACCCTTTCAAAAATTATTTAACATTTGCTTTTTGTTGTCTTTATTCTTATTGAATAGTTCCTCTCGTATTGGTTTGGAAGTTATACACTCTAATTCTATTCTTAGAGTAGTTACCCTTGAAATTTTACTATGCATATTTAAGAAAAATCTGTGAATGATCATAATTTGCATGTTATTCTTATACATGGAATCATTAAAATTTTTCCATATTGTTTAAATTTAGTATACCTGTAACCAAAGTAAAAAGTTTCCTGGTGATTCTTTGCCTTTACTTTCTCTGGAAAAAAGGAGGGGTGTCTTTTTATTCTTCTCACCTTTGCTCTGGCCATTCCAATGTCGTCTGACATAAGAGGGGCTGAATTCCAGAATTCTTGCTTGTTATGTGCCATTGGGCAAGTTACTTACTTCTTAGAACTTTACATTGATTATAAAATGGGCATAGTAAAACTTAGCTTACTAGGGGCTTTGTGAGGAGCAATGAGGTATTTTAGAGAGAGAATTTAGATAAAGGCCTAGTATTCAGTAAAATAATTATTTTTATTCAATATTGATTTTCTTTTTTTGTATAACTTCCCTTGCTTATAAAACGTCTCTCTTCTTATGAATATGTGTATGTTTAATATGTTTATGTTCCTATCATATTCCATTTTGTCTTGATAAATGATACCTCCAAATTAGACTGCCTATTTAAGACCTTTATGTAGAGAATTTAGAGCGTGAAGGTTATCTCTGTCAAGTGACAATGGTCCTTAGGGAGAACTATTCATATGTTTTCATAATAATTTTGAGTATAACGTGTCATGGAATGAGTGAGTAGCAAAAATGATAACCCTAAGGAAACACCATTAACAGCCAGGAAGGGCAGGGCAACTTTAGTAAGTTTATGTAAATTGGATACAATACAATTTTTAACCTATGCATTTGCACTTAAATAAAAACCAGTAGAGAGCATTGCTCTAAAATAGGCTTTCAGAAAAGGTTCATAAGATTTTAGTAGCTTTCTAAATTTGACTATGAATGCTTGTACTGCTTATACCTTTAAATTTAGTGGACTTGAAATGCTTAGCTCCCAAGTAGCACATTGTAAGGTTATTTCTGGACCTCCTCTGCATGTATGTATAAAATTAGCACCTTTCTTTGGCAACTGAACCTCTTCATTTGAAAGCTAACCCAACTCATTAGATTGTTATAAGTCAAGACTAATGAAATGTTCTTCTGCTTTCAGCTTAAACTCTTTATTGGTACCGACACGTAGGGGTCAAATTTGAGTGCTGTGAGTCAAATAAATGATCAGTAATATTGCAATTACCTTGGAGTATATAAAGTTTTTTCAAAAAAACAACAGCAGAAATACTGCTTTATGATCACATTAAAACCACAATGTAATTATAATTGTTTGTCCTCAAAGATTCAACTAAAATAGAAAAAGAGGAAAGCCTGCTTAAAGGATGACTCAGACCCTCACATTTCTTTCTTTTCTGAAGTTGAGCAGCTAAAACAGAAGCAGCCAAAACGTTTGCCTTCCACCAGAACAGCGAAATACATCCCCACCATTGCCCAGATAGCTAGAACCTGTGCAGGTGGAGGCCAGTGCTACTAAAAAGCATGCACAACATCGCTAAACAACAGCATAAAGAGGCATGCCCTGGGCCTACACTGCCAAGGGCAGGCAGGAGAGTTCTTTGAAGACTGAAATACACAGAAAAAGAATACTGTTCTCATTTTTTGGGGGAACTGTAAACATTACAGGCAGAAAAATGTTGAATGTGGGAATAGACAAGCAGTAAAACAAGGTGTCACTGTATTTCTCCTTTCAAAACGTTTCACCAAAACGAGGAAATTGAATGATTCTGTAGCAAGTCTCATGAAAAAAACCATTTATGGCATACTTGAGGAGAAGAGGTGTGTGCAGAAGCGGGGCTTGTTTTATTTCTAGAAATCTATATAGTGTTGGCGCCTTTGCTCCAAACCACTTGAATTATTAATTGCATTTAATTATTCTTCCCAAATGCCTTGTGGGGCAACACCATTTTACAGATAAGGAAATGAAGGTTTGGCAGATTTAAGAAATAATGCTCATGATACTCCTACCACTTGTGAGGTATTAGTACACCAGACATTGAATTAGTGAATTAGAAAACATTATCTCACTAAATATGAGCAGCAATCACAGTGATAGGTCACAGGATCTCAATGTCACAAGTTAGAAATGAAATCAGAGACATATAATAATTTCCTCTAAGAGCAGTGGGCAAGAGATTAGCAGAATCAGAATTGAATCCAAACTTGTTGGATTCCAAAGAACTTTTTTAAAGAAGTTCTCTAATTAAAATTCTCTCCCTGTGCATTACACTGTTGAAATGTCTTGGAAATGCCATAGGTGACGACAACAAGTGCACAGCAAGAAATGATCCTGTTTGTTTCACATCAACAGTGGAGCTATTGGTTATCATTATCCATGGTGGCCAAGACATGGAAACAACCCAAGTGTCCTTCAATACATGATTGGATAAGAACATGTGGTCTAAATACTTAGTGGAATATTACTAGGCCATAAGCAATGATGAAATACTGCCATTTGCAACAGTATGGATGGATCTTGAGGTTATCATGCTAAGTGAAGTCAGACAGAAAAATTTGAGAACCATGTGATTTCACTCATACGTGGGCTATAAAACCAAAAGCAACAAAGGAATAAGTCAAACAAGCAAAAACTCATAAACACAGACAACACAGCGGTTACAAGAGGGGGGAGGGGAAGGTAGGAGAGAGAAAAGGGGGTCAAATGTATGGTGATGGAAGAAGAACTGACTCGGGATGGTGAGCACACAATGCAGCATACAGCTGATGAATTATAGAATTGTACACTTAAAACCTATGTAACTTTACTAACCAACGTCACCACAATAAATTTAATAAAAAATAAATTAACAAACAAATAAACAAACAAACAGGGGAGGTTTTGACCAGGTATGCTCCTCCGTGATGCCAGAGGACTGCACTGCTTCCAGAAACTGGTAGCTCTGTTACCATCACTGCTGGTGGTCCGGGGTCGAAGCGAAACTTGGGATAGTCCCAGCAGGTCCTCTCTTTGTGGCAGCTACCACGGGTGCTGGAGCCCGTATGTGGCCCATCGCCACGACTTCCGCCTCCCACCTTGCTGTTGTTGCTGCCACTGGTGTACATGTCTCTTTTAAGGAAGGTCAGTGCCCAGTTTAGAACATTTTCTGGGGACTCTGGTGTTCTTCGTAGTCATTTACATCGCTCTTTCCTGCAGGTCCAAGCCTGCCGTAGGCATGGTAAGTGCAGGCCGCAGGGACCGCTCTCCATAAACACTCAGCTCAGCCCTGGCTCCTCCCACCCTCATGACGATTTATCTCAGGCCTTCTTGCCTACTTCTGAGCTTTAGAGACATGTTTTTTTTTTCTTCTTCTTCTTCTAACACAACGATTTTCTGAGAAGTTCACTATCCCCTAGTAGTAATGGTATTTTTTTCTGCTCTTGACTCATCAGAGAAGTGCTTCAGCATCTCCCTTGTTTCTCTCAGATGAGGGGCACAAGCACTACGTTTCTAAAGGAACGACTTCTTGCAAAATAGGGTAGCAACGCAGAGAGCTGACAACAGTGCTTCATGTTTCAGAGTAAACAGAGAGTTTGAATCCTGGCTTCATCACTATTGGAACTTGTACAAGTTACTACATCTCTCTGTGCCTCTGATTTTTCCCCCTTTGTCAAATTGAGATAGTAATAGTGCTTCCTTCATAGGATTGTTGTGAGAATCAAATGAGTACAAACATCTAAAATGCTTAGAACAGGTTTTGACCCACCATAAGTGTTATGTAGTGTTTGTTCAGTAAGATAAAGAGAAGCTCAGCCAAGGTGTTTCCACCACATTGTCATAAGCGGGGATGGGAAGAGGCTGTGTCCTTCAAGGACTAAGGTTATCCTGACTCTGGATGATTCTAGAGATGAGGAAGTGGTGACAGAAAATTATGAGTACTACAGGGGACAGAGACCAGATGGTCATACATGATATAAAACCAACTATACATTCGTTTTATGTTCCTGGTTCAAGACACAGAGCTCCTAAAGCCTTTGGAATCTTTGGTCTGATAAGAACGCCTTCTGTATGCTAATGAAATGGCTGGTGACGGCAGATGAAGCAAGTCACCAGAAAGACAAAAGCATGATTAAGGGGTTGGGATTGAAAGCCCCTTCCCTGACCTCTAACCTCCAGGGAGATGAGCGTGGGGCTGAAGGTTGAATTAATTACCATTGACAAGAGATTTAATCAATCATTTCTACATAAGAAAACCTCCACAGAAACCCCTCGATGATGTCTGGGGAACTTCCGAGTTGAACACTTTGAGATGCTGGGAGGACAGTAAGCCTGGAGAGGGCACAGGAGCTTTCCCACACACCCTCAACCCTTGCCCTGTGTTTCTCTTTCTTTTGGCTCTTCCTGAGTTGCATCCTTTATAATAAAACAGTAAATATCAGTAACGTGATTTTCCTGAGTTCCATGAGCTGTTCTAGGAAACTGTAGAGCCTGAAGACAGGATTATAGACCTCTCAATTCATAGCCAGTTGGTCAGAGGCACCTCAGACTTGCAACTGGTGTCTGAAAGGGGGTCCATCTCGTGGGTCTGAGTCCTTAACTTGCTCTTATTTGAGGTAGCTGGTGTCAGAATGAAATTGAATTGTAAGACACTTAGTTGGTGTCCAGAGAGTTGGAGAGTTGACTGGTGTAAGGAAAACCCCCACATATTTGTTGTCGGAAATTGTATTGAGAAACCGTGTAGACCATGTGAAACCCCTTGGCAGGTTGGCTGTATGGTACCTGTGTAGGCTGGACTTTCAGACACTGTGGCCTTAAGGGTTCCAGAGCCTGAGCCACAGCAGAAATTTTAAATAATTCATGTAGGTCTGAGCAAAAAGCTACATAGGGGCCTGAGAACCGAGGTCTTCCTTCATTACTCTGGATTACATAAATCCCTAAGATTTTGTATGATTATAAGTACAAGAAGAGGGCTCTTGAAATTGAAAATTGATCAATGTTGAATTCCTTGTCAAATCTGTTGAATGGTGGCTAGATCTGCATTTAATTTGATTTATTTAAAACAAACATAAAAAGAAATGTGATCTTTTTTGCTCTCAAATCTATCAGTTATATTGATTTTTCCCAGTTTTTCTTTAATCTGCCTGCTTTGTAAATATTAGGGACAATTGTAAAGCTTGGATAATTTTGCCAAGCACTGTGGAATTCTATCATGAATTGTGGGAAGCAAGAAACAGCCAAACAACATGAGAGTATGTCACCGGAAAAAAGCTACTATTTTACACCAAAATTTGCCTTCCTCATGATATAAAATGTAGTGAGATATCCATGGTCTTCCTATCCCCTTTTGAAGCCATTACAGAGAATTCTCCTCAAGGGCAAGAACCCTTAGAAAGGGGTGTAGTCCCCTTCTGAAAGGATAATTTTATCACTTTAAAGCATTGAACCTGGCTTCTGCCACGTCCAATATGGAGGCTGCTGGGTGTTAAAATACATGTAACCACCCACTAAGAGATGGAGCTGAGAGAGCACTCAGAAGCTGCTGCTTTGTGCTTCTGCTAAGAACTTACTGAAGGTCTTGGAAGAGGTGGGACTCTCCATATTTAGAGATGCAGGTCCAAATGTGTCACTTATCTGAAATAACAGATGTTTGTTATTGTTCTCGGAATAGCATAATGGTTAAAAGGACAAGGTCTGGTACCGGAGTACCTGGTTTCAGATCCTGGCTTTGTTGTTTACTGGTTGTGAAACCCTGAGCAACTTGTTTAACTACTTTGAATCTCATACCCAACTCCTCCTGTTACAAAGAGAACAATTATAGACAATTGCTGTGAGGATTAAACATACAAGGCACTTGTAATGCATAAGTGCAAAGCACTTGTAATTATTCTGGCACATGATAAGGACTCAGATGTTGGCTATCATTCTTTTACTAGTACTATTATATTTTACCCTGGAGAATTTCAGATATAGTCATTTGTGGTCATTCAGGAGTGCATTAGATTGTGTGGTTTCTATAATACATTGGATATTTACTGGGATGTCCCAGCTGGAATTTAGGCTCTGTTCACTGCTAGAGGTCAGAAAAGGCAGGACATTCTGAGTGGCACATGGTGTGAACTCCCAGGGTCTGTTGTATCAGAAGATCGAAGAGCTTCCTGGAGCATCTGTGAGGTATCATCTGAGACATAAACTCACCGTGGGAATAGAGTCATTACCTACACAGCGTGGCTGGTTAACAGTGGCCAAGTTCCTGGAGAGGAGTAAAGAAGTGATTCTGAATACATCAGGGGGGCCTATTCTGATCTCCCCACTTCCTTTTGTTATTGAGTCCTACAAAAATTCGGGGACATGAGAAAAACTAAAAGCCCTATTTTCATGAAACCTCTACTAGAAGGTTAAAAATCTTTAAGAAAGTCCCTAATGCAATGGTTCTCCTCTCTCCTAGGAATAGGGAGGGTACTAATGGATTTTGACCAATTTTGCTCCTTTTAAGCAAAGGAAACCTGGGAAATACCAATGAGATTCCCACCAGCTATCCATGCAGAGAATCTGAAAGTTCTTACTATGGGCAGAAAACTTCTATTCCTTTCTCCTGGTAATGAAGAGAATCTGGGAGGTTGGTGAGGACTGAAAAAAATGGACAATTCGTTGTGCTCATCCTGGGTGGTCCAAGTAAATTGAACAAACCCCTTGCTGTAAGGCTTGCAGGCCTAATAATTTTTCAGAAAGACTGGCCTGGCTGACCTGCATTCATATTTTATATTTCAAAATTATGACCTGATACAGATGAACTGGAACTTCAAGCAGACATAATTAGTCAGGAGGGCCTGTGGGAGGAGCTAGGGCTTGTGATAGTTCTCATGCTCTACGTAATCAAGAGAGCCCTGCATGCAAGATCGCTGTAGGAAGAGCTTCATGTTATAATAAAGCTCTATCGTTCTAACTCCCCTTTCCATTAACTTCCTTTTCCCTTCTAGAACTACTCCTCCATTTTGTCATGCAGGCCACAACGTGCATGTGGCTTGCAATGTCTGCATGCAGTGGGCTGCAACCTTTCTTTTTCCTAAGTTAATGCTTTGTGGTGATGAAACAACTAGTCAATATATTTTTCAATTGAAAGATCAAAGAGTACAAACTTTCAGTCAGTAAAGAGAAGTTCTGGAGATTTACTATACAGCATAATGTTCATCGCGAACAATACCGTATTGCATACTTAAAGTTTGCTAAGAGAGTACATCTTATGTTCAGTGTTCGTAACATACATACAAAAAATGACAATAATAATAATAATAATAACAGAGAAGGTGGGAGGAAACTTTGGAAGGGGATAGTATGTTTCTGGCTTTGATGGCGATAGTTTCACAAGTGTATACTTACCCCAAATTTATCAAGTTGTGTATATTAAATATGTACAGCTTGCTACACATTAAATATACCTTAATAAAGAAATTTAAGAAACACTAATATAAAGTAAAACAAACTTTTTTGGCAGAGTTTTTTCTTTGTGTTTTGTCACATGGGGATTTTTCCCTCTGGCCCAAGACTAGAAGGACACCCGAGGCGCTGAAGACAGCTAACCATTTGTCTTGGCCTGTATTTCAAATAGAGTTTTTACCTTGGAGACTATGGTGACAGGCTCCCCTCCCCCTCCACTCAAACTTCTACTCTGCTCCACCCTCCCCCTCTTTACTGAAGGTTGGTTACAAAGCCTGTTTTAAAATAGAGACATTTATCTTAAGGATAATCCACTCCACTCCTCCAAAAAGAATGAGGCGAAGGATCACTTACTCTTAGAATAGGAAGCCGATGGGACACACCTTGTCTGCTCAGGGTGGGATCCAGCTTCCCGGGAACTCCAGCCCGTTTCTGCTTTGTGACAGGTCAGGGGAACTAGAAACCTAAAGCGGAGGCCTGGCCACGCTGCAGCTCCAACAGAGTGTGGCACAGATCATTTACACAAGATTAGCTCCCAATACCTCAGGGGATCAAGAGCTCTAATAGGGCTTGGGGTCAGAAAGCCTTCACCCTGGTTACACTCTAGGGATTGGGTTTTGTCCCAGGCATATTCCTCGATTGTTAATTTTTTGAAATCCAGTGAAATCTCTTGTTCTGGTGACTTACTAATGAACTTGCCATCTCCCTGGGGGGGGGGGGGGGGGGGTGGGGGGGTGGAGAACTTCCACATATCAAAGTTGTTGAATTATACATTCCTTAAATAGAATGCTTCAGTTTATTGTTAAATTCCTTGACATTTGCCCTATTTAACTGATATTGCTAATCTCACTTAATCTGGCTGAACCAAAAAAAGGAAAAAGAGAAAAAAAAAAAAGCTGGCGCCACAAAATGCAAGGGAATCCTCTTCCCTTTCTAACTACAAAGCTTGCTGCTTAATTGTACAAATATCTGTGGGCTTGGCAAGGTGAGTGCTAATTTGTTGTTTTAGTGTAAAACTGGAAAGGTTAGGAGAGTGCTAAGAAACTAGGACCTACGTGCACGTGACGTGCTAAATTCTTGGGAGAAGCGGAGGCTCTGGCAGATAGGACTCCACAAGTAGAAGCTTGCCGAGAATCTCAGAGCAAACATTTCGGGTGGTTATCAGGTACACAGAAGAGACAACAAGAAAAACAGGCAAGAACCCGTTTCTTTATGTAGATATGCCTCCATTTGCTCGCTCACTGCATTTGAGTTTTACTTTATAAGCTGGTTTAGAGATTGTAAGGGAGGGAGGGATTTAAGGAGTCAGAAATTAGAATACCTGACCATGAAAAGAATCAAATAATTAAGAATTGCAAATATGCCTTCCTTTATTTGTCTCTAAAATAGGTGTAGTGTCCTGTTAGAAAGATGAATTAGTTAATGACTTGGAAGCACTTAAAGACTCTCAGGTGGGAGCTTTATTGCTCTATTGAGTTTGTCTGAGTGAAATGTTCTGTGGACTAAGCCCCTCCCTCTCACACTGGAAGAGGCACACGAATCCTCACGTGTTCTCGTTAAAATGAGGGTTCTGCTTCGGCAGGTTTGGGGCGTGGCTAAGGCGGCTGCATTTCTGACAGGCTCTTAGTGAGCTCAGGGCTGCTAGACCACACTTTGAACAACCAGGGTCTTAAGTCTGTTTCTCAAAGGTGGCTGTCTATTGGAATCAGGGGAACAGTTTTTTAAAAATTCCCCCAAAGACTTTGGCCCAGGAATTGGAATTTTTTGAGCCCATGCACCCACTGCCCCCAAACTCAACTCTAAAGCACAGCTAAGTGAGATAACCATATGGGTCTAAGGGACCAGTGTGTATTCAGGCCCACTCCAGAAAGCTGCCATGGGCATTAAATGAGATAATGTAGCAAAGTACATAACCCACATAGTGGTCCCTCAATAAACCTTGACTGTTACAGGCAGCTTTGGCTGTGACAAGATATACCACCCAAAGCACAGACAACACCAGCCCACAGAATATATCAGTTGTGACAGATGTCTAAGTCAGTGCCAGGATGGGGGAAACTTTGGCCATATTATACACAGCAGGTATCACTATGAGGTGTGATAAAAAAAAAAATACAGTGAATGTTTAAATAAAAAAATTATTACAGCAAAAGACACATTGCCATTAATCCACCTCAAAATACTCCCCCTCACTTTGAACACTTATCCCATCATCCTTGCCACTTTCTGAATCAGTTCTAGAAGTCCTCTTTCATGAATGTCTTTAGTGGGACTGTCACAGCTGCCTTGATGTCCTGAATGGATCCAGGTCACACATTGCTTTTGGCCCAGCAATTTCTGTCAAATAAAAAACTTTACAGTGTGTCCTCATCCACCTTATTCACTGGATTGGGCACTGTGCAACTTCTGGCTCTTCCCCCAAGTCAAAACGACCATGAAAGGTAAACGTTTTGAATCTATTACAAACAGTAAAGGTGTTGTTTTCATTGGCGAAGGGGATCCGTGGTGGGAGAAGTGAGATGGCGATATGATGAATGAGATGAGGTTCATGGTCCGGCTGATGAATCCATGGGAAGTAAGACTAGAGGTGGTAGTGAGCCACTGCATGTTCTAGACTAGACAAGTAATGGGTCCAGGATAGCAGCACGAATAGCTTAAAGGGGAGGAGCAAAACAGAAGGTTTCTGTCACAAGCTCAGATGACGATGACCTTCATGGGAATAATGACCATCGAAATAGACCACAGGAGAGAAGAGAAGAGAAGATGTCAAAAGATGAATAGGCAGGATTTAGAGATGAAGTTTGCCTTTAGGGACTTAAGAAAAGTCCTGAAACAAGTGGGCAAGTTTAAAAGAGGAAATAATGAGTCAATTTAAGATTATAGTAAATATGGGTTCATATAGGTAATAATTCAACATATACTCCCTGATTTAAAATATACAATCATGTTCCTTTGTTCTTTTAAAGACTGTGGAATTATTGAATTATAATAACACCAGCCATTATACATAGCACACTTCATAAATTCCCAAACACTGTTACGTATTCCATCATTGAGTATGGTACAAGCTCCAATCTATGACTTCTGGCTCCATTTAGAATCCACATAGACTTCTCCTACCTGCATGCTGGGCCTCTCTTCCCAGTGAAGCAAGGGTTATAAAATGACCAAATTAATCTGAAAGAAGAGTTTCAGCCGTGGGAGAAAAGGGAATATTCATCTACAAAAATGTCAGCAGTAGTTACTGAGACCTCCTTAAGAAATTATAGGTTGCAGCTATTTTTTCTATAAATCGAATTTTCTCAGAATTGTGATCACCATGTGATAGAGTAGGCATCTTCCTTATCTGCTCTGCCCTTTACTATTGTGATACTCTGTCTTTAAAGTGATGCACAACACTGGTCAATCCCTAGAGTGAATAATGAACTTCTCTGGGGACAAAAGGTCTTGGTTAATGTGGTTAGCAAATAACTAAGCTAGTACTAGAGTGATAGATCAAATAACCCTGTCCTGGTCAAGCATAGGGATATACTAATCATATTAATTTTATATTTTTAAATAGCTTTATTGAAGTATAATTTACATACCATGAAATTCACCAATTGTAAATATACAATTCATTTCTTTTTGGTAAATTTATAGAGTTCCGCAACCATCACCATATTCTACTTTTTTTCACATGTCTATTACCCTAAAAAGTTTCCTTATGCTCATTTCCAATTAACCCCAGCTCTTACCACAGCCCTAGGCAACCACTGATCTGCTTTCTAGCTGTATCAATTTGCCTTTTCTAGACATTTCATATACGTAGTCTTGAAAGAAGTCTTTGACTTGAAAGAAGTCTTTGACTTCTTTCCCTTAACATGTTTTATGATGTTCTTCCCATGTTGTAGCAAGTCTCAGTACCTCGTCTCTTTTCATTGCTAAATAACATTCTGCAGAAGAGATATTCCATATTTGGTTATCCATTCACAAGTAGGACACTTACGTTCTTCCTAGTTTAGGGTTATTATAAATAATATTTCTATAAACGCTCATATACATGTTTTTGCATGGACATATGTTTTCATTTCTCTTGTGTACGTTTCTAGAAGTGAAATTGCTATGAGGTAGGAAAAGATGGTTTAATTTTTTTTTTTTAAGAATCTGCCAAACAGCTTCTAGAATAGCTGTACCATTTTATATCTCCACTAGCAATGCACGAGGGTTCCAGTTTCTCCACACACATCCTTCCCAGCATTTGGTAATTTATGTCTTTTTAATTAGGGCCTTTCTTTTGATCTATCGCCCCACCCGCTCCCCGTGGCAACCATCCCTTGGGTCTGTTTCTGTGATTCTGTTTCTTTGGTGAAACGTCTCTCAGGTCTTCTGCCATTTTATAATTGAGTTGTTTGTCCTATTAAGTTGTAATATTTCTTTATATATTCTGCATAAAATCCTTTATTAGGTATATGATTTAAAAATACTTTCTCCTAGTTTCCAGTTTTTCTTCTCATTGTCTTAATGGAATCTTCCAAAGGACAAAAGTTTTCAAGTTTGATGAAGTCCAACTTTTCAGTCTTTTCTTTTAAGGATCATACTTTTGTATAATAGCTGAGAATTCTTTGCCCAACCCAAGATCACAAAGATTTTCTCCTATATTTTCTTCTAGAAGTTTTGTTTTTTCATTCTTGTGTTTAGTTCTACAAGACCTAATCCATTTTTGTGGCTTAGGGATTTAAATTCATTTTTTTTTTTTTGCATGCATGTATACGCATGTGTTGTTTTCCTTTACAACACCTACATGAGGACTATAAAGGCAAAGCATTGTTGATTGGGGCTAACACAGAGTCTAATATCTTTTCAATGTAATTTGGAGGTCAGCATAAAAGAGTGTCTGCAATTTGAGTCCTAGAGGGTGAGCATGAGCCTGTTGGGGAAAGTGGTTTCTTTGTGCGACTTTGATGGACGTGCAGAGACAGAGAGGACCGAGTAGGGATATGCGACAAGCATGTTCTTTTCCAGGTCAGCCAATCAGAACGTGCTACATGCAACAACAAGTAGAACTGGCCATCTGGTTTCAACCTAAAAATGAAAAGTGACTATTTAAATCTACTGTCTCTGTGCTCTAGGCATCACCTAGTATCTCCTTGGTCAATTAAATAAAAATTAATTACAAATTTCATTTCTTCTCACAAGTCTATGTTCACGTAATTACAGGGGTGGCCTTGGCACAGGTAGGGGGAAATGGGGGGACAAGGTGATAAACTAGGATAAACTATACTTAAGAGGCAAAATCATTTTGATTTATCAGGGAAATTGAGGATTTTGTGTGAGTCTTAGGGCAAGACAGATAATTTCCAGAACATAGGGATCTTCCAAAGTATTCCCCTTCCCCAGACCTTAGTCATTTAAAAACATGCTGTAGCCATTAGATTCTCGGCAGCCTCTCTCAAAGTTTTCATGTTCTTCCCAATGATAACAGGTACATGCACAAACAACCACCATAGAGCTAATAAATAACACCTTAATGTAAGATAAACAAGTAGAAATGATGATGACAGTGATAAAGGAAAGGTAATGTGCTGAGAGAATGGCTCTGGGCACACTGAGTAAGAAAGGGAAGGATCTGCCCATCCAGGCCAAAAGGAAAGACAGTGGAGGCCTCTGTTCTTCTTCGAGAGCAGAGCCATGTCAGTGCTGGACTCAGAACTGACCCCGTCAACTATGTTCTAAAATTAATTTTAATAACAGAATAATTATTAACATACAACCCTTCCAAAAGAACCTTATTGTCAATGAAAGTAAAAATGTCCTTTGTATCACTCTCATAATCTCCAGAGCCACCTCTTCCCTCCTTTCAGAAATAACTGTTTGTTGTTGTGATACCTTCCAGAACTTTTCTCTGCATTTACATGCCCACGCAAGTTCCCATAAGGTATGTAAGTGTGCAGAGTGGTTTCTGTTTTACATACACGGTGTTAGATCATATTACTCATTCTGCACCTTGCTTTTTTCATTCATTAATATTTATATTAGATTATTTGTATATTTATATTTATATTATGATACGGGGTCTAGCAGAAGTAATGCCCTTTTTAAAGTAGTTGTAATATTTTTAGGTTACAGAATTACATGCATATGATTTTGTAAATAAAAAAGAGGCATTATTTGTGCTGGACACTGTATTTCTTAGAAATCTTTCCACATCAGGACATAGAGACTACCCCATTTTAGTGGTCTAGACACGGTACCCTGAAATGGTTCAGACTGGATCCTGTGTAGCTGGGCTACATGGACTCACATTTCATGTCTGTGCCATCTGGAGAACCTTGAGAAAGCTACTTAATCTTTTTGTGCCTCAGTTTCTTCATCATTAAAATGGGGATAAGGATAGTGCCTCTGTCATAATAAAAAGTTAGTACATGAAAAGAACAGGATCTGTTACATTGTAAATGCTGAGAAATGTTATCTGTTGTTATTCATTTTAATGGCTATGAGATATGTGTACAATGTAGTTTATTTCCCTACTGATGCACATTTAGACTGCCAACCATTTTTACTATTAACAGTAATAAATAAGTACTTCAATGAATGCCCCTAAACATGCTTCCTTTCTATCTGTCTGTTCCTATGGGGTAGATATGGCAAAGAGGAATTAAAGACATAGGAATTATTTATGTCAGATGTAGTGATAATGCCTAAGTGACCTCCAATTTATATTCTTGTCCACGAGTGCGAGTACCCATTTCTCCACACTCTTTCCATCAATCCGTGTTTCAAATGTTCATTTCTCTAAAGAATGAGAAATCATCTTTTCTTATTGTTTTAATTTGAATTTTTCAAATTGCTAATGGGAACGAAAATATTTTCATATGATTATTGGTCATGGGGGTTTCCTCCTACATGAGTTCCCTCCACATAAATTATGGCCATTTGGTACTTGACTGCTTGGAAACTTCTCGAATTTGGTACTCAACACATTTTGACGCAAAAGTTTTGTTCTGGTACTCATATCGGCTTGGTACTCATCATTACTCAGTGTCGATGGCCTCGTGACTTGCTGCCCTTTCCAACCAAAACATGGGGTCAGGCACTAGTCATGTAGTAGCTCTTGCCCTGTCACATCCCCTTGCGGTCTTAGACTCTGTGGTCATTTTGTGTATTTTTGGTTTGGGAACGCATTATATTTATTTACATTATTCTTTATGGGAAAAATGTGTTTGGTACTCATCATTTTTAGGACGGATTGTGCCTCCCAGAATCAATTAATGAAGAGTACTCAGGTACTGCTGTATTGAGTTCTTTGATTTGCAGAGCTTCTTTATATATTCTCCAGCAAAATTTCAAGCAACCGGTAAAAGAAATTTGCCGGTTGCTTGAGAGTGCCAGTTGCTTCAGTTCCATTTAACAGAGAGTCTACTGTGCCCAGTTTGTTATATACTGCAAATATATTTTCCCCAGTTTAAGTATTAATTTATTAAAGCACCCCAAGGAATGCCTAACCCATCCTCACTAGTCAAGTAATTGGTGGGATCTTGGGAGAATTAAACCACCTACAGACCCCCATGGCTATCCTCAGACCACAGCTCTAACAAAGGTTGAAAGATGACATGGGTGAGCCAGGGGCTATGGACACAGTTCAGGAAAGAGCTGTGCATCAGACCACATTTAGTCCCCACTAGTTCAGATGTGCATGATTGTAAGAGTTTCTGAATTTTGTTAATCTGATCATTTTTATGCCTTGAACTATGACTACCTCTGAAATAACGATTCCAGGTGAGGAGATGGTGGCTGGCAAACCCCTGGAAAGAAGCACAGTAAATTCTGGAATAAAAGACATGAGAGATGGGGAATGAGAATAAACTGTCATGAGATTCTTCTGGGACCATGCTACTCAAAGGAGCGGGGATGCAGAATCTCGTGCCCCACCGTGGGCTTGCTGGATCAGAGCCTGAATTTTGGTAAGATTCCCAGGCGAGTCACGTGAACATTAGAGATTGAGAAGTACTGCTCTAAGCCTATTTAAACTGGCCAGAACGATCTGTGTGGTGGACCTCACGTTGCATGTCCTATCTGTTATCAGTTGAATTGTGGCCCCTCAAATTCATATGCTGTCCTAACCCCCAGTGCACCAGAACCTGATCTTATTTGAAAATGATGTTGTTTCAGATGTAATTAGTTGAGACACGGTCGTACCAGAGTAGGATCTGACTGGAGTCCTCCTTACAAAAGGGGAAAATCGGGCACAGGCATGCACACGGGGAGAACACAGAGGAAGAAGGCTGGGGTCACGGTGATGCCACCGAAGCCAAGTCGTGCCACATATTGCCAGCAAACCTTCGGAAGCCAGGAGAGAGGCTTGGATCAGGTTCTTCTTCATGACCCACAGAAGGAACCAACCTTGCCACCTTGATCTTGGACTTCTAGACTTCTAACCTCCAGATCTGTGAGACAATAAAATTCTGCTGTGTAAGCCATCTAATTTGTGGTATTTGTTAGGGCAGCCCCAGCAAAGTAACATACCAACCAGGCCGTTGGTTTCCCATGATGGAGGCTCTGGGCATGCAGTGCTCTAGAAAAGACACCCTTGGATTTATCTACTGGATCATAAAAAAATTTAAGGGGAATAAATAGGATGCAAGATGCTACCTCCCTCTCAGACAGTCATGGTCCCTCCTCAGTGCCTTCTGCACAGTGTTCTTCCCTTTTCACAGGGTCAGTGACGCCTCCAAAGGCTTTCAGCAGTTGGCACTCTTGCTGTGCTCACATTTAGCTTTCCTGCCTGAAATAGAAGTGGAAGCAGTTGGGTAGGGAGAAAGGCTGGCTGATGAAACAAATCCCATTATCCTTGCTTATACATTGCTGTTCAAGTGTTTTAACTAATGGGCTGTCTATTTAGAGGCAGTTTGCCCTGGTGAAATTAAAAGAAAAAAAATGTATTTGACATAGTGTCCATTTCTTTCTTTCTCACTCATTAGTGATTCAGAGCAGTTCACTCCACAGTTCCTGGGTGACCTACAGACTGTTTTAAACAGAGTCTGTGGCCTGGATTGAAATCAGAGTAGTCCAACCTTCAGCTTCCCTGGGCCACATTGGAAGAAGAAGAACCGTCTTGGGCCACACAGAAAATACACTAACACTGATGATAGCTGATGAGCTAAAAATAAATAAATAAATAAAAGCACCATGCATAATTTTCTTAATGTTTTTAAGAAAGTTTACAAATTCACGTTGAGCCACATTCCAAGCCGTCCTGGGCTGCGTGAGGCCCATGGGCTGAGGGTTGGACAAGCTTGGAGTAGACAGATCATCATCTTCCTGATTGCAGTTAGTTACCTCCTACTCAGGTTTTTGGAAATGGGTGGTGCCTGGGAAATAAGGTGCCGAAGCCCCCGACTGTTCCTCTCTTAGGTTTATTTCCATGCATTAGAAAATAAAACTTTTACTTGCCCTACATGTATCCGTTAAACGATGCCTGATGGTTCTCAGAAAGATTGTCTTCTAATAACAGCTAATGCTTATCGAGTAGTTAAATACGCTAAGCTCAGAGCTCACACTTGATACGTGGATTGTCACACTTAATCTTCATCACATCCATTTGAAATAAGTGATGAGATTTTCTCCATTACACAGCTGAAGAAAGTGAGGTACAGAGAACTGAACTCGACCGCCCACACACAGCTAACAAGGTGTGAGGCATAATCCTACCAGGTCCGTTCCAGGGGGAAACACCTAAGAACAGCTCTACAAGGGAGGCTCACTGCAACATCTACTACTCCTCAAGGGTCTGTCACTGCCACCACAGAGCAAGGGTTGGGGGAGTAATGGAGGGCAGAAGAAATGGGATGACGAGATTTTGCTCGGCAGGTAGCCAGATGCAAAGGCTAAATCCACCTGAAAAGATCAATTGAATTCTGTAGGTCACATTCTCAAAGCCCAAAGTTCCTCGCTAAAGGTAGGCAATATAGGCTAGAGCAAGGTTCTCAAACTTAGAATCACCAAGAGAGCTTATTAATGTACAGATTACTGGACCCTACTCCCAAAGCTACTGATTCAGTAGGTCTTGGGTGGGGCCTGAGAATTTGCCTTTTTAATAAATCTTCAGGTGTCGCTGATGCTGCTTCTGGGGACCCCACTTCGAGAATCCCTGAGCTAGTCGTGAACAGCACAGTTTCTGAAGTCATAGGAAGCTAAATTCAAGTCCCAGCCTGCCACTGACCAGCTGTCTGACCTTGGGAAAGTTCTTAATCTTCTCTGCACTTCTGTTTTCTGCAGTATAAAATGAGCTAAAGATTGGACTTTATCTCTTGCAGTGATTGTAAACAAGGTAATGCATGTTTATAAAACTGGCACAGGACCTGGTACTTACTAAGCATTCAACAAAGGCCAGCTACCACCACCATCATGATCCCACTTTTTATTCCTACACAAATGGTTTATTCTTATACTTCTCTTGCCTCTAACATGCCAGGCGTCTTTGTGTTTCCGTTTGAAAAATGGATCTCCAAAATAGGCCCTATATCATAAATTTGTTATGAGAGTAAATGAGTTACTCTGTATAAAGAATTTAGCACCATGCCCACGTATACTCAGAGTTCATTATTATTATTTCTTCTCTCTGCTATCAAATATGCATTCTACTAATTGTTTTATATACATTATTTCATTTAATCCTCACAGTATCCCTGCAAGGTAGAATATGTTAGGATAATTTTATAAAGGACAAAACTGAAGCACTACAGGTTAAATTACTTGCTTGAGCACTCAGTGACTAAGATGAGGTTTAAATGTGTATCTGTTGGACCTGATAAACACTGCCCCCCTATATTACCCTACACTCCCACCAACTTCATAACTCACTTCAAACTGGATTGAGGCCTCTTGCATTGGGAATCGGGGATGCCAAGAGAAAGCAAAAGTTTTTTATTTAGAAAAGTAGGTTTGGAAAAATAGTTTCACTTATGGGTCCATGAAATAGATCAGAGCTTGTTGCCATGCTAACCCCCTTCACTTTTTAGACAATCAAGATGACTTCCAATTTGTAAAAATTTATGCAGAAAGAAAACAGAGTAGCCATGAGTGAGGCTCAGCCACATAATGTGAAAAATAGAGGCATTTATGGCTGGATTTTTTCTGGACAGCCCTCGTATATATTTTTTGCATCACTCGCTGTAAAGCATTCATCTTACTCCTGGTTCTACACCTTGTTTTCTTGCTCGGTCATCACCAATCCACACAGTCAGACATGGGAATGTTAAATAATAGCTATAATAATCATTTGAATCCGGAATAAACAGTGTCACTATGTGAGACTCAGACTTCCCTGAAAGAAGAGGTACGTAAGGGTAGTCTGGGCACCAGCTTCAACTCCACCTGAGTTACCTATGACAATTGTTTGGCTTTCTGTAATCACTGAGGAGGCTCCCAAAGATGTTCATTATGTTAAACTGGTACCGAGTGCCAAGGCGTGTTCCTAGGCAGCTTTCAAGGTTATAGCAGAGGGAACGTCAGGCTTGACCTCAGAGGGAGATGCCTTCCAGCTGATGCCTGTGGTTCCTGTTTGCAGGAAGCAGAAGCCTCCAGCAGTGGAAGATCCCATTTCTATTCACCTGGAGGCAAAGAATAATCATAAACATGTGCTCTTGAATGTTCAACCACGCTGTCTGACTTCTCAACCACACACCCCCTCTACTACCTTAGGTTTCCAAGAGGAGAAGGCAATTTTAATTCACCCTTGTTAAAAACAGAAAATAAAATCTTACAGGAGAAGAGAATACGGGTACAGAATGTGATTGTAGCCAAAAGTTATCCCATCGCGCTGGCCTGTGACCAGTTTGCCTGGGAGGATTTATTTTAAGCTATTCTTATCTGAATTCGTCTGGCTGCGCCAGCATGGGAGCTAATTCCCTGACAATAAGCCTGCTGGGGTGTGTTTGGGTCTCTGTTTGTTTGTTTTGATGTGCACAAGGACTGCAAAATGGATAGCAGCATCACACGCTGCTCTAAATGAGAGGCGCGGGCTGGCACAAGCGGGGACACTGACGATATTTGGGGATCTGGGTGATGAACAAACAGCACTTCAGGGAAAATGTAGGTAGGCACATTCCCGGGGGCGGAGGGTCTCTTGAGATGGGTAGGACTACCAGAATTCCAAACACCAGCCTGCCCAGACGACTGGGAGGGGACGTCCACGATCTCTGTGAGCAGGGAAGTGGGCAGAAACACTGCGCTCTGAGCCGAAGAATCCCCTCACTCAGGGCATTTCACGTCATTCTCACACCCAGCTCAGGGGTGTCCTGACCTCAAGGGTGCCCCGACTCACTGTCTTCTGCTGTCACCCAATCTCAGTTGTGAGCATGGATGAAAAACCTCTGGTTTCAGTTTCTTAATGCTCTTTGTTCCAAACTCTCCAATCTCTGCCTCATCTCACCTCAAAACCTTAAACATTATCTCTCACAAGTGTGTCACTTCCCAAACGTCACCCACTAAAATTCTCCCCGTCTCCTGCCACCAGAGGCCCATGAGCACACATCTTTACGTTGCTGCCCCTTTTCCCACGTCAACACCACCCTTCTGACATCACTTCTCTGTCATCAGCCTAGTTCTTGCTCCCTTGGTATTTCCAAAACCCTCTTCTTGAATATACCTTGGTCTTTCAAAACCTAGGGGTCCAAATATTAATATTGGGCTGATGGGGTCTCCCATATAGACATGCTGTTTGACCTCGGGTAGGCCATTAGCCTGTACGAGAGGGGACCCCCTGCCAAAATGCCCAGAATTATTTTTCTTTAATGTGGGAGGGATGGTGCACTCAGAATTTGTTTCCCTGGGACAAATCGTCAACTGAAGTTTTTATCTGGAAGTTTGCTGTCGTGATTTGCAGGAGGAACATCCTAAATTGTGGCCAACAATTTTCACTATAACAAGGTACCTGCCCATACCACGCTGAGTGTTCAGCAGTTTTTGACCAGAAACTAGCCTGACCCTTGGCCCACCCTCCCTATTCACTCGATCTTGCCCTGATGGACGTCTTTTGTTTCCCCAGATGAAAAAAACATCTTGACATGGAAGAGGTGAAACAGAAAAACAGCAGAAGCACTAAAATGCTTCAAAATGGGAGTTCAAAAACTTTTCAGTAGTGGGAAAAGCGTCTCGATAGGTGCAGTGCATCAAACAGAGAGCACTTTGAAGGTGGCTGAAGTTTCAACATGTAAGAAAAAATACACAATTGTTTATAAATAACTTTCAGGCTCTTTGGGGTCCCCCCTTGTACAAACACACTTTGTGTTGCTCTCTAATTGATTCAGTCAAATTCCCCACAGTGCTTTGTTCCAACTTACCGTGTCTCTCTAACGCTCCCACTCTAGCCCCCGGCTCTTCATTAGAAAGAAATAACCTGATGCTTAGTTTGCCCAGAAGACCAAAAACACACAATACAAAAATCCTCAATTTCCCTCCTCTTCACCTCAAAAATCACTAAGGCTTCCGTTTCCCTTAGCTCTTATTTCAGAGGAAGAGATATTTCCCTTTTCTACCAAGATTCACTCTACCTTATCTTATGACTGGATGCTACCCCTTATAAATAAGTTCAGATATTAGTGATCTTGTCCACCACATCTATGAGGGCTGTCTGGAAAGTATCCAGCCATGTAATAGTAAAAATAGAGGCATTTGTGGCTGGGTTTTTTCTGGACGGACCTCGTATTTCTATTAGGTCAACCTCTTGTCAATTCTGGTACATGCTTAGATTTATTTTTTTTTCATTAACACAAATAAATGCATTTATTTATGATATTATTCTTTTTTAATTTATTTTTATTGTTAGACTTATTGGGGTGACATCTGTTAGCAAGGATGACATAGGTGTCAGGCATACAATTCTACAGTGCATTGTCAACTTGATGTATAATACGTTCACACCTAATGTGACTTCTCTTTCCATCACCTTATATTTAGCTTCCCCCCCTCCTCTCCCACCCATCCCCTTTCTCCCCTCCCTAACCCACTTGTCCCCACATAAATATTGAACTATTGATTGTGTCCATGGGTTGGTTGTTTGTTTGTTCATTTCTTTTTTCTTTGTTGCTTTCAGTTTTATATTCTGCATATGAGTGAAGTCATGCTTAGATTTAAACAGTAAAATCTACATTTAAAGAGTAAAATTCTTCTCTATGTTTAAAAAGTAAAAGCGTTCTTTCACCCCATGACCATCCTAAATTATCAATTTACTCTGGGCCTTCTTTAACAACCAAATTCATTGAAAGAGATATCTCAACACGCACCACTTTCTGGTTTGTTTTTCTCTTTTGCATCTAAATTCTGTGTCTCTCCCAACAAAAACTAATGGCTCAAAAATTACTAATGAAAATGGCAAACCCACCAGTCACTGCTCCTTTGGTTTCTGTGATCTTGCACCATCTTGGTTCTTTCACCTTTTTAACTGCTTTCTCTTCTGTCTTCTAAACTTTCAATATAGCTTTACTTAAGGTCCTGTCCTCAGTGCTGCTCCCTTCTCTCTCTCTCTATGCTGTCAACAGTTTTATATACATTCCTGGTTCCGAATGCCATCACCACGCAGAAAACTTCTTAGATGATCTCTACCCTCGCCTCCAAGCTCCACCTTATAAACCCAATTTTCAACTGGCTCTCAGATGCATAATACTAGTAATCATAATAGCAATAATTTATTCAGCACCTGCTATGTTATTATTTATATATGTTATGTTCATTCATATATGTTATTAACATATGTTATTCAGACACAATACTACTGTATTCATTTAAATGACCTCATTTCATTTCCCCCATATCTACTCTACAAGTAGATACCACACACTCTTTACAAATAATAATATCAAGGTTCAGGGACGTGAAATGACTTGCTCAAGGTTATATATATTTTATGGCACAGGCCTGGTACTTGAATCTTGATCCTGTAAAAAGCCTTGAGCTAAAGGTCAGAGGAACAGAAATCTGGGTCCTGGCTTTGACATTAACTGGTTCTTGTCTTGAACGTATCACTTAGTCTTAGTGGGTCATTGTTCTCTGACCTACAAAGCAAGGATAAAAGACCCCACCAGTATTACCCAATTCTAAACTTCCAAGTTTTATAATTCTAAGATTGTGACATATCTCTTTGGCATCTCAAATGTGACAAGATTGAAAACAAATACTCGGTCATATGCACTCACACCTAGCGTACTCCATTTGGGCTTAATCATCTCACAGTTACTGACAAGCGCCTCCGAGGATTTTTTCCTTTGCTGGGTGTCAGATTTGCTGCCACAAGACTATTATTGTAATAGAAATAGAAAGAAAATTCAGTTGTCATTTTTTTAAAGGACGATCACTTTACCAACCATCTGCAAAGAGTGAGTTTGGAACATTTTAAATGAGGTGCTTGAAAGTAGTTCATTAGTGCCTTATAAAATGTCATTTTAAAAATGTAGTGGTTTTAAAAAATTTTTACCTTCAAATCAATCTGTGAGATGTCCTGGAAGACAAAACGACTATAAAAAATACATAAAATCATGTAGAACAAATCACTTCATAACCTATCAGAATCTAATAAATCAAATGTTTGTGATTTTTAATAACTACTTTTTATCTTTACAAAAGTAATACAAGCTTAATATAAAAAGTGTAGAAACTACAAATTAAAAAAAAGAAAAAGTATATCACCCATAAGCCTATATCTAAGGGATATCTACTGTTAAAATTGTTATGTATAATTTTTCAGTCTTTTGTTTCCATACATGATTTTTTAAAAAGATCCTACTCTAAATCTAGTTGTAACTGGATTTTTAATTTTGAAGTATATTTTAACCATCTTTCTATTGTGTCATGTATTTTTTTCCTTCATCTTGTCTCTTAAATAGATGCATAGTAATCTTGAGTCAGAATGTACCATGTGTATATAACCAATTTCCTAACATTGGTTAGTTAGGTTATTTCCAAGTTTTTACTCTTCTAAACAATGTTTGCTAAATAGTCATGTAACTAAGTCTTGAATATCTTAAATAAACTCCCAAATACGGAACTGGAAGGTCAAAGAGTATGCAAGTTTTAAAAATTCTTGATATCATTATAACTAAACTGTTTACAAAATGGTTGCAACTCAAGTCTGCTTCACCACCATACAGATTTATTGCTTTCTTCTACTTTCACCAGAGCTTCATATTATTGTTTCAATTTTTACAAAATTAACATTTATTTTAATTTGTATCAAATCAATTTTATACCAAGTATTGTGTCCAAATTTATACTATAATACGACTTCTTTTTTCTTTTGTAAAGTGTATTCTTAATTGTAAGAGGAAACAGCTCAGGACAAGAGAAAAGCAATCTGAAAAGTCAGCAAAACTCTATGGGCTAAAATTCATTTCTTAAAGCAGTTGATATAAAAATAATGTGCCAGGGCTTCTAGAAAAGTGAAAAAGGACTAGGCAAAAACAAACAAAATAAAAAGCAGAAATCTTGAAGAAAACTAAAAAAAAAATGACCAAAAAACTAAAAAAGAATGAGTTGATCACTGAGAAATTCTTACTATTGGGGGAAAATATTTCTGTATAATTCTGTGTGAAGTAGGACAGTGAGATTACATATGATAATAGTTAATGGAAGTCTTTAACGTAGGAGTCAAGAACTGGTCCATATATTCTGCTAGAGTAAAACATTTCCTAAATTGTTACAAGGCTTAGGCAAAAAAAAAAAAAAAAAAAAAAAAAAAATCTCTGTGTCTCAGTGAAACTCTTGAATTCATCACTGAAAAAATATCCAGCAGCTCAGTTATTAGAATCAGCATTTAATCCTAAAGAAGCAAAAGCTTTATACCTTGATGATCTCAGCTGTCACTAAAAAGGACACAGAATGGTGAGATTTTAAAGGTTTTGAAGATGGGTGTAAAGTCTAATGTGGTGTGACCTCTATCAAGTAACTTAAATGTTTAGAGCCTCAGTTTCCACTTCTGCTTAGAGATGACACTATCATCCTGATTACCTCACGGAGTTGTCATAAGGCTCAAGTAGGATAGTAAATGTGTAAAAGGTCTTTGTAAACAGTCAAGATTGAAGACTATCAAGTTAAATATGGTGGGATGTTGAAGTCCATAAGTATCACATGACTAACTTTAAAAATATCCATAAGATTTCCCAAGCCCAGAATATTAGTCACCTGACTAACTTAAGAAGATGTCTGTACAATTTCCTAAATCCAGAATATTAGTCACGTTCTTAAATCCCAGTCTGGAAGAGCTGTGGGGTCCTTTTTTTTTTCTTTTTTTTTGCAAAACATTTAAATAACTACCTAGACCTACATCAAATATGCTTACATATTTCTGCTGTCTGGGAAGTCTGACTTTCTTAATCTTGCTGTGACAAACTCACATTACATTTGGGAAAATGTGTTATCTTAAACTCACCTGACTTCATCCCAGAGCATGCTATGTCTTACTTTCTGCCCGGGGCTTGGCCTAAAACTTCAGAGTCCATTGAATTTTGTCACTTCCACCTCCTCTCACTTTATCAAATTAACTAAGGAAAAAAAAATCCTTTTATGAAGATACATATAAAGTTCTTAAAATGTTTAATCAAAACTATAAACTTAGCTATATTATCTGCCGAAACTCAAAGTTCAAGTTTTAACTTAAGTAGGTGAGTAAGTATCTTACTGTCTTATATTTTTATTCTGAATGATAGTTTGCTCTAGAACTTGTTCACAATTTTGCAAAACAGAAAATTAATGTCCAATATGTCTTTTCTTCTCTCACATTCAAATTAAATAATTGATGTGGTTTTACACATTGGCTAGCTCCTTCTCATCAGTCGTCAGCTTTTCCAGTCAGTTTCAGGCCTCCTGCCCACTTTAAGAACTTATATCAGCACATCAGAAGGCCTATTTTCTGTCTCAGTAGTTGATACCTCTTTGTTGAATGGCTACACTATCAAAATACTGTCTGTGACTTTGGTCAAAGGAGATTGTTTCATGTAAGACAAGGAAGAAGACCAATTTATTCATTGACCCAGTGTTTACCATATGCCAGTTACTATTATGGGCATAGGAATACGATATTGAACAAATAGACAGGGTTTTCACTCTCATGGTCCTTGCATTCTACAGAGGGAGATTTATTATAAACAAGTAAATAAATTCCTGTATAATGCCACAAGTGACGAGTGCTGTGATGATTAAATGTTATGTGTCAACTTGACGAGGTGATGGTGCTTAGTTATTCAGTCAAAGACAATACTAGATATTGACATGAAAGTATTTTATAGATATAATTAACATTTACAATCAGCTGACTTTATTAAGTAAAGGAAATTAACTTCCATAATGTGGTTGGGACTCAGGAAATCGACTGAAGGCCTTAAGAGTCAAAACTGAGGTTACCTTAGAGAAAAAAAGAAATCTGCCTCAAGACTGGGGCAGAAATCCTGCCTAAATCTCCAGCCTGTGAACTTGCCATACAGATTTCAATTTTGCCAACTTCCACAATTGTATGAGCAAATTCCTTAAAATAAACTTCTGTACTTATATGTAGATGAATCCTTTGTTTCTGTTTCTCTGGAGACACCTTACTGATAACAAGTGTCAGGAGGGATACGCAGCAGGTAAAAGGGGGAGGTGATGTGAGAATCGGAGGGGACCACAGTTTGGAGAGGTTGTCAAGGAAGGGCTCCACTGGGAAATGACATTTCAACAGAAGCCTGAGTCGAATGAGGGAGGGACGAGACAAAGAGCCAGACGTGGAATCTTCCAGGCTAAAGGAATTTCAAGGCAATGACTCTGAGGAGGAACTAATCTCAGCATGTTAGTAGACCAAGAACGTTAGACTGGTTAGAGCACAGTAAATGAGCAGAGGAGCGAGAGGCAACGATTTAGGGGATTGGGCAGAGGAAAATCAAGGAGGATCCTAAGTGTGATGAGAAACCATTGGAGAGTTTTGAGCAGGGAAACAATGTAATTGGATAACATTAAGAAATAATTACCCCTCAGTGACTGTGTGCAGAATTGACTAACAGCAGGCAACGGTAGGGAAGGGAGACCAGTTAGTAAACCTTCCAGGCCAGCTGTGATGGTGGCTTGGATGAGGGTGAAAGGTGTGGAGATATTGAGAATTGTTCAAATTTGAGATATATTTTGAAGATAGAGCTGTTACCACTTTATGCTTCCCTAGCTCTTTAATGGGATGTGTGGTAGAAAGGGAATCAAGGATGATACCCAAGTTTTTAGCTCAAGCATCTCAGCAAAAATGGTGCCATTTAAGAGAGGATGCCAAGAATTTCGGATATGACCCAGTCAAGAGATTTATTAGACAACCAAGTAGAAATATCACATAGGCAATTGGCTATTCTGGAGAATTGGCCAACTCAAAATGTTTTTGTGAGTTTAAATCGTGCAATTCCATTTTGCTTTTTGGACCTCAGTTACCCATCAGTGGTCATCAAGTTTGCATATAGTCTGTCAATTGCTTCAACAGTCTCATTCTAGTAGTATGTTTATTTAAAAACAGCAACTCTGCTATTAGCTATTCAAATATTGAAACAGGTAATTTAGGAATAGTAATAAATATAATTGCTTTTTGCAAGACTAATGTTTTCAGGATTTTCACATATTCTTTTGATACAATAAAGCTCTTGGTAAGTGCAAAAATTAGACAGTTATTAGGCAAAAAGAGGTAATACCTATTAATTAGTTCATTGCTGATAGATAGGGGTTATGTACCTACTTCAAAGCAGAGGATTCTGGAATCTCCATCAAGAGATATTGGACCCAGACTCTAGGAGGCTGTGGCTGTAATTGAGCCAAAAGGAGATGGAGTACAAAGATGCTGGAACCAGCCTCACCTGAGCAGTAAGTTCCTTCACACGTATCAATCCAAGAAAATTCCCGGGAATGCCTACATAATTGGCAGAGCTTCAGGATGGAGAAAACGTTGAGCTTTAATCTAAAATAATTACCATAAATGGTCCTTCACATGTTCCTAGGAAGCGGCCCTACACCAAGCCTTTCTGTTAATTTGATGTCTGCTCTGGACAAAGAACCATCATCTGAACTTGTCACATGAAATCCGGCCAATTCCATCACACTTTGCAGGAGTCCAATCCGCTGCCACTGCCGATGCCTTTGGAGCCACAGAGTGATAGTCAGCCCGGCCGTTATGGATGCCCAACACATGGCAGACCTGAAAATAAACGTTATGCAAAAGGCCACAGGCCCACCATCGAGTCGTTATTAGAGCCGAGCTGAGTGCTGCAAAATGACTGAACACCCACTATCCAGAGAGGAACAGAAATTTCAGAGACTGTTTGGGGGTAGACGACTAATGGAGACGGCTGGTTCCAACTTCCACGCTGCAACAGACACACAGAAGCTGAAAAAGCAGAGTGGATATTCAAAGGCCTTTTTAAAAACATCCGAGCTAGGCATGAGTCTAGTTTCCAATCAGCCAAGGGTGAAGAGAAAATGATTTGAATGCACTTCTGTTGTTTCCTTTCTTTCCTATGAGGAATTGAGAGCTTATCCTCAGAAATCTCAGTTCCTGGGGAGGCAGGGATTTTGCCTCAGCTGTTCTGACAAAGAGAGAGAAAGGAATGGCGTGTACCCCAACTTGAGGACTCACATCCTGTGAAAATCATCGCTACTCCTCTATTCAGCTCCCTCTCCCTATGTGTGTTAATTTTGAAAGGAAGAAGTGGGTTGAAGTCTTTTCTTTAAGTTGGACTGTGCTCTGTTAAATGGTACAAGATGTTTTCAGCCACAATGCTGTGGGAACTCCTCCTAGTAGCTTTTTCACTTCTGTGTAATGTGCCCTTGGAGGACAGACAGCTTCTCCAGCTGCTCCTATTGGTCATTCAGGATCCAGTTTTCAAAATAAACTAAAGCCATATTTGTGGTATGTTTTATCATCGTGCATTTTGCTGAATGTCTCTCCAAATGTCTAATTGACATAAAAGTTTTGAAAAGTTATTTTTCTGACCCTTTCTCCGGTGTCATGCTTCATTCTGCCACCTTGACATCATGCTGACTCCCTCAGGAGGCCGTGCTAAGGAGCGCAAGAATGTGTCAACAGGCACTGTTGTGGGTGAATGTACTCCTCCAAAGGCATTAAACTTTTATGAATGTGTTTATGTATTATACATGTACAAGTCAGCAAGTCTGTATTAGAAATAATCTGCAGAGGCAATAAATTAATGCTGTTTTATTAACATTTGTTTACGTGTTCAACAAATGGCTCCAAATTTGTGGCCAAAATTCCCCCCATCACGAGCTACCAAACACTCCCATGCCCTGGTGTCCCACCCTCACTAGGCTGAAGCTGGGATATGCCCTTTTCAGCTCTCAAAATCTCAATTTGCATAAAGATTCTCAGCCTTCTAAATTATCTGTGTTTCTTTGTGGAATTATAAAGGTTGAGTGGCGAGGGCTTCAAGAATCCTCTTAAATAATTAACTGGCATAAACAAAGTAACATCTTGAAGACTGAGTTTTTTCCCCTCCCCTTGGGGAAAAAATAGCAAATTCCTTAAGATAATAAATTAGATAGAAAGGGGCAGACATATTTAAAGGATAGAGTAGGGGAGGAGCATTGGAGAAACAATACAGGATTTTGGCTACTGCTTCTGGGCCAGAAAAGATTTCTTGTGGTCATTGTTACCCACCCAGCAATAATAAGCTATGAGGAGAAGATTCAAAAAAATACATGGCAGGTTTGCTGTAGATGATATTAAAAATACACCATTAATGACATAAGAATGTGTGAACGTGTGTGTGTGTGTGTGTGTGTGTGTGTGTGTGTGTGTGTATGCATAGCAGGAAGTGGAGTAACCCTCCTCAAAAGTGTTTAATGAGAGGACAAAGAATTGGAGACACAAGGGTATTCTGAGGTATCAACCTGTTCTGCCCATCAGCTGATGATGAACCACACGTGATTTTCATGAACGGACTTATGTGGATCTGAGGTGTATCTTCCAGGGAATGAAGGGGAAATGTGGGCTTCCACACCAGGTTTGTTTTCACAGTCAGAAGAACTGCAGGAGGCAGCCCCAAGGGAGACCAGAGCCAAAGGTTTGCGTCACTCCTTTCCAGTGTGTGTATAAGGACTCTTGGGAATTGTGACTTTGCAAGGCAGCCTAGCACGCGTTTGAGCACTCACTCTGCACACGGTGCCATCAGAAACTCCTCATCACGGCCAAACTCCTTGAGGGGTGGCTTCAAAGTAACTACCCTTATTTTCTGTGTATGTGAAAGTCGGACCTGAGCTGCACAGAGCTCTGCACCCCCCACTTTACACAAACCTTGTTTACTTCTTCATTTCCCCGTGGAAATACATCTTCTTACTCCAAACACTGTATTCTTTAAAATTATGCTTAAAACTCTTCTTTTCTATAAACCTCATCAATCTCCTTTTCATTTATTGTACTATCCCTCCATTCATTCATTCCTGAAACAGTTTTGAGCACTTACTATATACAAGGCAAAAGATAGGATTGGAGGCCACAGAAATGTGCAAGTTCCATTCTCTATTCTCAAAGAATGTGTAGTCCAGTCAGGCAGATGGACAATATTGTGACAACTGTCACCAACAGGCGTGCACCAAGGAGTGCTGGTGGGGAAGCTAACATGGAAGTTTCCTGAAAGTGGCAGTGTCTGTGATGAGTCTTAGAAGATGACTGGAAGTTAGCCAGGCTAGGCATCCAAGGCATGGAGGTCAGTGCCAAGACTGCAAAGAGCCGAATGGAAACCTTGCTTATCACTGTAGCTTTTTTTGCATAAGTGTTCCTAAGAGTCTGTCGTCAGACTGATCCCCCTTCAGACCACAGGCTCTCCGAAGGCGAAATTAAATGAGATAATGTGCCTACCACAAAGTTGTAGGGGATGGCTTCTAGAATTCTTATTATCATTATTTAAATCTGGCTTCCTGTTTATCTTCCTGAAATACCAATAAAGTGCTCTTTAAATGAACATTTACATCTTGTTGCTAGCTATTTTATTCCTCTCACCCCTCGGGTGGCAGGCAGGACCAAGGGGGCTACAAGCTAGAAGGATGCTCAAGGAAGGAGTGAGAGAGGGCCAAGGAATTAAACCCCAAACTTCCTGTGAGGAGCCCTCTGCTCACTCCCCAGAGTGTTGACAGTAACTTCCTGTGGGATGAGTTGGAAGAAGGAAGCCGTGGGCTGCAGAATAGCACACAGCTGGCTCCATGACTCCCTCCCTGAGTGTCTCTATAAATCAGACTGGAGGGAGGCAAGCGTCTGTTGGGCAGGAGGAGGGAAGTTCAGGGGATTTTTCAGTAACTGGCAATAGGGCTTTGCCGTCGTCTCCTAATGGATCATGAGCTACTGACATGGGAACTGAACAAAACCTTTGACTTCTTTTCTAAGCATTACCACCAATAAACATAGGGTTTGTCTTCTGTTTTAAATGGGAAACGTGACAGAGTTTTTTTAAACAAATATATTCTGGGTGTCTTTATTTCCTTTTAAGCAACTGGACCAGCACCAAAATAGCAACCTTAAAATGGGTGGTAAAGTACATGTGTATAATTTTTCATATAAATCTCTGCTTCTCGACCAGTTTGCACGTTGCCTGCACGTTTATATCAGATCTTGGAAGCCCAAGGTGTGTGGAAAGGCAGCAAGGGCATCCAGGCCTTGCACTGTTTCATTAGTTAGGGTGGGGAAGCCAGAGGGAAGAAATGATGGTACTATTTTTCCTTTCTTCTGTGTGGTCCCATTAGTTTTCCAAATTATTTTTCCAACCGCCACTTAAACCTCCCAGGTGTTTTTGATAGATGGAGAAACAGAGGCAGGAAGGAACCAATCGAGTTGACACCCAAGCCACCCTTCCTAGAGCTGCTGCTTCCCAGCTCCATCCTTGATGCTTTCTGCTAAATCCTCTGCTCTCTGTCACAATGAAGGCAAGTCTCTGATCCCAGCTCAAAATAGCCAGCACATTCCTCACTCTGTCTTTGTGACCACCCTCGGGGCCCAGAAGAGCTCTAGGCAGAAGTCCGTAATTCTGATGCAGATTGGCACCAAAGGGGTGGGAAAGAGGGGAAAGCTGGCAGTGTGGAGAGGCCACGAGGGAGTGAGAACTCAGGAGAGGTACGTCCTTGTTGGAGCCAGCTCTTCCCAAACCCCCTTCTAGCACTCTCACCTGAGATGGGCATTTATACCACAGAAACTGGCAAACACTGCAAAGCGGGGCTTCTACCCAGTTCAGATCCCCAGAGAGCTCGTTATGCAACATTTACCTGCATGCTATTATCTAAGGACATTCAAATTCAACTTTTATTAATGGTGCAGGAAACAAATGAAACTCATTGCTTCTGCAGCCGGCCTTGAGTTTGAGACCCCTGAAGCCTTACTAGTTCTCTCCTTTTTTTTTTCTTTTTCTTTTGTGTCCTCCTTCTCTCTCCTCCCCTCATCCTCTGACTTCTAAAGGAAAAAAAAGGCCAATAAGCTGGCCCTACAAAATCATTATGAAGGAAACAAGGTAGAAGAACGAATACAACTCGCCCACAGGTGTGTGAATAACTCCAGGTTCAGAGAGTTTACCTTCTCTCAGTTGAAACTCTTCAGCCCACCTCTATTGTTAACACCTGTGAAATTGTTCCATAAAACAATCCCACAAGCCCAGTTCTGTCTCTCAAATGTGCAGTCTGTTACAGTTCTTGTCAATGAGGCAGCACATAATTCACTTAGAGGGCCATGTGAAGTGTTCGTGAATAACAAATTACGATTTAGTTCCAACATTCCTGATGGGGCCTGGGTGTGCGTACAGGTTTATGGATCAGTTTCATGGGAATGCACTTCACCGAGTTGCATTTGTGAGTTGTTTACTCAGTGAATATGGGTATCCATTATGTTGTTGTCACGGCTGAAGACCTACATGGAAGGGAGGAAAATAATCACTATTTCATATTTTTGTAAGTTGAATACTGTTTTAAAAACTGAAAAAGTATGTCCAACACTAGGTCAACTTAAACTAAGTAATTCTAAGCATCACTGGCTTTTTTTATTTTCATGAAATAGTATTTAGCCACCATTGGAAAACCTCGATAAGTAAAACCAGTAGATAGTCCAAACACATGTTCTTAAACTGGTGTTCACAGACCCTTAAGAAGATCATGAATAGAATTCAGGATGTCTGTGAATTTGAATGTGAAAACAGTTAAAACATTATTTTCAGTCACCTCCAACTAAAATTGAACACATACTTTAATTATGAATATAGGTAACAATGTATAGTACTAGTCTCAGTACCTGTCTCTGTATTACCAAAAGAAATCACAGATATTTTCCTATCAAATTATAGTTGTTGCAGATATCTGAAAACATTGTTTATACTCATCACTTCTTCAAAATTATAGTAATTATTAGATCTACTGTTAGATTTGGTTTTTAAAAGCACATATATTATTACATCACACATTTGACTTTTATAGATTTTGATAACTATAATTTCATATAATTGGTTTTCTTTGTAATCTCTATGCATTTTATTTTACGCATTTAAAAATATTATTCTGAGAAGAAGTCCACAGTATTTACCAGATTGTCAAAAGGATTAGATATATGGTACCCCAAAACACTTAAAAACCCCTGTTCCATATGAAAGTGACCCCATATTTTATTTATTCATTCATTCAACAACAATCAACAGCATTTAAGTACCTTCAATACGCCCTGTAATGTTCTATGCACTGGAGATATAAGAATGAACAGGACAAAATTCCTTTTCTAAAGACCTCACAGTCCAAAGAGTCAACTCAATTGATTTTTCTGGATGGAGTAATCGCTGAAACATTCAGTCTCAAAAGCAACAATAGAAATTCACAAGTAGCACAGATTCTTCCGATTCAAAGTTTGGTGCAGGAAGCAACAACTTCGATATCACCTGGGAACCTGTTTAAAATGCAGAATTTCGGGCCCCATCTTAGAATCCGCATTTTAATAACATCCCAGGTAACTATAAAGTTTGAGAAGTGCTGCCTTGGGTTTTAGACCCCACACTACCACGCTTACTACTTCCTTCTTCCTGTTTGGCCTGAACATCTTAAACAGTGATGGAACCCATAAGGCCATTGGGAGGCCCACTGCTAAAATCAAGTTTAGATCCAACTCATGTTTCTGAGGCTCATGAAAGAGAAGGTAGTTCTTGGAAAGTCTATTTCTAGCAGCAGAAGAGTAAAAATCAAAGCTGGAGAAAAAAACGTTGAGATTGAAAATCTCACATTTTCTTATGCTTAATTTGGTCATTCCTCCATAGGAAATAAAGCAAGCTCATCTTGTTTAGTGTCACCTCAATGGAGTGAAATTGACTACACCGTGATTTCACTCTAAGCACTATTCATAGACTTCTATTCTCAAACATGTTATTTATACTTTGCCTAAAAGTAGGTTTCAGTTATTTAGAATCAGGCAGCACAAATACCACTTTTATTCTGATCTGAAGAGTGAAACACTTTTGAATTTCCTAATATAATATTTGGGGAGAATCCCAAAGTGTGAAGATTGACAAGAGAGCAAAAATACATAAGAAAAGATAATGCAGTGATTACTGAAGAGCTGAAAATAGATTAGGTTCTAGGTATGGTGGAAGCTTCTGAAATTATATGCAAACCACAGTCATGTAGTTTGATAACTAGATCTTATAAATGGTCTAGAAGCAGTGTTCTCTGTTCACTGCAATCTCTGATTCTGTCTTCATTTAAAATTCTGATTTTTTTTATCATAAATTTTGGCATTAATTTTTATTTTTTAAAATATTTCATTAAAATACTTTTTATCTTGATTACTGAATTTTCGGGCATCCTTTAGATTTTGTACCCAAGGTTCTACTCCCAATCTTACTGGACATACAAGGTCAGAGGTGAAGAAATAATTACAATTAGAACAAATTCTAAAAATAACAAAAAGTATTCATTTTTCCTAAGCAATTGTCTTAATCTTCCAATATTATCCATGACATCAGAATAATTTTTAAAACAATCAAAATATTTGTGTCATAATGCATTAATCCACCACTCATAAAAATTAATAAGATCTGTTGTTTTTAGCACATGTTATAGTCAAGAAACTCTTCCACTTAATTAACAGGTAAACTGAGGCTTGGATCATTAACTGACAGACTCTTGGTTTTCTGAAACTGCTCCTGAGTAAAATGTTTACCCAAAGATAACCCCACTGTAATGTAAGAAGCAGAGTTTTATGTTTGAACATTGTATGAGATGCTATTGTCATCAAAGTTAATCACCAAGAAAGCTAGGGCTAATAAATGGCTTAGATGAATTGGAAAATTTGATCTTTACTTGGATTTAAATTAATGAAATTATACGGTATCAAAACCAGCACCTCACTAGGGCAGTTTAATGTTAACAACTTTCATAATAGTCTCAAAGGGCATTGTTAAGAGGAATTCTCTGAATTGCTTAATGAAAAATTGCACTCTAGCAGTTTTTGCAAAGAAAATGTAACATCGAATAGAAAGAGACAGGAAAAACAAAGTTAAGCTCTATCATCCCATAAAGCACAAGCAATCCCTCACATCTCTAACGGCACATAGCTAAATAAAAATAGTCTGAAGCCATACCAAATAATTCCTTCAAATACAGAAAATAAGCAAGTAAGACCCTGACCAATCTCTCCACTTGCTATTGTGTTTAGCTGTGCTTGGTTTTAAGAAGCAGAGCCCAATTCAAGCTGGTTTAAGTTAAGGGAGGTTTATTATAAGGAAAAATAGGAAGCAATAGGAGAATAAGATATAATGAAGGTGTGGGTAGTTCTAATTGAGATGTGCTATAAGTATAAAATACACATTGAATTTCACAAAATCAGTATAAAAAAACTAAAGTATTTCCTTTTCATATTGCTGACACGTTGATATGAAAATATTTTGGATGTTTTTACTTTTCTTAATGTGGCTACTAGAAAATGTAAAATCACGTACGTGGCTCGTGTTATAGAGGGGTTGGGCAGCCCAGCTCTTGAGCCATTGGTATTGGGTATAGGTGAGGGGCGGGTATTCTTGTTACAGAAAACAAGAAGGCAGCAGGAGATGTGGCAGCTTCCTTTCAAAGAGAGCATGAGCCTGACAACATACAATTTACTGCTGACCCACGAGGGTAAGAGAAACAAATGATCTACCAGGAATCCCCTAGAATGAGGGGCCTCTCCTTGCTGTTCCTCCTACCATCTCCTTCTCCCTTCCTGCCTTCCTCTACCTTTTTAACTCTTTCTTCCCTGCTCTCTCCTCCCCCTTTTCTCTTTTCTTCTTCTTCTTCTTCTTTTTTTTTTTTTTTTTTTAAGAAAAATAACCTTAATTATCCAGAATGGATCAAACACAAAACAAGTGATGATTAACCACTTATTATATAATATTTTCCAGAAAATCTACAAGTGAAACAAACAACACTTTTAAATTAAATATTTATTATGATAAAACCTAAACAGGAATTCCTATTGTCTCCTAACAATGGCAATGACTTACTTGCTCTGGAGAGCCTGTTGCCCAGGCCTTCCTGAATGGTTCTCGATAATCAGCTCGACAATGTTAGAGGTGATTCTTAAAGGGTTGTGGAGACCATCGTTTATGTGTGTGTCAAACAGATTGCATCTGTAACATTTAGTGCCCACAATAACAATAATAAAACACGCTGGCATGTGCTCTCTGTGTAAACACTTTTCTTCTGAAGATAGAGCCAGTGAAATGTTTTAGGAACTTTGACATTTATGGCTGTATTTATAATCTTTTTTGGATCATTTCCTCACAGAGTCACATGTTTGTATATTTTAAATTCTCTGGGGAAATAAAAATGTTTAAACATAATATAATGATGTGATATGCATTTTATGAGCCCCTGCTTACCATGTAGACATGAGAAAAGAGAATTGTGTGGTGAATTGTGAAAAGGGTTTCTATATGAATGTTGAATTTTCTAGGTGCGTGTCAAATGCCAAGATGCTTAGAAAAGGGGAGGAGGGGTATTTATTCAACGCAGATAGAAACATTTCTTTTTTCTGGAAACTAGACTACTCTACATGTTGAAAACTACACATTTACTCAGTTGATAATATGCACTGTGGAGAGTTCTTTGGGCAGATATGTGTACTTTTTGTACTTTCTAAGGTGAAGGAGACCCAGGAATTTCACTGCCACTCTATACTCACACATCATATGAATTTACCTACTGCTTATTTTTGGAAATTTTCTCATCTATAGCACAGCAGCCCAAAAATACATACACTATAGCCATAGAAAAGGTTAGCCTTATGATTACTCAAACCCACAATAAACAAATTTTATATTTAGCTAGAGCAATGAAATTAACTCGGTATATATCAAGTACCTTACATGTGTTAATTTCTAAAACAGTCGCAACAAGTCTAAACAGTAAGTGACCAAGATGACCAAGATGGTATTCAAACCAGGTAATAATGTCTCACACTGAAAGCTGTTCCCACTCCACATGTCATCCCGGAGGGGGAAAGTATAGAGATTTTGAAACCTACCTGTAAATTTTTAACATTCCTCCTAACGAGAAGTGGGATCTGTAAGCATTCCCCCTGAAACCGGACCAGCATTAATGATGGGCTGACCAGTAGAATACGGTAGGGAAAACGGATGGCTTCTGAATTTTGGCCACAGTAGAAGGCCACCACCCACCCTGTCTATTTGAGACACACATCTCTGGAGCTTGGAACAGTTATGTAAGAAGCACGAGGCCGCCGTGTGGTGAGGAAGCTGAGGCTGGTTTTGGCGTGATTTCTTAGGAAACCAGAACAGAAGATTTTAAGTTTAGCTGAAGGTTGGTGTCCAATTTATAGAAGCAAAAGACCAATTCTGATGCAGACTCCACATGTTTTCATCTTTATATACCAATACTAATTATGGCTGATACTATATGCTAGACTTTGTTCTAAGGACTTCTAAATGCATGGATGCATGAAATCTTCACAGTAGTCCTGTGCGGTAGATATTAGCGTTATTAGTACCTATAATTTTACACACAAAACCCCCTGAGGAACAGCAAAGCTAAGTGTTTGCCTAGTTACAGTAGATCATAGTTTATTTTCATGCTTGGTAGGGCAGGTTGACCCTCATTGTTCTCCTTAAAAAAAATCTTTGGGCTTTTTTTGTTTTTATCATTCTTTCATAGCTTAGAAATGAATTGTTCAGCTGCTTTCAAAAAAATTCCTATACGATTTTTATTTGATTTGCTTGAATTTATAGCTAAGTTACAGAGAAGTGACATCTGCACAATTCAGGAGCACGGTTTTCTCTTCATTTATTCAAGTTTTCCATAAAGTCTTATAATATTTTTTTTCATCTAGGTCTAACCATATTTGTATTTTATTTCTAAGGATTTAATTCTTTTGTTACAATTGTGAAGGGCACAATTATTGAAGCTCTATTTAGTTATTGCTAGGACACGGAAACGCCACAGATTTCTGTGTGTTGATATTTAATCTCTTACTAGTTGTCTCTTGGTCTTCTTTGGGTTTCTGAGCACAAGTAGTATCTGCAAATAATGACTATTTTGTCTCTTTGTTCCCCCAAATTCATGGTTCTTATCCGTTCGTTTGTTTGTTTGTTGAGATTTCTAGTAAAGTTCTGGCAATTCAAGATGACTACACACTTTTTTTGCTCCTAAATTTAATGCTTCATTACATATATTCGCTGTGTGTTTCTGTTAGAAAATTTCAGCAAAATAAAAGAACTCCTATTTCCACCTCAGAGTTTGATGGAAAGTGGACATTGAATTTTAACCAAATTCTTTTTTGGGTGGAATCTATTAAGATATCATATGTGGATTTTTTCATTTAATTTTTAATGTAGCAAAATAAAAGATTACTTAATGTTCATTCAGTCCGCACAGGTTTACTGAACACCTATTACATGCCAAGACCTATGATACATGCCAGGAATATAAATGAGAACAAGACGAGCAAGTTTTCTGTCCTGAAGTTGGTCAGTCTTTCAATTCTCAGGATAAACCCTATTTGCTCTGGATGTGTTACTCTCTCAATATGCTGCTGGAGTTGATTTGATATTGTTCAGCATGGGATTTTTGCATCTATGTTCATGAGTAGAACTAGATTATGTTGCTCTGGGCACCATTCAAAACTGACAGCTTTACCACTTCTCAGTAAATAAACTGGAGCAAAGTATATTGTCTCTCTCCACTTATTTGTCTTCATTTAAATTCATAATATTGTAGTTTTCTTCTTGTGGGTCTTAAAATATTTCTTATAAAATGTATTCCTAGATGCTTTGTTCATTTCATTATGACTGGGTGGTTAAATCGAATATTCTAATTAATTATTGCTTGTATATATATAAAAAGTATTGATTTTTGTATATTTGGTTTGTGATGGGTCACTTAAATGAAATCTCTCATTAAGGCTATTAGTTTTTTTAACTGCTTTTCTCTTGATTTTGAAACTACTACATAGATAATCATAATATTAGTAAAAAATAATATTTTACTCTTTCTCTTAAATAACTAAACTTTTTTCCTCTGCCTGGTCTTATTTCATGGGTTAGAAGTTGTAGAACAGAGTTGAATAGTATTTATAATAAAGAAAATTCTTGGTTTTTTTTCTTTTAAAGTGAATGTTCCTAGAGTTTTATTATTAGGTATCACATATTGAGAGAAATAATCTATACCAATTTGAGAAAAAAGAAATCATTTATATTCTGGTCCTACTTATCAGGTGTTTTTGTTAAAAATGGATATTACATTTTTTCAAAATAATTTTGGCATACTTTGGGATAATCACTTTATTTTTCTTCTATGACATATTGATGTGAAAAATTATATTAATGAATTCATAATATTGAATTATCTTTGCATTCTTGAAAGAAAACCTGCTGTTTTCATTATTTCATAAACAGCTGGATAAATTTCATAGTTTATATTAGATTTTGACATCAAAATCTAAGTATTTGTAAGATTACTTTGCTGTTTCCTCTTTTGTGTGTGTGTTAGTTTTATACATTTTTGATAGAGTTGGGCCAGTATTTGAATAGGGATTTGTTTCTCACATATTTTAATGCCCTTAAAGAATTAACAAGTCAGACAATTATTCTTTAAAATTTGAGATAACTTTTCTTTAAATCTTCTGATCAGTAAATGTTTACATTGTGTCTCAAGTGCTTCTTAAGAATGTTTTCTGCTTTAGCAGTTAATATTCACATTTGATGTGAATGAGAATGATTCATTATATCAAGATTTTCAGATGTTTTTGTATCTAAGATACCTCCTTTCTTATCTCTAATATTTTTCTTGTCTCTTATTTTTTCCTTGATTAGAATAAATAGAGGTTTGTATATTTTTTTCTTTCTGTTCAAAAGAGCCACCCTAAAATTTTTTTATCTATTCTATTCCTTTTCGTTCACTAAATTTTAATTTCTACATTCATCTACAATAATTTCTTACTTTTTCCTTAGGTTTGCTTTGTTTTGCTGTTAGCTTCTCAAGTTAATGGCTTAATTCATTTGTTTGTTTTATTATTTAAAAACTATAAAAATAAATTTTGTAAATTTGCCCAGTTACCATAAGTAACATAAATTTTAATATATAGTCTGTTTATAATTATAATTTTGTAAATAATTTGTAATTCTACTTTTAATATTCTATTTGATCGAGCGTTATATAGAAGAATATTGTTTGTTTTGTTATTATCAAGAGCTTGGAAAAAATATTTAATTATTGTTCAACTATTAATTTTGTTGCATTTTGATCAAAGAATATGGTTTGTATAGATCTGCTTTATAGAAAATTCTGATGTTTTCCTTATGATCATATATATATTTTTTATATATATAATTTTAAGTGTTTCCTTGAAAATCTACTTCATCTTAATATGATTGTAATTCCAACTGCTGGTGGGGAGGGTAGTTCTTATATGTTTTACTACAATCTTATGCTTTTAATTTTCCTGTGTTACTCTTTCTTAGGTATCTTTGGTAGACAACTATTGCTGATTATGACCTAATCTTAGTCATTTAATACGATAAAGTCATGTAATTGTTATACATTACACACATTATACATTACTCAAAATTCATTCATATTTTACTGTTTCAAGTTTCTTTGTTATTTCTTTTGATATTTATCTTTAATTCCATCCTACAAGTCTTCTTTTTTTCTTTTAATTTATTTTTATTGTTCGACTTATTGGGGTGACATCTGTTAACAAGGATTACATAGGTTTCAGGCATACAATTCTACAGTGCATTGTCAACTTGTTGTATAATAAGTTCACCCAAATGTGACTTCTCTTTCCATCACCATATATTTAGCTTCCTCTCCCTCCCTCCTCTCCCCTTCTTTTTTCTTTTCTCTCTTCTGTGTAAAGGCATACACCCTGATTTTGAGAAATGTTACCTTTAAAAAATAAACAACTCTATTTCTCTGTCCACATCAAAGGAGAAAAATCAGTATCTACCATTTTTCTCTTATGCACAATGAAGACATAAGCTTGCCATTCCCTCCTTCACATCTCTTCCTTACCTGAGAATTTAGACCCAACTTCTTATTTGCTAACTATTGTTATTTACATATTATGGCTTCGTCTTCAAGTATGGTTGATGAAGTTTGCAATCTCTGTTGTAGCTACAATATGTTTGCGACAATTTAGATTTGATCCCATATTACAATATTTCAGCACTTTCTTGAACATGAGGTTTTAAAAACTGGTCTCATTTTATGGTTAGCTGGAAGATTTTGAATTTTTTTTGATGAAGAGTACCTGGTGAATTTAGTTTTTGGTAACTTAGTATCAAAGAATGTTGTTTTTTATTGATTTCAAATATGAATGATAGCATGTCCAAATTTAAAATTCTTAGGTCTTTGTCCATCCCCCAAATTGAGCCTCTGAAGCTGTTGCTCCATTAACTTTTGGTCCTGATTTTCCTTTCCTTCTACATAATGTCTTTATTTTTTTCTGTTTATTTTATTTTGTTTTGTTTGTTTTTTCCCTATCGCTTAAGATTCTGTTTTGAAAAATCAAATCTCAAACTTGCATAGGAACAGATTTCTATTAATTTTGTCTAACTCATCAAATCCAACGATCTAAATTATTTACTTACTTCTTAAGTTCAAGAAGTTACTTTCTCTAAACTCTAGAATCGGTGCTGTTTTTCTATTTGTTCGGCATCTTCTCTGGGGACACTAGATTATTTTATGTTGAATTTACACTCTCTGTCCTCTGGATCCATCATCTCCTTTCCTAACATTGTTATTACATTTTCGCTTTCTTTTAATTCTGCAAGAGTGCTTTGAATGTGTCCTCTCTATTATGAATTTCATTATAAGCATTGCTGAGTAACCATTTTGTTGCTTGTAATGTATTTTCAACCTTGATATTTCACATTCAGTTTTATACCATTTTCTTTCTTTCATCTTGCTTTCTGTACTCTACTTTTTCAACCAGTTTCCTTCTCACCTCAATATGTTTTCTTCTCTCATTTTTCATCTCCTGCTTCATGGGATCCTTGAATGTTATTTAGATCACAAAGCATATGCTGTTTAAAATTTATTCCCATTTCTGGTAGTAAATCTTTTTCAAAAGTATGCTCTTCCTCTGCCTCTTGAGTGCTATATGTTCATTTCTTAAAGTTACAAAATTTTTCATATGCCTCATAATGAGCTTTTATTTTGCCTGTTTATTCATCCTTGAATAATGACTAGTTTATCTGGCCTGTTATTTCTCTGCAAAACAGAGTGAATGCATTTCTCTTGAATCCTATCACAGTTTACTGGGTTTTTGTTCTAATCTTCTCTTAATCTTATGCTATGTGACATTTTCCCATCAGGTTACTAAACATTGGATATGAGATGTACTCTGACTTTATGGAAGCTGAGGTCCCAGCTTTCTCTGGATACGACAAAGCCATTGTGCTGGGGGCCCAGGTCTGAAATGACCTAGCCTCATTCTTTTTGCTACCACAAAACAAGTTGAGGAAGAGCCTTTTGACTTTATGGAGAAGCCCCTGCTCAATAAATAACCCAACTGCTAGCCTTACAGTGTAGTCACAACTGCCTAGCCTCAAATTGTGTCTTCCCTCGGGTTCTACAGGACCTGCAAAGAGGAAATTCCTTGCTACAGCCTGTCCTCTCATCACAGACCCTATGTTTTAGAGTACAGAAGACTCCTGTGAACCAGAACACAAGCAACCTGCAAAATCTTAAGCAATGGCAAAAACGTTTTGCCAGTTGTTTGAGAGTGTTGGTTGCTTGAGTTCCGGTTAACAGAGAGTCTTCTTACATTTATCCAGCATCTGCCAATCCCCAGGGGGGCCGGGTAACTGAGAGTTTACTGTATTATTAAAATGCCTTCAGGATCTTCTTCTCTCTCTCTTTTTTTTTTCCGCTCAAGGCCATATCACTATCTCAGTGAGTTCTAGTATTTTCCATAAATAGGGTTTATTTACAAAAACTTACTTGACACATCTGCATGTGAAAGGTGTTCTTCCCAACACTAATGTAAGATTTCCTCATTCTTGTATTCCCTTTGACATTTTAATTGAAATGTGGAAGTCTCCTGTGTTTAAGATGCCTTCTCTACCTAGGAGTAAGGCAGGAATATCTAAATAAGCAGAACGTGTCACAGGGGTTATAGCAATCTCTCTGTTGGGGCTTAGATTTGGGGTGCCAACTCAGATCGTTATCCACAGGGCCAGCAATAACTGAAGGACTCCCACATGGCTCCCACATTGCTATGAATCCTCTCCTGCGTTACTACTAAATTTCAATGATTCTTTTTCACATTTCCAAGTTGGCCTGGTTGACACATATGAGTACATCTAAATTTCTACCTTGGTTTTTACTTTATTTTAGCCCAATTCTATCTGAGTACTTATGAGAGGCTAAATAATTTATATATATTATTTAATTGAATCTTCACAAAATAGTATCACATCAATACTATTATAATTCCCATTGTACAAATGAAAGAATTGAAACCTAGAAAAGAATTTAAATAATTTAAAGTCACTCAGCTAGCATTACAATTAGCACTTATTGGCCTGTCACCCTCTGTAAAGCTCATGTTTATAACCAGTATTCCAAAAGCCAGCCCTAGCTTTTCTCAAAAACATAGATTTCCCACCATAATTGTGAGTATTGGCAGCCACTAAGATTTCTTGCTATACCTTCTCTCCATGGACCAATGATCTACTAGATAAATCTATGCTTATATTGAACTTATTCTTCCCACTTGTCTCAGAATAAAAGACATCTTTCTTCCAGAGCAGCTACCTCCTTACGTGCTCACAATTGCATTCTCTTTCTTCTCCTTCCATTATTCTCCCTCTCTTCTTGTTCAGAATATAGACATGTTCAAGTCTCTCCCATCCCTTCTCAATGTTATATTGACCTCTAACCACTATTTTTTATTATTCTTTCCTTTCACTGTCAAACTTTCACTTCCACTGTCATGGGAAACTATCTTGCACTAGCTTTTTCTCTTTCTTTTTTCCCCTTACTCCACCCAATTTTCACCCATAACAAACACACTAAATCACCCAAGGCAAGACGACTTGTGACCTCGCAGTTGTGAGATGACAAAAACGTGCTTTGCTCTTC
This sequence comes from Lyroderma lyra, assembly GCA_004026885.1. Taxonomy (NCBI): domain Eukaryota; kingdom Metazoa; phylum Chordata; class Mammalia; order Chiroptera; family Megadermatidae; genus Lyroderma; species Lyroderma lyra. The sequence continues at coordinate 37,766 of PVJL010000135.1, read as the reverse complement.
CATTTTCACTTTCTGTTACATGTGGCAACATTGACTGTTTCCTCTATAAAATTTTCTTCTGCTGTGTTTCCATGACTCTACTTTCTTCCATCCTCCTGCCTCCATGACCCTTATTTTTCCTACTACTTTCCATTTTCTTGTTTTTTCTTCTATCTAAGTGGTCAGGCAAAATTCCATTCTCAGATTTCTTTTCTTTTCTTTTTTTCAAATCACAAAACAATGTCGTTCATGTTCAAAACCTCAGCTGAAATTTTAATGCTGACTGCTTTTAAATCTATGTCCGGAGCCTGACCCGTTCTCTCATATAGTAAAACCATACTTAGAGATGAGACAGAATAGCTATTAATATATGAAACTCTTCCATAAGCATCTCAATGAATTTATTTCTCCTCAGTCATCTTGGATTCCTGACTGGAGGTACTAGTAACGAAATCCACAAGATCGTCCTCCTCTCCATCAAGTCCTGCATTTAACCAGTCACCAAGTTCTACATGTTCTATTATTTGTTATTTAATAACTTTTCTCCATCTCTGCTCAGTTCAGGCCCATATCCTTCTTGCTTAAATGAATTTCATGACCTTCTATTGGGGTTTCCACATTGTTCATAATAATAAAAAAGGAGTTACATAGAAATGTACATGTAACCATTTTACTGACTCTTTAGACCGCTATCATCTTCAGGGCAAAATTCATACTCCTTACAATTCACATTGAACTGTCTGAAATGTCTGGAATGACTACCTATTATCTCTCACCCTGCCTTTGCACATGTCAGTCTTTATTTCTAGAATTTATTCTTCTTCCTTTGCAACATTGTCTTTTTGAAAAATCCCCAGTCATTTATCAAATCTCAACCCAAACATAAAATCCATTTAAAATTTTGATCTTGCTTCTCATAAACATCTACCATTCCATTTCTCTATGCTCCCACAAAACCTGGTACACACATGCCTATGCCAGCACTCAGTATATGGCTTAAAAGTGGGTTTATCTACTTCTTAGTCTCCCATCTGAGACTCTAAGCTCTTTAAAGACGAGAACATTAGTTTTTAATCCCTCACCTGACTCTCCAGGGTTCATCATTGCAGCCGGGCCAGGTATCCCAGCTACCCTCCCTTGTCATGCAAATCTTGAGCCACATCCTAACCTCTTCCTCTGCTCTGGAAATCACCCAGAATGCCCTATGCCTGTGTTCAAGTAATCACAGCCAACTATTTGGAGGAAGAGAAGAGAAAGCCTGTTATTATATAGAAATCACTAACTCAAAAAAGGGATGACTTTTACTTTCTCGAAATTGTAGACACTCATCTTGAGCATAAGGCAGACATAAGGGGACTATGTGGTGTCATTGGAAACCAATGTTCTCTAATAGGGGCACTCCTCAGGGTATAAACCATTGATTTTCCAATTTGCCTCTATCCATAAGTAGGAGTGTGGGCCAAATACAACTCATAAAGGAGTACTGTCCAAAGAAGTTAAAAAATGAGTTTGCCTCATGCCAATGAGGTGTTGACATTTGTCTAAATATGTAGACTTCCACAAGGCACCTGCTGTGGGTCTGCGTTTTCATGAAATTCTAATTTTGCAATAAAGAGCTATCTCCATTTTCAAGGTATTTGTCCTTGTGGTTGAGTATTTGCCTTCTTGTTTGCATCTACTCTATTCATATTAGCCTCTTTGGTTACTATTTATCTCTCTGGTTTCAATATTTAATTATTCCTATGACAGGCATTTATTAACTTCTCTGAAATTCAAATATGTTATAGAGTTACTAACATCTGAATGTCCCTGGTGGCCAGGACTGTTCACAATTTCGTAGCCCCTGTCTGTATAAACTTGGCTGTTATTCCTGGTGGCCTGACTAAATAATTGTAACCCCTCAACTCAGAGGTAAATATTTGTGGTAGCCCCCACCAGAAAGGCCATAGGGCAGGGTTGTTTCCACTCTTTACCATGCCAAAGTAATCTCTACTCCGTATTTCTTTCACCTGTAGTCAGGAAGCTTCTTTGCCAGGGGCTACAATGGCGACCAGCCCAGAGGAGATGTGAGCAGAGAAACATGAAAGGCACTGTCCTGCTGACCATTATCTCCATGTAAAGATAGATGCAAGAGGAAGGACAATTAACCTCAGAGTTCCTCTTTTGTGCTGCAGAGATTAGAAGCAAACACTTTATATTTTAATAATGCAATGTAAGGGTTAGCCTCTCCACATTCCAACATTACCATATGTGCTTAGAGAAGAGGAGTGTTACCTCCTGGTGGTCTCCCAAACAAACTGCGTGGTGGCTTCTATTCTATTCTACTGACTTCTGCCTATTACTCTCAGCTCTGCCATAGGTATACCTATCAGGGTTCATTTAGGAAAATAGATACCATGCAGGATACTTAAACAAAGGGGATTTAATACAAGTGATTGGTTACCCAGGTCTTGAAGACTACAAGAGGAAAAAGAAGGCCTGAAAATAACAGTAACTACAGGAAGCAGCTACTGCTCCTAAGTTTGTGTTCATCAGAGCCTAGGAGTGTAGAGAATGGGCCCCATGTTGCTAGTGCTCAGGCGTGGGGATGCACATGGCTAATAATCAGCTCTCTAAGGAAGGTGAGGTACAGCTGGTGTTCTTACCACAAAGGACTGCAGCCATGGGGCTGGTGACGGTATTTATAGTGGAGTGCCACAAGCCTGGGCCTAGAAGTATTTGAAAAAGCTAGAGGCTGGAGTAGTACCTGCCCTGTGCTACTGAAGAGATGTGCCAGAAACGGGAAATAAGAAGTAAGTCCTTTCTCCCATACTCCCTTCCAGTCACCTGTTAGCTCCTCCCATTAACCGAATGAACTTAGTGGAAATCTATTTAGCAAGGGAAGCTGGGAAATGTAGTTTTCAGACTCCTGGTAGAATATAGAGAAAAGGTTGGCTTGAAGTACAGAGATAATACACAAATAAATGGCAAAGTGGAGCACCAAGCTCTCTGAAGCTGGTTACTTTCTGGAAGTAATGACTTTTTCCTTCTTAGATGTGATGCTTCTATCAGTGTGAGGAAGACCACATGTCACAATGCTGCCCCTTCCTAATGCAATATCCACAGGACAATATGTGCAGAACACACTCTACAGATGGATTGAGCATTAAAATATAAGGGAACGATCTTAAATTAGATTCCTAATGTAAGGCCGCGTTTCTGATCCTTGGCACCATTGACATTTGAGGCTCAATAATCCTTTGTTGCAAGAAACTTTCCTGAGCATTGTAGTGTGCCTAGACATCCTTGTCCTCCTCCCGCTAGATGCCAGCAGCGTCATGTCCCAAATTAGGACAACAAAAATGTCTCCGAATATTGCCAAATGGTCCCTGAAATGCAAAATCATCCTTGGTTGAGAACTACTGTCTAATGGTAAAGACCAGAGACTTAAACTCTTCATGGCATTTCCTTTAGGATAGTCCCCAATTTTTAGGTTTGAGGAGACAGAGAGAGAGGGAGAGAGGGAGAGGGAGAGAGAGAGAAGGGAAGGAGGAAGATGAGGAGGCAAGAGAACCCTTCTAATGTCTTCCAATTGCAAGTATTAGTTCCCTTTCTGGAACACTTCACATCTTTTGCATGAGGCCTGGTTATAATGAACTCAAGGAGGGTTCCTTCAGGCCATTCTAGGGTGCACTACGGCATTCAACTCCTGCCCTCCTTCAAGGTCTCTTCATCCATGTGAAGAGGGGCATGTCTTCCGATCTTCTGTAACACCAAGGAGGATAATCCTCCTCGCCCAACACACACCCCGCTTAAGATAAAACTAATTCTCAGAAACAATGCAGTTCACATCTACGTCACAAAAGTGGAAAAATTCCTATGTATGCAACGTAATCTTCCCTAGAACATGCAAAAATGCTCTATTTTGTGTGGCGTGGTGCATCATAGATTTCCCTTCATTGATTCTCTGACTCGTAGGTCATAGTTACAGGCTTGCTGCTGTGTAGAGGTCTCTTCAAGAAACAAAGCCACTTAGCCCTCTTTAGCTACATATAGACACTATAAAGTGGCATCTTTACAATGTAAAAAATCATATATTTAGGTATGGTAGCCACTGCAACTCTAAGTAGAACGTGATAACAATAAAGATTATTTGCATTTTACCCAGAGTTGGGAACTGGGATGGGAGGACAGTTTATTCTTTCAGTTGCACTGTCATTAGATCAATGATCTCTGCCATAGGGTAGTGTTCACTCTATGGCCTTTCTTTAGCACCAGCTTGTGGTGATATTCATGGATAACTAAGAAGAGCAAAGGCTTATTTATAAGTATCTTTGATTTAGTTCATGATTATCCTAATCTGGGTGAGACTGCACATAGAAGGGAAAGAATTTTTGGTCAAACAGCAAGTAAAGATGGAAAACTGACCTCCTTTCTCATTTTGGAAATAAAAAGCCCTACATTTCACTTACAACTTGAGCACTCTGCTGTCCTTTAGTGAGCATGCACCTATTTCAGAGAGCATGTTGCAATGCTTCTTTAGGTCTATAAGAAGAAGTAATTGGTATTATTCTTCACAGTATGGTACAGTGGAAAAGGATGCTATATTTGGAATTAGGAGATGAATTCTAGGCAATCCTTTGCCATTAGCCCAATGTGTCTCACTTAATCTTTCTGGCCTCAGTTTTCTCATTCATAATAAGAAGGAAATGAATGAGATGATCTCTAAGTTTATTTTTCACTTCCATAATTCCGTGAACCAAAAATCACCTTCCATAAAAATGAATAAGATTAAAAATGCTTCCTCTAAGGCAGGGACAGCATTAGTCACTGTCATTATTCAAAGAGAAGTCGACTTATTGTGATGAAACCATATAAATCTTTGTCAATGGCTTTGGTATAAGAGTTATCCAAATCCATTTTCATTTTAGACAATACATTAACATGAATAGCCAGATAGTAAACAGAACCTGGCCAATTTAGGCTCATTCATTCATGAAGAGATTTATACAATACAATATATTTTTTTCACATAGCTGTTAGTGTTGTAGTAGTGAAAATAAGAGATGATGAGATGAAGCAGTAATCTAACACTTCAGTAGAATACACTTTCCTCCAAATCGGTAAGAAATCTTTATTACAAAGTATTCTCTTCTGGTATGAATAAAAGCTGATCAATATATAAACACTGAGATTTCTTTCCATAAATTGTGGATTTTGCAGAAATAATTGGTATATGCCTAAGTAGTATTTCTTACTCTAGCTCATAATTACTCCATTTATTTCCCCATTCTCTCTTCCATCAGTTTGATCTTTATTTTTTTCTCTTTGGAAGTCCCAAAATATAGAAGGAGTTACAGCAAGTTTGTGAAAACAGCTTTACATGAGGGAATGATTATATTTTTAATCACCAATAAAGAACTAAACAAAGACAAGTGTTAGAAGAGCCACCATACATAACTAATTCAGTATCTGATTGCCAATCAATTATTTCCTAAAGTTGAGAGTGATCTTTAGTTTAAAGTTTTGTCATCTTCTTGACTCTTCTTTAAATATGGGGAACTTTCCATCTTTATACTTATTCCAAAAATATCACAAAGTTAATTACAACCAAACAATTCTATACCCAGTGATCAGATCTTGGAGACTCAGAGCACTCATAAAGTTGGATACTCTGTATATGTAATAATCTTAAATTGGAGCTACTTTTAGCTAAGTTCCCAAGACAATAGAGGTCATATTCCAAAACAAAGTATGAGACATCCATGTAGGATGTGTAAAGAAAGTGTTCGATAGCCAATTTTGGAATTCTTAGTTGGTCACCCTCTTTTATTTAATGAAATGGTTGGAGAAGATAAGGAAAATAAATATCAAATAAAAACTAACATTTTGGAGCGTGCTGTTGATATGCTATGACACCCACCCCACCCTCACGGAGGCCATGAGGGGCAAGGGGTGGGTTTTAGGGAAAATACTCAAAGAGCTCCATACGTGTCCTTTGAGCATGGACTTCAGAGGACCTTCGTGTCTTCCTCGTTCCCAAAAAATCTAATACCTGAAAGGCTGGCTGGTGATAGAAGACAGGTAAGTATGTTGAAATCAGCCTGCACTGCCATTTTTTTTCTCACTTAGACTTTTAGAGTTTACTGTGAACCAGAAACAGCCTCCTTTGCAAAGACAGAGAGGTGAAATAGGGATCATCTCAGATACTGGCAAAGAGGATTCAGCAAAAGGGACAAAATGATTTTAGCAGAGAGAAGTTCAAAGTAAGACCTGGGATGCCAAGAAGGCTAAGAGGCAGTTAGGGATAAGCTGGGCGGATGCATTTACTCAAGTTAAGGGAACTGTAGGTGGGCGACTCCTAGTGCTGAGGTATCTTTGCATGGGTTACCCCAAGAAACAAAGCTTAAGACAAGGGTTTGCATAGAGGTAGCTTAGTTTAAAAAGTGAAAGAAGAGTGGGGAATGGCCGAGAAAGAATGGCCAAAGAGGAAAGCCTATACAAGTGTGTATAATTGAGCTTGATTTTGGGCACGTGGGACTCAAGTCCACCATGACCTCCTAGAGTAGAATGTGCCTTAGAATTACTCACATGATAGACAGAAAATTAAACATTTATCCACAATGCATAAACTCCCTCACACTTGCATGTGAGTTTCAAGTGGGTTGCTAGCTTCAGAAAAATTTCAGCAAAGAAAACAAAACAATGCATTGTGCACCAGAGGTGAGGTGGCACCAGGTTACACCTACATTTTGTACTTGCCACAACGATTAAAGCAAAAGGAAGGTGTGAGGTACGGCACAAGAGGTGTCTGATACATGGGGCACCTCCAAAGCATTTGGAAAGAAAGTCAATCCAAGAAAGGGTCAGCTTTAAACTTGCCAAACCTGAAGAATGTGGAGACTAGATGATCACAACCATATTTATCAAGTTAGAAACTGTCTGGTGTTTTCCTCTTAGCCCTCCCCTCTTACTACAATCCTAATTTTTAAAATTATTGTTATCATTACACTGGACTGGAGATATTCATTACAAACCTGAGTGTGTATTCTGTGACTTGGAGAGATTATCTAAGATGACTACAGACATTTTGGGGCTTACCCTAGCTTTTACTGAAGGGCAAGTCAAGAGCTGGCCCTACAGAATAGATTTAAAGGAACAGTAGATAAACAATAAAGTAACTTTATGATTACACCCAGCAGGACATGCTTCAACATAATAGTTGCTTATGTAATAAAGTTTGGGCTTTGGCCCTGCCATCTCTTTTAAGTACATGCCTGTATGGAACGTCCTTTTTTTTTCTTTTTCTTTTTCTTTTTTTTTTTTTTTTCCTGTGGAGGGTAACCAGGAAGCAGGAGAAGAGTCCTTCCTGTATGTTATTCAGTTTTTTCATCATAATGAGCACCTGGGGCCCAAAGCTGGTATGAACACCACCTTTGCACTGTGTTAAGACTGTTCTCCCACAGCCTCATCTAGCTCTAGGAAGCACAATCCCAGAAGTTACTATATAATAGAGCAAAATATTAGGAATATTTGCCACGACCCTCCAAGCTGCATCCCGACTGTGCCTTTACAGCCCGCTTGCTGCGTTGAGCACCGAAATCTGAGCCACCGTGGCCATCCATCACCACAGAGCCTCTCTTCCCCGTGTGGCTGCTGACACGTCCTAACCTGGAACCCCCTCGCATACCTTCCCCTTCCCCACACTTTTCTACTGGTGCCACCTGAAACTCCAGGTGGGAGATCAGCTAACGCCAAGCATTACCTTTTCTGGACAATTCCTTCATTCTTCACTTTCAATCCATCCTCAAGTTGGAACAGCTCTGCTTCAAACAACAACAACAACAACAACAACAACAACAGAAAACAATGTATACGCATGCTTACCTGTCTATTACCTCTTACTTCTTTTCTAAGCTTCCCCACTCCTACACGTACATTTGTCTCCAGACACACTGTGTCCTTGCTCTCTCTTATTTCATGTCCAGACAAGTACCACCGCTGTTGACCTGACATGATCTCAGGCCTAATACCAGGTACAAAAGCTAACAGCCTTACCTGATTTCACCATCTCCTACAATTGTACAAGGTCTAATCATTATAATACATTTTATATGACCCATAATAGTTCTGCTTCTTTAATTGAACCCTAACTGATAAAGCCATTTTCTCCTTAACATTTCCTACGTCCCCCTGCCAGTAGCTGATGATCATTCTTCATAGTTTGTTGCAAAAACAGAAGCCATCAGAGTGAAAGATGCCGTCATCCTCTAGCACTACACCCACAAACATGGCAGAGCGTTAGTTACCTCTACTTCCGTCAAAGGCTGATCCCTCCAGACTCCAAACCCAATCATCTCCTTCTCTCATGAGTTTTCCTGCATCACCAAACTTTTGGTTTCTACTGGATCACTTCAATGAGTCTAGTACCCCTAACTTTAATACACCTTTTCTAGACCCCCAGATCCTTCTCCACATCCCTATTTCCCTGACTCCTTAGCAGAAAAACATTCTCAAAAGCTTTTATACACCCTCTCTCTACTTGTTTCTCTTCTAGAAAGTCTTGAGTCCAGTCCAAAGTGCCTTCATTTCCCCCCTGAAATTGATCTTGAGAGGTCACCAATAATCTCTACATTGCCAAGTCTAATAGATATTTTTTTATTCCTGCTTAATTAAATACGAAGCTGTATTCTGCTGGGTTGGCCACTCCTTTAATTTTCGAAAATTCTTCTGTGGCTTCATATTTTCTTTCTTTGTTTTTTGTTTGTTTGTTTTGTTCTGTTATGTTTTGTTTTTTGTTTTGTTTTTTTCACTTCATGTATTGTTCCTTCTTCATTTTATTGTAGGCTTCCTGGCCTCTATTCCACCATTGCTCATTGGAGTTCTACAGAGCTCAGGCCTGGGCTCTCTTCGACATTTACACTTTACCCCTAGATGATCTCAACCCCTTTCATGTCATTAATATGCTGTCAACTCCTCAATTTTCTCTCCTTACCAAACTTTGCCTCTACATTGAACATTCATATATCCTAACTGCCTGCTTGACCTTTCCCTTGGATGTCTCATCAGGAACTCTTGATCTTCCCCCCATAAATCAAGTCTTCCCCAAGTCTTCCCAGTCTTTGTAATGACATTAACTGCCCATCTAATTACTAATGCCAGAAACCTGGAAGCCATTATTAAATGTAATAAACTACTTTAAAATGTAAAGCAGACCATGTCAGTCCCCTGTTATAATAATATTCTTTAGTTGCTCCTCACTGATCTTAGACTAAAATCTAAACTCTAATTGTGGCCAACAAAGCCCTGCATAATCTGGCCTCTGCTTACACCCCCAACTTCATCAAGGGCTCCTCTCACTCTTAGCTCAGCCCTTCTGTTAGGTCCAAGAACATCCTTCCAACTTAAATACCACCTACTCAAGAGATGTCCCTGCTCACCCATTCTTCATTAAGTCCTGATTTTCTTTATTATATCATTCTGGTCACTTCCTTCCTGGACTTATAAAATAATCTGTACTTAGTTTACATAATTTTATGTTAAATTTATTTGTTAATTTATTTATTCTCAATCTCACCCATTAAAATGTAAGCTCTATAAAGACAGGGGCTGTGTTATAGCTGTGTACCTTGCATAGTGTCAAGCATCTAGTTAAGACATAATAAATATTGAATTAAAGAATGAATGGTAGTAGATGTCTCTTGAAGGGGGGGGCGTGATTTCTTTGAGAATTTAAAATGTCTCTTGAATTTTCATGATACTGTAGTGAGAATTACAGTCTAAATATAGAATCATTTCTTATGAGAATATCTGAGGGCTAATGCTTTGTATGACATGTTCATACACTTTTAAAATTGCAAATCAGCTTCATCTTTCACTACAAATGATCATTTTTCTCACTGAAGAATGAAGAATCATAAATACATGGAGAGATTTTTCCCCAATACATATAGATAGATATAGATGATATAGATATAGATATAGATATAGATAAAGATATATTTTTTCCTTAAGAGTTGGAAGGCCTCAATATCTTAATCCACTCACTGTTACATAGGCTAGGGTAGCCATTGAGAGCTAAGTTTGCTCTTTTGAACAGATTATCTTCATGAGGTTTATTTGTGCATTGATTTTAAATTTGGCAATTCACCTAATCTTTATTTTATCAGATAGGGACAAAGTGCTAAATCACAGCTCGCCAATTTTAGTCCTTGTTCATGAACTGAACAATTGTTATATGCACTAAGTTTGTATATAATATATCCTAATAACACATCCACAAAATACACTTTTCAACTTGAAGATAATTAAATTTTCTTCGATTTTTCATAGCTGTCCATAAATCATCATTTACTTCTATACTGATGGTGTTGAAAGCACAGAGCAGACTACTCCCTTGGAAATGGTCACTTTAGCTGACCATTCAGAGAATTGTCATTCTGTGGTATTTTTTAGCAGCAAGGCCACATTGAGATATAAGATTGTTAGGTTTAATCTGTGACAAATTCAGTATCTTTAATTTATGGTATATTGATACCAATCATTGTAAACCCCCCAAATATCCCAAAAGAACAGGAAAAGCCAACAAAAGGATGGAATTTTTTTTCAAATGTCACCTATCTAACCACAAATATCTGTCTTGTGGTGTCATAGACTCAAGCTCTGAGTGACCCATGACACCCAAAATGCTTTGCAAGAGCAGGGCCTGCTGACCCAATTCCCTTGACATAGAGTAAATGGTAGCGATCCTTCGGAAAAAGGCTGACAGAGACAAGATTATGAAGACCAGACTCTACACACAAAGATTATAAAGAAAAAAATAGTGGAAAGAGAGAGTTTAAAGAACAACCTGGTACCCAAAAGGTCCTGTCTCCCTTAAGATTTAGTTCAGTTCTGTATGGAAGCCACCTCCAGCAGCTAATGGGTATTGTGGTGTTTCTGGGCTGTGACTAAAAAAGAGGGAGATGCCAAATAAAGTGACATAGAGGAATTCTCATTCTGGTCCTCGGGTTGTCTGGTGAGATAGTTCTACGCTGTATGTACATAAAGAGCTCTTCTTGGGTGGCAGTTTAATGTCGCTATACCTTCACTTGCAATTAAACTAAATGGAGAAGCTGCAACAAATCTTCGTAATGCCAATCTCATCTTTCCACTTCATTGACAGCTCAGGAAATGCATCTGAAATTCATAGTAGCCTCATAGCCTATGGCAAGAGAAATCCATGCTGCTAAAATTTTATTTTAGAATTCAAGCTGGTTTTCCTCAGTTTAGGATGCTCCGTTTTTTTCATCTTTTGCTGCCTACCACACTGTATCAAAATAACCAGCCAATATTGTTCAACTGTCAGGGGCCTCAGCTGCCTCCAAATTTTATCAGCACAAATAAATACTGGAACATGTTTAAAATCATCCCAATAGATGGGAGCTCACATTAATAGAATAAACACAGGACAAAAAAGCATGTAAACTTTGACTTGACTGTCCCCCTCCTCCTTTTCCTTTACTCACTTAAAACAAACAAACAAAAAAAGAGGTTGAATAGATATTCAGACTGATTTAATGTTTAGGCTGATAGGGATGCTAGGCTGGGTCCCAAATTTGCACAATGTTCAAAGGGAGAGAGATTTTAAAATCCCAGAAAAAGAGATATTTCCAAATTAATGGCATTGCCCGAATGCCTTGGCTCCCTGCACCCCACCAGGAAGGTTTATTATTTTCTGGTACAATGTTGCTCGGATGGGGAGTGGTAGTCAGCGATGCGTCAGAGCTGCTCTTTGAACACATTAAAAAGCTGAATGCACAACAAAGAACAGATGTTCCAGCATGCCTTATTTATGCACCCATCAGCAATCTTCCAGTGACCACAAAACACAGCCTTTCCCCCCCTTCTCTCTATCATATTATTTTCTGATAAACTCATCCTCGTTATTAATTTATTTCTTTTTGACCCCAACTTAACTCCTGGCTCGTTGTCTGTGTGTGTGTGCACAAGTGTGGTTGTGTGTGTGTGTGTGTGTGTGCGTGTTATTTGAAAGTCTGCCTCCCTCAAAGCTGAATTCTATTGAACTGTGAAACAGGTGTGGATCCTGCAATTAGATCACATTTCAGAGTGAGAGACACGGAGGGTAATAATGGCAGTGAATTCTCCACAGTCGAACGCAGCACCATAGCGACCGGCAACAATGAAGGGGAAAGAGGTATTAGTATTAGGGGTGATTATTTTTAGTTTATGGGATCCTCTGATGGAATACGGACAGAAGGCACAGGGAATGTGTGTTTGGGGCTCACCAGCTGTAAGGCAAACTTGTTTCACTGGCACTTATCTGGGATGCCTCACTCACCCACCCTCTCTGCCTATAATTGGAATGGAAGTAGCGATTAGGAAGTGAGATATAATGTAGATTAAATGTTATGATGGACCAAGATCCTGTTGGGTTATTAAAACCCATTTGCTTTCACTGGCTTTAAAGGCATAGCACTTTTATATAAACCTCCAGCTCTGGATGTCGGTGCTTTAAAAAGGTGGGAGGTAAAGCAACCAGGGGGAAGGTTAGGTGGAGAAAAATAATTTGGAATCTAAAGAGAAGCGAGACTATCTACATTCTCTTTCCTCACAAGAAAGCTGCAGTTTTTCAGTGACTGAATCTAATCTGTGACCTCAATTTGAGCTTTGGAAAAACATGATGCATTAATACAGAAAATGCTCACCACCACAAATTGATTTAATAGACCGAAAATAAATAGTGCAAGCAATTTTCACAATAACGTTTGGTCAATTTTGGAACTTCCGATTCTAAGTGGTATTTCCTTAATATATTTTCCGTATTTTCCACAAAGTGGGAAATATTTAGTACCAGACTCAGTGGTGTCAAATCAGCCCTTGGGAGAGTTCCAGCTGTTCCCTGAGGCATCTCAGAATGGTGCTGTGGGCTGGCTGACAGCAGCTGCTGTCCCTGAAAGAATAAAGGAAACCAGACAACAGAGGGGAGGAGTTTGCACAAAATGAAGTCACAGGCATCTTACGGACACATCAGGAACCTGGGCTCGGAAGAAAGAGATGTGCGTAGCTTAATAGGATAAAGATTCTCCCATCCCATAGGCCTGGGAGCTCATTATGAGAATGTCTGCTCTTCGTCCAATGGTCTTGAACCCTGAATGGCCAAGGTCAGGGTCAGTATTATAGGATACTGGATCACAGCCAACGTATTGCCAAAGGCAGAATTCTTTCTCTGGCACCAAAATCAGTTCTTCAAATAAAATATCTGAGGGAAGGGAAATGGTTCTATTGTCCACAATGCTGCTTCATTCAGCAGACTCTCAGTCAACTGGCACCCCTGGGGATTGGTAGATGCTGGATAAATGTAGTAGACTCTCTGTTAACCAGAACTCTCAAGCTTGACTTCCGGTTAATGGGGAATCTACCGTATTGAGAAATGGATTACCAGGACAGAACATTTCTGATTTGTATAGGTGACCTACAACTCTGGCAGAAAACCGTAAAGAAACAGTAAAGCAAGTAGGACAGCAGACATAAACACCAACAAAAAATGTGACTTTTCTGTTACTATTCAATTCTTTAATTCTCCAGCCACCAAACTGTATCCAACATACAATTTCTCTCTCAATTCTGTAAAATAGTTTCCATACTATTAGCCACCTGAATTTAGCTACATGGCCTTGGTTTTGGATAACTCACTTCCCCTCTCTGGTCTAAGTTTCTGTGAAATGAGGGGTGGAATTGGAGATGGAGTTTACATATGTTAGTGGTAGAACCCCTTTTACACACAAAATAGTAGCAAAGAATTGGAGCTGCTGTATTCAAAAGAGGGAGTGGGGCTCCCACACACTCTTCTTTATGGGCCTTGAGTTGCCTTGATCAAATTGCAAGATTGCTCAGAACAGGGTATAAAATGTCTGAACTAGATGTCATTGAACATCCCGTCCAATAGGAAATGAGATTGAATCTCTGAGTCTTCTTTCAAGTATCCCTGGATGGGGAGTGAGGAGGGGGTCAGTGACAAGGGGCTGCACCAGTTATCAGTCTCAGCTGCAAGGACTTATTTGCCTCCATGAGGTCAGTCCCCAATTTAACAGCCTCTTTTCACTCTGTTGTTTGAAGAGAGTGACTTCTAATTGTACTGAAGACAAAGGTTTTGATTTCATTTCTCTCTCCCTAACTGACAGTGGGGGAAAAAAACTTTGCAATAAGGTCTGACTTTTGCATTTGTCTTGGCTATCTCATATCATGCCATTTTAATAACCACATTGAGAGCCTAAAGATTAGATGCATTTTTCATATAATGTTAATTTTATAAGTTTTCCCATCCATGCTTCAGACAGCTTCTCTGGTTCCATTCTGGGTCTTGTCCAGTCATCATATTGATGGTTTTCCTTGAAAAATTTGAATATACCTTCTTATACTTTCTTTTGTTTGCGAACGACCTTTTAGATAAACCAGAGTGAAACATAGACAAATCTTTTCCTGTATTGGCTTTGAGCTGACGCAATGGGAGAGAAATGGAGGTATTACTTATTGTTATTGATATGGTGACAACTACTTTGCAGATGTTACAATGTCCATATTTTGTGGCAAATTTGCATTGGAGCTTTAACATGCATTGACACACCTTGCCATTTAGTCATTTGAGGGAACACTGACAGGAGGCACAGGAGCCCTGTGTTGGCAGATTGTAGGAGATACGGCCTGCAAGCTGTGAAAACGAACAGTCAGACTATACAATTCTGATTGAAGGCTTGACATCATGGGACCAAGTGATCCAAACAAGATGTAACTCAGCCTCTGAATCGGAAGAATTCATGAGCTCTCTGGTATTCACTGTAGCAACAAATTAGTAATGGCATTAGCTGGGAATCATACATCCTTTGCCCAGTGAAGAATATTGGATTTATAAAAGAGTAAGTGGTTAGTTTTAAAAGCAAGGAAATATTTTTAAAAGTTGATTTTTCTGAATTTTACTAAGCCTATCTACTCTTCCAAAAGAACAATGACATAATGATAAAGTAACATTCACGTTATGCCTCCAATACCAACTTAATGCATAACAAAGTAAATGGCTGCCTGTAGGCAACCATCTTTCAAATGGATCCAAACTGGAATTTCTGAATGTGGCTCCTGCCACTATGCTCACTCCTCTCAAGCCTAGGAGAGAGCCTGAGCTTCAGTCTGTTTTACATGAGGCCAAATACAATAAATTCAACCTAAACACAAGGTATCAATTAAATACAAGGTATGAATAATGTGTAATTAAAGTTTGACTCCAGATTCCTAAGTTTGAGTAAGCCAGTTCATTCATACACACTGAGATCAAATCAGCAAAACATGTGGCTAAGGCACTGGGTCAAAGGGTTATTTCTTTTCTCTCTTGCTTGTAGCTTGTTTAATAAATTATGTTGGTGACTCTCATAGCAGAATGCTGACCACATGGGTCACGCATACTCTAAAAACCATCACTCCAACTCTTATTTCCAATCACTGACAATATAGTTGCTAAGAAGCTATTTTTCTTTTAAAACATATGTAGAGGAAAAATGGAAAATTTCTATAAAAATGACATTGTGAAAATAAAATAGTGATGACATACCCACTGTGGGAATAATATGCCCTCTGGCTAACAAAAGCAGCTTACCTATTTAACTTATTAGACAATTTTATAAACATACTTGAACTGAGCGACTCAGTTCACCCTGAAATAAAACAATGCTACATTTTCTTTTATGCACATGAAGAGAGAAGATGCTAATTGCTCACCTACAACCCACCTAGAAGCTGATGAAAATACATCTACAGTAAAATCAGAATAATATCATTTCCAGTACTGGCACGATACTCGTTATGGTGAGTCATCCCCAAAGACTTTTTCAAAGAAAATAGAGTTCTGATTCTGTTTGCCATTAATTTGTATAAAGTTAAGTAATCACGTGGTTCCTCAGCTCCCTTCCATCGTAAGAGTCCAGACCAATTATTTGAGTGGAGGGTAACGTAGAGAGGTGTGCATTAAAGAACTTTGGAATTGCAGAGATAAAAGGTTTTCTCTCATGGAATTCCATTATTATTAATATTATTGCCATCATCATTATTTATGCTCCCAGCACACGTATTGCGAAAATGTGTTATTCGTGTAACTGCTATGCCCTCACCGTGTCATTTGCAAAATCACCATGTTCTTCTCACAGAAATGTCACTGAAATGTCATTTTTACAATAGCTGCATTTTGAATCTGCTATAACTTGAATTGCTTTACAATGAAAATGCAATTTCTTAGCAATTAAAATTATTCCACCCACCCCAGTCAAATAATAGAAAATCACCTCCCAGTCCAATGTTGCTTACAGTGAATGGCAGAATATTGCAAACTGAACGAAGTAAGGCTCCTCGTATCCCCCAGGAATGTCTACGTCTTAGCCATACCAGTGGTGGTGTTATTTTACATGTGCTTACCTGCTAAACTTGATTTGAACAAGTATAGCATGTTGCACTTGTTCAGTCATATTCTTGGTAGGTTTACCCAGGACCTTAACCATATCTAAGTTTGCAGGTATAATGACACTAGATCAAGATATGTAAGAAACTAATGTCAGCTTTTTCATTATGGGAAGAACTTTCTATAAATTCAATACATTATCATTAGTTCTGCTTAAATCTCTTTCTGATATTAATTCAAATTTTCTCCTTGATAACTATCTCTAAGAAACTGTTAACTTTACATCCATTAGCAGTATCACTAATAAGAATGTGGAAATGTATAAGGCATAATATGAGTGATTAGTAGGCTACTTATAGAATGAAATAATTAATGGGTATAGGGTCATGTTTTTGAGATTTTTAAAGGATTGTTTACTAGTTTGCTTCTTTTCAAGTGAAATATTACCTGGAAACCCAAGATGTAAGTGTCTAAAATGTAGGGCAGTGGAGATTGTTCAAAACGTGAGTCTGGGCTCAGACCTCCAGGAATAAGAAAAAAAAAATTATGTATTCGTAAGTATACTTAACCAGATTGAAAAATAAAGAGTCATGAGATAAATATAAGCATACAAGAAAATGCATATTGAGCAGCATGGCCTTTTGGCTTCTCTTTCTGACCCTCACTTGGGCAAAGCAGTAGGTGTGGTTGGTATTTACCTCCAGACTAAAGTAGGTGGTCTGGATGTTTGGGCCAAGGAGCTAGGACACTGCTTCAGATAGCTGAAGAATCAGGAGACATGGGGAACCTTCTACACATTAAATATAAGGCACAGATGTATCCCATCTAGAAGTACACCCAACCTATTTCCCCAAACCATAAAGAATGTGCTTTATATCAAGGCTGGAATCTTCATAGAAGCAAAGAAGTATTTTCAAATGCAAAATGAGCAATCAAAAGATCACAGACATTTAAGGAAATTCAACATCATAGAAGAGATGAATGAACAGAAGAATTAACTAGTAAAAGGAAGCAAAAAAACGGGCGTCCCTTAACATAAACATGTTAAATATGCTTAGAGAGATTTCAAAAACTGTTACAAACATAAGAAACAAATTACTCTAAAAACCAAAGGCATTAATATTAAAATTAAAATATCAGTATATGAACTGAATAGCAGAATCAATACAGACAAAGAGCAAATTAATGAGCAGTAAGATTAGAAATAAAGAAAGAATTAAAACCAGAGTAAAAGGGTGCACTGAATATCAAGCAGGATAAATAACGATAAGTTGAAAAGGTATTTCTAAAAGTTACTGAATATAAGAATACTAGAATAAAGCTTCTAGAAAGAGTTTGAAAGGTAAAAATGGAAACAAAAATTAGACTGAACTCTGAGTTCTCATTGGCCAAAACAGAGGCCAGAAAAGGATATAGGATTAAAGTTATGAGAAAAATGTATTTTATCCTTAAGTCCTGTATCAAGAAAAACTAACATTCAGTAATTTTATCATCTACAGACCACCTCAGAAAAATATATATTCTAGCAAAATGAAAAATGAGTTCAAAAAAGAGTAAGATGTTACACATAAGAAATAGTAATGAGCAAATAAATCAATCACATGCCTACATGGAAACAAGCATTATTAACAATCTGAAACTAAAGTCCCACATGATCTCATCATGGAAGGAATTGTAATAAAAAATCTGACTCAAGTTGTGGTATTTGACTGCTGACAGTCCCAACGCTTTTCCTTTCCTTTCTGCCTCACATATGGACAAGCTGATAAGAAAGGTCAGATTATTCCTCCCTTGGTACTGGCAGGAAATTCGAACCACAAGTGTCCCTGATAGTGTGCAAGAACCCTTACTCAAGCTCCAGCCCCTAACCACAGGAAAAGCTGAGCCAGGCTCCTTTCCTTCCTTTCTCAAGCCATGTTGGGACCAGCTTGAATGCCCACCCTGCTCTCCCCAGAAAAGCCTTATTATGTGAGTGATAAACCTTTTCATATCATCTTGATGGGTGTGTGATGTCATCAGTCTTAATATACAAACCAAAAGTTAGGAAGAAGATCCATATCACCTCTATTGGGTGACCACAATAGGTGTGGAGAGAGAGATAGGAGTAAATAAAGTGAGGGAAAATATATAAATATTGGTTCATTCTAGAGAATGATTTTTTAAGTCAACAAATTTATTATAAATATTAAAAGTAAGTCCTAGAAAATAGAATATATAAATTCAAAACAATTAGAAAAATGTAATAAAAATTTGTTCAATTCAAAAAGGAAAAAAATTAAAAAGAAACAACAAATAAAGAGTTGTAAAAAAGAACAGAGAAGAATTTTCATGAAAAAGTCTATAATGCAATAAATGAATCAAACGAATGAATCAAAACTTCTGTTAAGAAACAGTTACTCTTATGATGGGATAGAAAAACCAAGAGAAAGCACAAATAATTGTTATTAGTAGTAAAAAGGATCATGACCACTGCAGAGATTAAAATTTTAATAAAAATTACAAAGAAAGTCTTATATTCAAATAAATGTAAAATTTAAATGAACTGAATAGATTTTACACACACACACACACACACACACACACAACACATCAAAACTGACCCAAATGTTCTTTCTGAAGACATGCTTTGTATCAGAACCTCTCTGCCCAAATCGCAAGTTTATTAAGTATACAATGGCTGTTTAGAAAGTATCCAGCCACCTAATATGAAAAATAGAGGCATTTATGGCTGGATTTTTTTTGGACAGCCCTCGTATTTCTGCTTTTCAAGTTATTGCAGAAGTGATGTGAAAAATGAGACCCCAGAAATTCCAGGAGTTGAAGGGTTGAAAGTTAGAGCTATTATTCATCTCCATATGGTAAACTTCTTACAAATTTGCACATAGTCAAAGGGCTAAGATTGTGGGTATTAAATTACAGACTAAGAGAAAACACCAACTAAAAAATCTTTTGTTGAACACTTTGATTGAATTAATATGACTCCCTATAAATCTTCTTCAGTTGAATAGAATGGTTCAGGGACAAAGATTAAGGCAAGAATTCTGATCAGCTCAAAAGGCCCATAATCAGGTTTAGAGAAAGATCTCACTAAGAAAATAGTGTACTTCATTTTCAACAGTAACAGGAGTCATTTCTATAAGTACTTAAGATGATTTTGTTTCTAAAAATGCCAACAGCCTGGATTAAAAGGAACTGTAACTCTTCAGTATAGCTGAGCTACAAACATTTTATTGGCAGGAAGTAGATTGAGAAAGTCCCTCTATAGGTGTGACTGAGAAAAGTTATGAAATGGGAAGAATAACCCAAAGAGTACAGTTAAGGACCAAAGAGAACAATGGACTGGGGAACTGCTCCCAGGAAACATAACCAGTCTCATCGAGCATTACTTCCTACCTCTAGAGTAGGGGGGCATCATAACATTTTCCCAGAGAAATTTCAGAATTGCAATAGATTAGAACAATAATGAACTTCCCATTTTTATCCCTTCAAATGCAGGTGTTTGTTTAAATTCTAACTCTGTTGCACCATTATAGATAGGGTGTGTATTGGCAGGTGCACATAAAATATCTTTTATATACTTAGGTTCCAGAAGTAAAAGAAGTTGAATCCAGTCATAATGCAGACCACTGGATAGTAGAGCCTAAAGTCACAATTAAATGAGATTTTTGGATGTCCTGGTGAGCAGATAAGTGTTTTTTACCTGTAGAAGAAAGACAAGTTTTATGACCAAAGGGACGACTATGCTAGGCTGCTATTTATTAACAATTACTTGTTCCTATTTTGTCATTGTCAAGAATCTCTAAGGGACAGAGTGTAATGTTTCACCTCATTGATTCTGAGCTGGTCCATGTGACTTTCTTTGGCCAATCAATAATGTGAAAATATGATGTTTGTCACAGTTGGTTTTGCTCATGCCTCTTAAGTTCCTACCCCCCAGTCATGAAAACAGCATGTGTCAAATTTGAGCTGCTTTTTAAGCCTGGGTTCTACAATAAAAAAGCACATGGAGCAAATCCCAGCTAAGCCAGACAAGACAATCAGATTACACTATAACTTGTAACCTGAGCAAAAAATAAATGATATTGCAAGCCATTGAAACAATGGAGTTATTACTATAGCAACAGCTGAAGAAAATACTCTCCAATGTATGAGACTAGAATAAATTTATCAAAACCATAAAGAAAGAGAAAAAAGGCAAGAAAATATATAGGTTATCTTACATGAAAAATTCTCAACAAAATACTGTGAACCTGAAACTAGCATTGCGTAAAAGAGATAATACCTGATGACTAACCTGGGATTTTCCAGGAATGCAAGGTTGGCTCAATATTAGAAAACGTATTAATATATCTTATTACACTAAAAAATACAGGAAAAATTCATATGATCACCTTAGACATAGAAAAAGCATTTAATAACATTCCACTTTCATTTATAATAATAATTTTTAAAAGCCTTTCAGGGAAGGGACTCTCCTTAGTCTGATAAGTTATCTATGATGAACCTATAGCAAATATCCACTCAATAGTAAATTATTAAAATAATTTATTTTTATATGAGGAAAACCACATTTATGAAAAGAATAAGCATTGGAAATGAAGAAACTAAAATATCCTAATTCATAGATGACGTGACAAATAGCCATTTGAGAAAAATTAAAAATACTTTTTAATCTTTACCAATATTTTTATGTTTGTATGCTAAGAATATATACATAAAAAACCTAAAGCTCTTTAAAAAATACGTTCAATTTTAAAAGAAGATTAAGCAAGGTTGTCAAATATAATATTAACAAACAAAAGCCATTTGCATATTATGTACTAGTAACAAACAGAAAATTAGTTTAAAAGAAATACAATTAAAAATAACAATAAAAACATAAGATATAGAAGAAGAAATCTTAAATGTTGAAAGGCACAGAGAAGATCAAATTAAAGAAACAATCATATTCAGAGATAAGCAGACAATAGTTTAAAGATGAGTATTC
This sequence comes from Lyroderma lyra, assembly GCA_004026885.1. Lineage (NCBI taxonomy): Eukaryota > Metazoa > Chordata > Mammalia > Chiroptera > Megadermatidae > Lyroderma > Lyroderma lyra. Next base: position 16,380 of record PVJL010000135.1, on the reverse strand, counting down.
TCCCCAGATTAATCTCTAGATAAAGTACAGTTCTAATTGTAATCCTAAGAAAAGTTTTGAGGAACTTGGTAAGTAATCTAAAAGGTGTAAGGAGTGGCAAATGATCAAGAATAATTAAGAATAATCAAAACCAAAGACAGTAGCTTTACTAGATATCAAGACTTTTTATAAACTTCTAGTAATGAAGACAGGTGGTACTGATGCAGAACTGACAGAAAATCAAACAGAAGAACACAAATCCTAGACAGCAAATTCTACTACACTGAAATAAAAACTTTCTGTTTATTAAAAAGTAGAATAAAGTATGAACAGGTAACTCACAAACTAAGTGAAATATTGCGGCACAAATAAACTGACAAAGAATTCAACTTCAAAATATACAATGTCCTCATATGAACACGCTTTTAAAGAAGAAAAATTACATCTTTCCCTAAACATGCCTAGAGTGATCAATATCCTTAACATTGGTCAGAAAAATCTAATTTAAAATTTTAATGAGATACCACTTCACACTCATTAGATTAGTAATACTACTACCAAAAACAATAAAGTCTCACAATTCCAAATTTTATTTGACACACGAAGCCATGTTATATCTTGTCTACTACTGGCTGGATAGAAAGGGGTGCAACTACTTTGCAAACCTACTTGAAATTGCCTGTAAAGCTGAAGACGCTCCTTTCCTATGACTCAATCATTGTACCCCTAGGTAAGGACACGGGAGAAACTTACATATGTGCCCAAGGTGACATTGTTTATAATAGCAAAAAACTTAAAAACCATTGAATGGTCTACCAACAATAGAATACATAAATAAAATGTTGTATATTCACAGCATGGTAGAGTATATAGTAGTGAAAATAAACAAATGATGTGAATGAATCTTAGAATTCAATGTTGAACAACAAAAGCAAGTTAATAGAAGACAATTTTGCATGAGTCTATTTATATATATGTTAAAATTGGCAAATTAAAAGCCATAGTACTTAGGAATATAGGAGGGCTGTTGAAAAGTATCCAGCCATGTAATATGAAAAATAGAGACATTCATGGCTGGATTTTTTCTGGACAGCCCTCGTATACATACATAGTCATATTTTAAAGGAAAATGTGAGCATAAATAACAGAAAACTCAAGACAGTGGTTACATTGGAGAGGAGAAAGGGGGATGCATATATGAAGTGACTAAAGGGTGGTTCAAAGGCACAGTTCTTATGCCCTCTCAGTTCAAGTTTGCTCATTTGATTCTTTATTACTATTCTTTAAATTGTATTATACAATTTACATGTATATGAGGGCTGTCCAGAAAGTATCCAGCCATGTAACCATTCTCATTATATTGCCAATGGCTGGATTTTTTCCAGACAGCCCTCGTATGCTGTATGTATGTTGTATCTCACAATTTTTAAAAAAGCAGAAAGAAAATAGCTAGCCTGTGGAGATCAAAAATTTATTTCAATTGGACAGATGAGCAAAGCCAATTCTTACAATGTGAGAACAGGTATTTTTGGATTTGGAATAAATATTTTTAAAATCTCAGTGATAACATGGATTAAAAATAATGCTTATCAGTTCCTCTGGAGAGCATGGGTATGCCATAGTTTCTTCAAGTAAAATTATTACTTTATTATTTAGGATTCTTTTACTTGTGAATAATAGAAGCTTAAAAACCTACCCATCTTAAGCAAAAGAGTGAAATTTTTTGGGAGATTTATGAGACTTTGAGATACCAAGCTTCTATTACAGAAACAAAGAGTTCTTTTCCATTTTATTTTCCTTAAGATAGTTAAGTTTTTGGTTTCTAACACGTAACAATCAAAAAAATTCTGAATAACACAATTCTTAATTTTACTTTGAGCAAATGACTCTTGGTGTCTTTTGTCTGTTTATTCTATGTGCCAACCTCCTTCTTTTGTATCAGTGCCGTCCACAGGGCAAGAAACATGAATGGCTATTTTTGGAGCTCATATTTCCAAGTGTCCCCACAGAGAGGAATGGAAATACTTTCCCTAGAAATCAAGTTTAAAATTTTCAGAGAAGGGTTCAGTTGGTCCAGCCTAGGTCAGGTGCCCATCCTGGGCTGTTGAGCTCTAAGCAAGAAGGTAGGATCTGTAAGAAGATGGTGACGCCAAGCCAATCCCCATGGATTGAATGAGGGCAGATTCCTTCTCAATCCTTAGTGCTCATCTTAAGTACCACCTTCTCAGGCGTGCCTCTCCTAACTAAACCATCGAAAGGGGGTGCTCTACTCCTATCTTTTCTCGTACCACCCTCTCTGTTTCTTTTGCAGCACTCCCCACAGTACATAGCTATTTTATTTTTGTTTACCTGTTCACCTAATGTAGCAGGCAGAATAATGTCTCCAAAAGATATACGTGCCCTAAGCATCAGAACCTGTGAATAAATTACCTTACATGGCCCAAAGAAAATTGGCACGTGTAATTAAGTCTACTGGAACTTGAAATGGGGAGATTACCCTGGCACGTCCAATCTAGTTACATGAATCCTTAAAAGAGAAGGGCTCTTTCGGGCTGTGGTCATGAGGAACTGTGACAACACAAGAAAGATAAAGAAATGTGACATGAGAAAGACTTACTCTGACATTGTTGACTTTGTGGATGGAGGAAGGGGGCCATAAGCCAGGGAATGCAAATGGTCTCTGTAAGCTGAAAAGGTAAGAGAACGAATTCTCTTCTAGAGCCTCCAGAAGGAAACCAACCTATATACCAGTGAGATCCATGTTGGATTTTTGCCCTATAGAATTATGAACTTGTACAGTTTTAAACCACTACATTTGTGGTAATTTGGAAATTACCACAACAGGAAAAGGAAATTGACATCTCTAGTTATATTGTCTTTTACTAGAATGAAATCTTTAAGAGAGAGGGAATATATCTATCTTTTTTGTTGTAATTCAGTTTGTAAAACAGAGACTCGCACATGTTTGTTGAATGAATAAGTAGATGAATAAGTGAAAGAATTAAGAAGTCTGTGACTCATATCCAAAAGTTCATCCTGCAGTCTTCACATGAAGTGTTTACCTTCCTTCTGTGGGAGTTGCAAATGTGGAGAATCAAACAGAAAATGAAGCTGATGATCTCAAGTTTCTCTCTGAGGGTCAGAAGGAAAAACACTGGCTGAGAGAATGTGAAAAATGAGCCGTCTTCTGCAAAGAGAGAAGAATTACGCCAAGCCAAGTGAACAATCAAAGATGCTAGCAAATCATAGATCTGGGAGAGCACTTACTCTCTATTTGAGCCTCAGATGAGATGTGCTTGCAGTCGGCTGACATTTCCTATTCGATTTCCAGAAAGATCCCACTGTCCCAAGCTTAGTGAAATACTGGGTCATCCACATCAAAGCCAAAACGGTCTCTTTTCCGGTGCAGTTTGATTTTATGATTTACACTCATTAATGGGAACTAGCAAGTTTTGCAGAAGAAAAATGATGGCATGTTTTGAGGAATGTATCCTTTTTTCAGGCAATTTATTTTTTAAGAGAAAGTTCAAATTACTCATCAGATAATTCACTGTGTCTCTCTGAGGTCAGCAACAGAATGCCTTTGGTACTCAGAACTAACTAGTTAAAACTGGCAGTTTTCTTCACCTGGAAGAATAAAGTAAGAACTGTGCCAGAAAATGAGCCAACAACTACAAGAAAAGGGTTCAAGCAATGTCACCCGCACAAATCATTGAAATACTCTGAGCTATATGCAGCAAAACAAGGTATTGGAGAGAGAAAAGAATTATCCTTGACTGCTTTTATAGAAAACTTGCACTTCTACACCATACCCTTAACCAAAGCATACACATATCAGCAGTATCATTTCATACTGAAAACACGTGCGTATGTGATGGCTGAGCCAACCAGTCAAGTTCGAGCAGAGAAAACTTGCCTGGCCCGCAGTCCCGGAAGTCATTCCCCCTTTCTGCAGATGAACTCCACATCTCAACTAGAGGCCTCCCTGTCACTTTCTTCCTCCCGTCCCCCCACTAAATATTTTTAAATCCTTGACACTCTGTCCTTCTTCCTGGTGACTGTGGAGGGAATGATGTGGGATGGAATCAAGTGGGCACAGGTGGGACTATAGTACACGTTAGCTCCCAGGGTCACGTCTGCTTCCGGTTCTTCAAAGCTTCTGATTTTTACAGCAGTTCTTTTCGTCTCATCTCTCTTTTGTTGTAGTTCCATGGGGTTGTTTTTGCTTCCTATTTCAAGCCCCTGGAAGAAAGAGGAAATAGGGGTGGAGGACAAACAAATTTCCATGTGCTTCGTCCGATCATAGCACGCGCTTGTTATCTGCTGGTGTACGGTGCCAAAGGGCCCAGGCTTTCGAGACCAGCATGGTCCGACAGAGCTTTCTGCAAAGGTGGAAATGCTCTGTGTCTGCAAAGGCCTGTCCACCAGCTTCATGTGCCTAGCGAGCACTTGAGATGTGGCTCATCTAATGACTGAGTGAATTTTTATCTTTGTTTTATTTGAACTAATTTAAGTTTAGCTATCTATGGCTAGTAGCCACCATTCTGGGTAGCCCAGTTTGAACACTTAATCAGCATTAGAATTCCAGTTCACTTTTTCTATACTTTGCATTATTCTCGATTTATTTAAGACAAATTTCTTGAATGTTAAAGTTTGCATCTGAAACATTAATATTTTCACAAGCATAATCTCTCTCTCCCCCTCTCCCTCTCCCTCTCTCTCTCTCTCTCTCTCTCTCTCAAGTTCATTCCACCTCACTCCTCTATAGTTCTTATTGTTTTCCCACAGGCATAGGTGATCACTTACACACACACACACACCCCTCCCAGACCACTAGATATCATGATGAAAGATGTGTCTGTCATTCCTATGTATATTGCTTCTGAAAAAAAAAAAGAGAGAATAAAAGGGGGAAATGTGTGATGGCTAATCTCAACATTTTCAAGTGTAAATGTTAGGGAAACTTTATAAATACAGTGCAATGTGTACATGCCGAGCCATGAGTCGCCACACATCACAGAGTACTTTTACAATGACAATGCTTTGTCCAAAGTGAAATGTGTGATGAAATGTTACCATTAACAAAGAAAGAAAAAGCAAAACAGACTTGGAGATTTTTAAAAGGTTTAGAAGACCTTTAATGACTTCACAGTTTGTGAAACATTTTCTTTTTGTTTTCAAGGGATATTTTTCTTCCCTAAAGCTATTGTAGGTCAAATGAATGTTTAATAAATAACGTGGTTTTATTGCTAAGTGGGAGGCTGGACTGTGTAACCAATAAAGCCTGCTAATAAAGTCTTGCTGACTGTCTTGCTATTATAGAACTAAAGATGGTGACATGCCATTCTGAATGCAACCAGATTTAAAACCTCTCGCTAGAAGTTAAGATTTGGTTTCTAAATTTAGTCTCCACAGTTTTTCAAATGTCACCACCAACAAGAAGAACAATTTCACTACCAAAAAAAAATGGTTTCTTAGAAAGACGTGGGAATGATCGTGCAGTTCTAGCGGTTCCTCCCTATTGAATCCCGTCTCCACCAGCAAATACAGACACGAAGGTATGACCTACAAGGACGCATGGCAGGTGTTCACCATGATCCTTCAAAGTTGGGCCCACCCTTCATATCCTTTCTAATAATGGTCTGGGGGTTTTTTGTTTTGGTTTGGTTTTTGTTATTGTTTGTTTTTAGAAAGCACATCTGAAATAAAGACAGGTGTGCTCGGTTTCTTTGCGGGGTTCAGACACAAGGGTCTGCCAGAAGGCAGGTGATCTGGGGAAGGAGAGACAAGCGATAGGGGTACATTGTTAAATCAGTTACTGCAGGGAGTGGCTGAAGGTTAACCCCAGGGATTAAGTGGGAAACAGTGTAAAAATACTGCTTAAGAGACAAGGGAATTAGGACACTCGTGGCCTCATAGCTATTAGGTATTAGTCAGAGTTAATTCCCAGACACTTCACTAGGGTGAAGGGGGCTCTTTGGACCCAAGGGCAGTCCTCTGACAAAGGCGCAGGTACTGGCTGGTAGACGTCAGGCTGGCGTGTGCCAGGAGGGTGAGAGGGTCTGAGGGCAGCTGGGCAGAGCACTGACAGAACCTTCTACATAAATGTTACATGTGATGAATCCTTATTTGAGAGTTTCTTTCTTGGTTATTTTAGCCACATGATTTTCCATAATTTTCTTAAAATTTTCGTCATATGGAATAATCTGATTAAAAAATATCCCAAATATTAAAAAGGCACGGAATTCCATGAAGTTCCTATCGGCAGTGGATCTGCCATTGCTGACACCTATCAGGAAAAAGGACATAAGAGCGTGAAGCTTTCATCCAAGTGACGAGTGTAGGTTGGTGTAGGGTACTTCAAACACGAAATGATTAAACGGGAAAGCCCTGCATGGCTTCCCTCAGGCACATGCAGAATTGTCATAGATCATACATGACAGAGAAGTTTCTCCTTCAAGGAAGTCAGGACTTCACATAACATCCAAGGTAAGCAGCACGAATCAGACCCCAGATCCTACCCATGAGGAAGACACTGATTTGGTGGGGGGTGGCCCATGATGGTGAAGTAGGGGAAGAGAATATCCTCTTTCCTACCCTGGAACTGGCCTGGACCCAGGGAGTTACCATGAAGACCACTCAGAAACACAGAACAGAAGAGTCAGGTGTGATCAGGAGTCAGGGATCAGCACCAAGGTGGAGGAATATGAAACAAATTCGAGCATCCAACTGGGCCCAGGCATTGGTCAGGAGGCAAGAGGGTCAGAGTGAGTGTCTTCGTGACGAATAAGAAAGGCACAGAGAAATAGAAGGAATAAGAACTCGGAGAATGTGCCTGAGGAGAGTGAAACAAAATGGTTCAGGGTCTCATCTGGGAATGCCAGCAACCACTGGGGACGCATGTGGCCTTGGCACATCCTTCCAGCCAGAAGCATTTTTAATAGAACTCTACTGAGAAAAAGAACACGTGGGCACCTGTGGAAGTAGCACCCTAAATGCTACCTGTTAGAGCTGGCATGTAAAATAGTCTATGTCTGAGATGCTGCTCATTTGGTTAATAATGATAAATAATGAATAACCAAAACAACACATACTTATGGGAGAAAGTTTGGAGCATGCAGAAAAAACATTAAAGAAGAAAACCAAAGTCTCCAACAATGTACCTTCTCAGAAATGTTTGTGTGTTCTGTAGTTTTAACAAAAGATGAATAGAATAGAATGTAATATGTAATTTAAATGTGTTGTTTCGTGACTTTCTAACTTAATATTTAAGAGTATTATTCTATTCCATTAAATTACACATTGTGAGGAATTCCTCAAAGACTGTAGTATATTTAGAAGTAAAAATGTCACCACCAGCACATCATACACAAAACGTATGAAAGAGCAAAATGTCGGTTTGTGTCACTTCTTAACATGTCAGGGTGACTGTGTAGTTCACACTGTTAACACTTCAGTGTCCCAGCAGGAAACAGATTGCACACTCAGATGAGAACATTTTAAGGAAGGCTTAGTAAAGGGTGTAGGAAAACTGTCAGGACCCAGAAGGTAGACACGACAGGGCTGCTATCTCCCCTGGACTTGAAGAGCAGAGGATAAGGAGCAGTGACCAGCATGTGGACAGTCATGTACAGATGGCTGCCTTGACAGGAACTGCGATCTGGGTCGAGGAAAATAGCCAACCTGAGATAACCCCGCAGGGAGTGAGCTGGGAAGAAACAGTCACCAATCCTAGACCTCGCTTCCTTTGACTTTCTGCCAGTGTTTCCCCACCTAGGAATCAGCTATGAAAGTCTTTTGATTTCTTGGGCAGAAAGCAAGGCAGAGAGAGCTAGAGAGTGGAAGCTCTTGAACACAAATGCCTGGGAGGGGGTCACTTTTCTTGTCTATACCTTCTGGGCAGCAGAACCTATTCATTCATTTATTCATTCATTTAATTATTCACTTCCTCAACCAAGGTATTAAAAAAGCATATAAATATGGGCCAAAACTTGGGGGGTAGCCCAAGTATAGGGGATTGTTAAATGTTAGTACATCAAAGGATAGACTTCTATGCAGGTAGTAATAATGTATATTATTCAAATAATTATGTCAATTCTATTTTTCATGTTGGTGTGCTAGCATAGCCACAATTGAAAGGAATTTACATCTTGAAGAATTGAACCCTGGGTCTAAGAGTGGCAAACCTTTCATTCCATCAAGTGCGGCTGATTTTCTAAGTGCAAGTGACAATTCCTTTCTATCTCCTATGTTTGAGAGAAGAAAATTCTCCGCAGTTTGGTTAAGAGTTCTGCTTTCATTTTAATTTCCTTCTTTTATTACTGGCAATCAATATCCAAATTTGATAGCAGAAAAAAATGTGTGCATCCCGACATTAGAAACAACTAGTCACCAGATAGAGATTTAATACAGAACAGACTAAAGATAAAACCCCATTTGCCCTGTTTCCCTTGACTATCTGCCTAGTTAGTATCTCCTTCTTCCTTAGTATTTTATCAAGTTTTCTTTACAGTCAAAAGCCGATACAAGTTGTCAGTTAGCCAAGTCTTAATACAATAGCAGAGTATACACAGCACATATAAAACAAAATAACTGCAGCTGTGCAAATAAGAATAACTTTGACCCCACTGAACCAGGTCATTCCCCAGGGAGAACGAAAGATACCTTCCTCTGGTCTAGGTCACAAAAACCTTGATAAGTCCCCAAGCCAAAATGGTTTCCAATGGTTCTTTGAATCAACCTGAACTGACCAGTCATGTTACTTTTCTAACTAGAAGCACTTTCTGAAAAGGCCACAAAGATTAAACTCCTTATCCAAATTATGACTTTTCATTTGTTGGCATTTTATGTTGCAATAAGTAGATTAAATTGTAATATTCTGTTGGATTAAATAACCTATAGGGCACCAATGGCAAAATATATGGGTTGGTATATTTGGACATATATAAATGCCCTTTTTCTATTTTCAGCACATATTATTTAGGGTCATATAAATGGGAAGAGATAACTTGCAATAAAAATAACCATGATATTCACTATTGCTAACAATCTCAGAAAAATAGACATTTGGTTTTCATGGCATTTGTTCAATACTCTTTCAACTGACAGAGGGTTTCACCCTCCCCAGAGGAGAGAGAAGAAAAGTCTTCCTGGGGGAAAGGTGCCTTATTGTGGGCAGATGCCACTATTTTCTTAGCCTAGTGAAATGCTGTGACACATTTCCTTCTGCAAGGGAAAACTGACGTTACATGTACAAAAACCGAGGATGTTATGTAGACAAAACCTATATAATTGCAAATCATCCCTCCTTCGAATATTAAGGTGCTATTTGTGGGTTATTCAAAAAGTAAGTTTACAGAGTTATTTTTAAGCAACTGATTTTATTACAAGGCAAGGAATCAATATAAGTATTTAAACAACTAATTAATGCTTTGCAACACTACTCTCTAACCCATTCGAGCTTCTCTATTAGTTTGGGACAAGCTTTCTGCTGGTGGTTGAATAAAATAATAGCTCCTTAGAAAGCACTCACAGGCTCCTGCTTATGGAGCGTCACAGCCACCTGAAAACTTGCCCGTTTCACTACTCTTGGAATATCTTCTAAAGTTCCAATACGTTGGCCATGACCTTTTTTCAGTTGATTTTTGTATAGTACACACTTCGTCCATAGAGCTCGGGGGGTGTGGAGCACATGTTTAGGATTGTGGCCATTTTAAACCAAGGAGACACCAAATCACAAAGTCACGCAGCTGATACACTCTGTGATGTTGTCACACAGGCCTAACAGAATATTGCAGTACCAACACACTGTACTCTGTACTGTAATGAACCTTGTGGAGAGCTCTTTTAAACAAGCCCCGTGCATATATCATAGAGCAAATGACAAATCCAATGTTCAGATACGATTGCAAAAGCGATTTTCCTTTTGAATTTTGTTCTGTTCCTGGCGAAGCCTTTGTTAAGTATGGTGCTGGAGGTCCATAATTCTGGAAAGAACTTTAAAGACTCCACGCGTGCTTCATATGTTTGCTTTGTTTACGTACACGCTCCCTCCTTTTTGTTTTTCTTTTCTTTGTTTTGGGGGGAGGCCAGGACAGTGGTATGAATCGCCTGAGGTCGCACACTTAGGCTTAGCCCATGTGCCTTAGCACCATCTCTTGTGCTACCTCAGTATTTTGTTCTCCATCCCACTAGGCTCAATTCATACAAACAAACAAACAAACAAAAACAATAACAATTTTCCTCTTGGAAAAGGGCACATGAAGATTAGTCCAGACAGGCGAAGTATGAGACACATAGTACTTCCAATCAGCCGAACACCGTGCTCACATACGTGCATAAGGGAATAGCCAAATAGCAGCAAACTAGGACAACGAGCCTTTGTTTTCGTTAAGCTGCTACCTAGAAAGCCTTAGGACCAGAACCGTGTTTGTGAGGGTTAACGTGTCTCCCCACATTGCATTCCCTCTGGTTTTAACAGTCCCACTCCACGAGTAACGTATTTGTGGCACAGGTGATTTTATACGGCTCAAATAGTCATTTAACTACTGTCTTCAGCTGTCATTTTCGTCTTCACGCTCTAAACTTTAGGGACCCAACCCCCAATGACAAATCACTAGTGATAAACTTCATGGATCCATTCTTTGTTCCAATTGTTTACATCAACTCCTCCTGATCCTGAAATACCACTTAAAATGGAAAAAATTAGTTATCCTAAGTGTGGAGGTTACACCCTTTATTATGTGTTCATGAAATAAAAGAAATAGAGATGCGAAGAATGCATTTTTTTAAAAAAAGAACAAATTAGGAGCGATTTTCACAATGATTGAGAGTCCTTAACTCTCTTTCTTAAAGCAGAACTTCAGCTCTGGGCTTTGACTTTGTAAAGATGCAGTAGGCAGTGGGGACGGCCCCAGTTCTCAGCAGTTTTATTCAGCTGGTTGTCACTGGATTTGAGACTCTAATAAATGGACCATAAAATAAATATCCCCTCTTTCTCCTTACCACAACTGACCACATCTAAGCCACATAGCTCCGTCCCAGGGTTGGTGGGAAGATATACAAAAGGTGGACAGGACCATCTCCGTCTCTCCTTACCGTTCCTGAAGCGGCAGGGTGGCTCAGCATTCCCTTTACCTCACTTCAGCACACGCTAAGTGCACGCGGTGGTTCACTCACGGGCACACATGCACATACATCGACACAGTCCCTCAAATGACAGCTCTTCTATTTGTTATTTCCACCTTTTCAGCGACATTCCTGTTTTAAACTTAATCTCGGTGTGGACAAGAGTGCAAGGGTGATAGCACTGCAGGTAGATAATGCCCTTGGCCCTCCCACATGGCCTCAGTACTCACGTCTGCACATGAGCGCTGCTTACTGCAAACACTGTGACTCTCGTCCTGGGGGCTCTTTTCTGGTCCTGGGGCCATACACAGCCCATTTTTCAGGTCAAACCAAAAGTGCCAGAGAGTTAATACCCCTGGAAGCAGCCCTGAGCCTATGACAGATGAGGATTTAGAGGAAAAATACTCCAACTCCTTTACTCCTCAGTTGATAACGCTGAAGCAGGTGCTACACTGCCCCCTGGGCTCCCCAGCAGCTGGTCCCCATCCCCAGCAGCACGGAGCCCCAGGGGACCAGCAGTGGTAAGCTTACTTATTACTTAATAATAGCCCACATTGACTGGCTTCCTTCCACTCCTTGTTTTACTTCTTTCACAACCCTACTTGTCCGTACTGTCATTAGCTTCCAAATAAACTAATTGCATGTGAATTCTCAGAGCTGGTCACAGACTGACAAAGGTATAGTGGTTGAAAGTACAGTCTCTGTCGTCACCTGAGCCTCACTTCCAACCCTAGTTCCACCGTGTCCCAACGGAACGACTAGGAGCACGTTAGTTAAACTCCCAAAACTTCAGTTTCCTGATTTTTAAAACGGAAGTAAGAATAATAAGTTATTGATAACATTAGTTAAGGAAATGTAAAGTTTTTATCACAGTAAATGGCGCTTAGTAAGCATTTAGTATCTATTCACTGTTTATTCTGGTTATTTATTGCTGTGTAACAAGTTAGCCTCAAATTTCGTAGCTGAAAAGAACTATTTCATCTTGCTCATGATTTCATGGAGAGGACTCTACCGGGTGGCACTCCTTTGGAAGTCTGTCATGCATTGGATAGAGTCCAAGAGTCCCCTGAAGACTAAATGGCTTAGTCACACGGTAGGCAGTGGTACTGCTGGTGTCGATCCGAGCACCTACACGCGGCATTTTCATACCTCTTGCATTGGCTATGGGCGATCCTTCTGGTCTTTAATGTGATAGTCAGTAATTTGGGGCTTCTCTCGGCTTGGTGTATCCCAAAAGTGAGAGCTCCAAGAGACGCAGGTGAAAATTGCATACCTTTCCTGACTTAGTTTCAGAACTCACAGCCCTTCACTCACACCACATCCTCTTGGTTACAACTGGTACTTGAAAGCCTGTGCAGATCCAAAGGGAGGAAAACTGGACCTCAGCTCTTAAATGGGAGAAGTGTTCAGAATTTACATTTTAATATGCCTTATTATTATTATCATTATTATTATTATTATTACCATTTATTGTGATCAGCTTCTTTTAGCTGTGAAAATTCACCAAATATTTGGTGACTTAATTATAATTATGCATATGTCATCCTTTCATAAATCCCATTCAGTCAGTTGCCAAGTGTTTTCTATTCTACTCACATCCCCGCTTAATACAAACATAGCAGCTTTGGGTCTTTCCCATTTTTTCCATTATTATTGACTCTACTCTGTGGTTTGTGCCTGCCTCATCTGCCACCTGTACTCTTCCGATAGACTTCCAAGTAGTTTCCTGGTCGCCAGCCTCTCCTTTGTCCAGTTTACCTTAGACTTGGCCCCCAGATTAATCTTCCTAGGGCTCAACATTAATTGGGTTTAAATTCTGCTCACAGTTGTTCAATGCTTTCTCATTGCCCACTTAGTAAAATCCAAACCCCAAGGCTTAGAATTCAGTATTCACACCAGCCTTCCAGCCTCACCACTAATTGTTCTTCTTCCCAAACCTTTTGTTTCAACAAACAGACAACTTACTGTTCTCCATAGTCACACAATGATCTCATTCATCTTGCCCCTAAATGTGTCATCTTATTTAAAATCTCATCAAAACTTGTGAAGTATGCATCACTATCTCCTTTTATAAATGAGCACAACATAAAGACTGTACCACTATCTCCTTTTGTAGATGAGCATTGCAAAATATAGAAAGTTTAAGGATAATAATATTTATACTTATATTGGAACAGAAATTACTCTAACTGTTTTACAAATATCCAGTTGCTTTATCTTTATAAAACCACATGAAGCAGATGTTATCTCATTTTACACTGAGGATCAACTTACAGCTACTTGATATTTCAATTGATCATTCCATCTCTCCTCTCTCCTTGTATCCACACCAAATATAGAGAAATGATGGATAAACAATAGTATATTCTAAATATAAAAGCCAAACTTAAAAGAGAAAAATAAGTCACCAATGGGCTAGACACAAAGAAGGAATAAAAGCCCTAACTTTAAGTCAGTGCTATTGCAACTTGGGAAGTATAAGAACTCACTTGGTGATAAGAGGTAGAGCCTTAAATCCATGTAAGTGAAATAATTAAAATTGAGACCCTAAAGAGTGGGGAAAAAATGATTTGAAATTCTCTCTTTACTGACCCACTAAGAATTTTATTATCTGCTCAGAGCTCTTAGTGGAAAAAAAAAAAAATCTCCAAAGAGAAATTAAGACCTCAGACATATTCCATAGGCAGGTGTGGGATCTAAATTTAGATGTCATAAATGGTGAAGAAAGGCCAAAATAAGCAATTAATATAAATATTTGTCCTAACATGATGATTACTTTGACCCTGAACATCTGGATCCCTGACAGAAGAAACACAAAGCCATTCCCATAACTTTTATGTAATCCCAAAGCACATGAGAGTGCCACAAACAAAACATGTCTGTGCTAAAGATAAGTTCACAATGTGATTTAAAAATTCAAACACTTTGAGCAAACAATTCACCATGAGAAAGAGTCAAAAGTACAGAAAACAGAGAATAAAAAAAGGCATGAAAGAAACTTCAAAAATGGAATATTTTAAAAAGTTACAGAACTAATGAGTAACTATAAACCATAATGAAAGACCAGAACCCTATTTCAAAAACTGCAGATATAAAAATAATCAAATAAAATATTTAGAAATAAAAAAATCATAATCATTGAGATTAAAACTCAGTGGACAAGTTAAACAACAGAATAGATATAGCTAAAGAAGGAATTAGTGAACTGAAGTAAAAGTGAAGAAATTGTTCAGAATATAACAGAGAAAGAAATATAAACTACACGAGAAAGTTTATGAGACACATAGGATAGAAAAAAACCCAATATAAGCCTAATATAATTTTCAGAAAAAGAAATAAAGAGAATAAGAGAGAGGTAATAGTTAAAGAAAAAAAAGGGTAAAATTTTTCATTATTGAATAAAGACGTGAGCTTAGATTGAAGAAGTTCTCTAACTTCAAATCAGCATGACTATAAAATATATTCAGTCTTGGACACACTGAAATAGTACCATAGAAAGATAAAATTTTTAAAAGCAGTAACGTGATTTCTGCTTCCACCCACGATGGATTTACTCTTTCTGGACTAGTTCTTCCATCATAAACAACTATGAAACTAGACAAAATATAGAAAACAACTGTTCTCAGACATTGGACAATAGAAAAATCATGACTGTGATCCTTGAGAGAAAATTTAAGAAAATAAATAAATTATCACTTCAGCTTTCTGTCTGGAAGCACTTTTTGGATTGTGGCAGAGGCCGACACCCATGTGGAGAACTGAAGTCTCACGGAACTGAGCCAACAATGATCAGGGCTCCTGAGACAACTGGAAAACGTAGGGCCAAGTACCAGAGAAGAGTAATTACAGAGAGAAATAACTCCGGGATGCATACAGAGGTTCCTTTGAGTCTCTGGTCCAATACTAAGGTACACTTGTGCAGGGGGAACTCCATGAAACTGGACAGAGAACAACTATTGAGGAAAGGGTAATTACCTAGAAGATTCTGGAGATTACACTGAACTGAGCAATGTTTTGGTTCCAACCACTGAGGGTGGGCAACTCAAATGAATGCCCTAGGAATTCAGTAAAGACCTTTGAAAGACCACACCTTGGGAAGAGAATTAGCCTAACACTACAGGAAAGTCTATTCTGAATCCTTCCTTACAAAATTTTAGAACAAGGTTTTTATTTTTTTATTTAATTTAATTAATTTATTTATTTATTTTTGGTATGTGGGTAGCTCCCTGACTGGGAATCGAACCCAGGCCGCAGCGCTGACAGTGCCAACGCCGAAGCCTTAAGCCGCCACACCATCAGGGAACTCCTAGAACAGGGTTTTTAGAACAAGGTCTAGGTGACCTGCAAGTAAATTAACTGCTGTGCAAGAAAAAAAAAAACAAACCTCAATACTCCTTAAAGAAAGGTAACAAAACCTAGATACTCAAGAAAATTGGGCTGACAATATCCAGCATATCATCAAAAATCACCAGTCATGTAAAGTAACAAGAACATTTGACTCCTGATCAGAGGAAATAAATTGAACTCAGAAGAAGCGGTGGAATGCAGGAAGTAATGGAAAACAAACAAAAATTAAATCATTAAATGTAGCTAAATGTAAGTAAGCATTGACTTTAAGAAGAACAATAAAATAAAGAACGATTATAGCAATTGTGATAATAGTTTAAATGTGGAACTAAAATATTAGAGGACTATTTTGGGAGATGAGAATGTGAGTTAAAAGATTATAAAATTCCTATAAATTCATTGTTTGAGAGAAGCATAAACATATTATCTTCAGCCTTTAATAATACTTTCTCATTGAGGTATAAACTTTAACGTTTTTAAAAGTAAATTTTTCATTTGAAATATATAAAGGTAGATTCTTAAAAATAAAAAATATAAAATTTTAAAGAAATACGGGAAAACTGATCAATTCAGGTAGGAAGGGGTGGGAGCAGAAGCTAAGATAATACACGGGAAATGTAAAATGCAAAATACAAGTAGAAAGATGTCCAAGCATATAAATATAAATAACACACACGCAAATAAATATTTTCTGTTGTTTCTGAGAGACACACTTAAAATATAATCAGACTGAAAGATGATAAGCATCAAAGGAGGAAAAGATATGCTGGGAAAACACTGACCAAAATAAACTACTATCACAGTATTAATGTGAGACAAGAGAGACTCTAAACACAGAGCATGATTAGATAAAAAGAGAGAGATTACTTAATGTTAAAAAGAACAGTTCACCAAGAAATACCTGACTAATGACTATTCTGAAGATAA